>BMAU01006732.1:7500-72530 GCA_019973935.1 Trichonephila clavipes
TTTTGTGGAAAGTATCAATTTTAAATGTTCTTCCAAACAGCAGGTTATATCGTAGAAATAACACATTTTCTCTTACATCTTCTTAATTTATTATATACTGTGACAATATTTTTTTGATATTAAAAACCGTTCTTTTTTCGAAATTAAAAAAATAGTTTATTGTATTTTAAAAGATAATAATATTAACTTGAATGGAACCATTGTATAATTCATAACATTTATATATATATTTTTATTTGTGCAATTTCATTGTCTAAAAGAGTTTGTAGCACAGCTTGATTTCGCAAGAACATACTAGACCTTTCTTTCTAGATTATTCTGGGACCTAAGATACCGTTATGTAATTATGTGTAAGTATAACATTAAAAATATTATCTCAATTAAGGAATTTGCTATTTCTTTTGTAGTATATTTATTAACTTTCTTAAATATCACAACGTATAAATAATTGTATAATATACATGATGAAAGGATAGATATTTTTTTCCTTATTTCCTTCTATTTTATAAATATAATATTTGTAATATATTAACACCCAAAAGATACCAAAAAAAGTTAAAATTATATAAATTATATACCGATATTTATCAAGGTAGCGTAATATTTTATGTTGCCAAAGTGTTTGCCACTTTTCGTGTCCAGTAATGTATCGAATAGCATTTATTATATTTGAAAAATAACTATTTCAGTTTCCCTATGAATTTCTTAGATATATTTTAGATATAAACTAAGGCGAAAAAATGTCTGCAATTTATTATTCTCCATTAATCATAGCATCTATACATGTGCTATGTTTCAGTTTATATAAAATTAAATTAATCATTATTTAATGGATTTTGGAAGCTGATGTTATCGTATGTGTGTATTTCTAACTAAATCGTGTACTTAAAAGAGACGCATGGCAAGAAAGCTTAATAAATCTCTATGAAACGTTTAAAAGTATATTTAGTATTTCAGGATGTCGGAAACAATATCATAGTTTTAATTTAGCATGCTTGTTGTTATTTTATTTAAAAAAGCATTTTCTTTTGCATATCCAAAGCTAATTATAAAACTGTAGTTAATATTTAAGAATAATTACTTATCTATCATTGTAATTAAAATGCCTATATTTAATCGAATTGCATTTAAAAGAAGATCATTGACACCATGAAGAAGTTAAGTATCCATATATAAGATATATATGTATAAATAGATTGATGAAATCGTATATTGATCTAGATGTTATATTCAATGGAGTTATTTGTTATATATCTTAAATTATTGAGGTCTTAAATTATCTAGATCAGCGATATTCAACGTACAACCCACCGAGTCTTTTCAAGTGGCCCGGTCACGACTCTTATTGATCTGAGAAATTAATTTATTTAAAAACATTGTAATAAAAATTTGGTGGGAAATTCTTTGTCAAGAAATCAACTATATCATTTTTTTTGCTGTCGGTGTTATATGGGTAGGAATTGATATTATTTTTCTGTTTGGAATGGTTGCATTTAGTGATAAAATCATTCATATCTTGCAAGCGAAAAATATTCGTACAAAATAGATCGTTTCAAGACAATTCGGTGGTTGATTATTTTGTAGTGAATACAAACCATCATGATCAGTAATCGCTTGATTTGTCACGAAAGTGTTGTATTAAAAAATAACAATAAACAGGAATCATTCAATGACATTTTTCCTTGAAGATCTCTTGCAAGAGGTGATGAACAGACTTTCTTGAATAATCTTTTCTGCAGCAACAGAGTTTTTGTCAGTGGTAATATCACCGCGGTAACATAGACACATCCTATGAAGTTTGTTATATTCTTGGTAATCATATGAAACCGTTTATTGATGCAAAAATTGTGAAGTAGTGTTTCTTAAATGCTTCTAATTTAGTGTTAGTGACAAAAATAAAAAAATATAAAAAATAATAATTAAAAAACAAAGCAAAACAGGAGTTAATATTTTGACCAATATTTTCCACATTTTACATTTCCAATATTATCTTGGTATTAAAGCATTTATCTCCCCTATCCCATTTATCCACATATTGCGGCTCGCGTGAAATAACTTCCATAAATGAAAATTCCATATCATTACTCTTTGACATAATAAAGCATAATAATATGTAAGTGAATAGTACAAACTAATCTATTTCAAAACAGTCTGGTTAATAATATCAAAATTTGGATAGCTATTGTACTGTCTTTAATTTACGACTATACCACTAAATATAAACTGTATTTATATGTGATTATATACTTATCTATATAACGTATAACTATATATCTATATGTGATGTGTGTTTAACCATATTAGTGAATTCAGTCAAAATAAAAACAGCGAAAACAAATTTATTTCTTCTGTCTGTGGTCAAAAATGGCTCTAAGTCAAATGGATACCTTTCAAGCTTTCGAATCCCAATCATTACGCCATGTATCGTGATTTCCGCAAATTTTGTCGCAGAACGAACGCTAAATGCGATAACGTTTCGAATCCCCTCTCCCTCGCCATTCTCCTACCTGTTCCCGTTTTATATGGGTTATGGAAATGTAATATTCTAAGAAAGACAGCGGAAATGTCAGTAATAACCCAAGCGTGTTTTACACCAACTTGACGATTTAAAATGGCCGGCCTTAAAGCTGTTTAAAAGAAAAGCGCGCTGTAATTTGTACTCGGCGAATGGTATTAAAATTCCCCGAGTCGTACTCCCCGGCGCTTTCTTTCGAAATAAATAGAGAAGCGATCATGTTTGGAAAAGATAACGAAGGGAAATGAAATTCTGATGAGGATTCAGACAGGAAAGGCAATATAGGAATGGGTGGGAATGAAGCAATTTGCTCTCTTTTGAACTGACGTTTTCCAGCGTAAAGTTCGCACGGAAGAAGGAATGGAACTCGTCCTGTTGCCATTTCTCCAACAATTGATGGGAAATATTCTTTGATTACCTGGAACTGCTACACTTTAGTAATTTGTTGCCTAACAAATGCAATTTCTAATTTAATAAGCAAGTGTGCTTGTTTATGTATCGCTTATTAAGGACAGTGGTGAAGGTTTGAGGATGTTATATTGTAAACAATGTAATTATTTTCTATGTATCTTGTTTTGCCTTTTACTGTATTTGGGATAGAATACTGTAGAATTTTTTAAATGTTACTTATATTTCTTTTTATCTTTTTTTTGCATACCGTAAATTCTAGCTTATAATGCGAACTTTCAAATTAAAAAAAAATATATCGAAGTGTAAGATGCGAGTTATATTCAGGATATAAAAATGACAGCTTCATAAAAAAGAGAAAAAGAAAAATGATGATCACATCAAAAAGTTAGACTTCTACATAGATTAGAATACTATTTAATTTAAAGAAATGCTATACTTAATGAACTGTAATAATGTTTTGTAGAGCTCTAGAAATATTATATTTTGTAGAAAATATTGGGATGAATACCTAGTATAAATGACTGCAAAACATAATAGCATTACATACGCATGCTTCAGGCTGCATCGAAAAAATATATGCGTTATACGGCGAATATGCCTAAAAGCTTTTTTAAAAAATACATCTTAGATCTAGGTGCGTGTTATACACTCGATTAACGGTAATTAGAAAACAATTCTAGGTGATATTTATTTTAATTTTTTGCTTTATAAAATGTAAAAATCATATTATCAAGGAAAGCATTAAATGCAAAATCAAATTTTTTGTTGTTTCTTATCATGTTATAGAAAATATTCAAACAGCATGGAATGATGACACTTTTTATAATTGAATTAGTCATTTCAACTACTACTTATATATCTTTTTAAACATGACTATCAAAAGTATATATGGCTTTATTTTAAAAATTAATAATAACATTTTTTTTAATATTCGACATACTTATGTTTTAAGTGTGATCCCTAAAAAGCTAATATTTTTTTAAAAAATATTTGTGCTTGTGTGCTATAAAAGGACATTCATATTTCATAAAATGGTCTATTAAGTGTCTTGTTTTCTTTTTATTCATTTTTTCTTCAGTACTTGAAATAATTCTAGAATTATTCTTTGCGTATTTCAATGAATTGGATTTCTTAGTAACTAAATGTAAATAATACATTTTGTGTCCTTCAAACGCTTAATTAAAGACCTTTGTTTCTTCAAACGAGCATTAGATAATTAAAGTGCTTTTAACGAAATTAATATTTATAGTGCAAATAAATGCAAAATTTTACGTATATTATTAGATAAAATAGCATATTAAATATATTTATTTATTCTTACTTTAATATTGAGATAATTAATTATAATTTGGGCTATAAAAAGCATTTGAAGTATTTAATGCTTTTAAACATGTTTACATACTTATTTCTTGTATTAATCTATAAGCCTTTCCGCATAAGTTAAAAATGAAAGAAGTTATATTCAAGACCTTGCATAAAAGGAATAACATGAATTCATTAAATTTAATTTTTAGGTCAAGTATTTGTTTCCTATTAGAGTGTTACTATGCCATATATGATGATAGTAAAACATGATATTAGTGTTTTGGTACTTAAAGTGAAGAATTTAATTCATAAACAATACTTTATCGATTTTTTAATTGTTGCTGGTGCCATAGTTGGGTTTACTAAAATAAAGAAAATTGTTTATAAAATTTGTACGTCATATATTTGTATCCCCCAAACATCAGGAGAAATACATCACAATATACTATTGTTTTAATAACTAGTTGAAAAACTTCATTTGTATGTGAGCTGAATTTTATTTATCTGAATCACCTATTTCATAACTATTTGATTGTAGTAATAACTTTTCTTAGGAGTTTTTACAAGTTCAAACTAATAGCCTTGTTTGAAAATTTCTACAATGAACAAAATACAGTAAAACATTCCTGGAAAACAGCTAGCGTTTCTCTACCAAAATTTAATGATCAGTTATTTTTAATGAATTTTTACCCAGATTGGGAGTCACATATATTTGGGAACCCATTATATAAGACATTGTATTAAAATATTCCATATAATATTGAGAATTAACTTTACAGAATGTAATATTTTCTACAAATAGCAGGTAATGAAGGATGAAAACTTTTTTTGGACATCCCATTTGATTCATAATTTTACTGTGATACAAGATGTGATTAAAGGCTCATATTATATATATATATATACTGCTCAAAATAATTAAAGGATATTGCGGTTTTAGGTGGATATTGTGGCTGGGAAACTTTTTAGCTGATGGATACATGGTCGACAGACGTAGTAGGTTATATGAGAATAAATTACACATGTTTCGCAGAAAAAATGCATTTTATTGCGCATTTGTGTGCAAAAGGAAAAAAACACAATTTGTGCATATGAGAAAAAAAAGAATAAGAAAAGGTGTTTTCTTCAAGGGAAATCATTTTCACTAGGGAGTATGGTTTCCACGGACGGCCAGCAACGTTGAGGACCTTTGAGGCATGGAGTCAATGAGGCTATTAATCACGAGTTGGAGTATTTTGCCCCACTCTTCCAGATGAGCTCTTTCTAGTTCTTGGAGAGTTTGTGCGGGTGGTTGGTGGCCAGAAACTCGTCTTCCTAGAGGGTCCCAAACGTGCTCTATTGGATCCATGTTTGGAGAACACGCTGGCCATTCCATTCGTACCATTCCTTCTTCGAAAAGGAAATCATCCACGAGGTTAGCATGATGTGGCCTGCTGTTATAGTCCATTAAAATGAAGTCATCTCCGATTGCTGCAGCGTAAGGGACTACAATAGGTCTGATAATATCATCCCTATATCGGCGAGCAGTCAGAGGTCCATCTCGAATGATGTAGAGGTCTGTGCGCCCGTCAATGGAAATGCCACCATACACCAACACTCCTCTACCGCCAAATCTGACACGCAGGGTTATTCCTACTGCCACGGTCCCTCCAGATGAAAATACGCCTATTATACGGATGAACAGAAAAATGGGACTCGTCAGAAAAAAGAACTTTATTCCATTCATTTCTCTTCCAGTTCACATGCTCTGTTGCTCACTCCCTGCGGTCGCGACGATGCCTTGATGTTAGTCTAACACATACCAGCGGTCGGCGAGCATACAGGCCTACACCATGGAGCCGGATTCAGACAGTCTGAGTTGAAATCGTGGTGCCAGTAGCCGTGTGAAGGTATTGATGGAGAAGAATAGCGTTCAAATTTCGGTATCTCCGAGCCGTTAACACTAAATAACGATCTTCATTGGGAATTGTTGCCCGTCTCCGACCTTGTCCTGGTTTCGGCCTGCGCTTCCAGGGTCCAAAAAACGGTTCCAGATCCTGGAAATCACACTTTGTGACACTCCAATGGCTTGCGCTACTTCGGCTTGAGTTTGCGCTACTTCAGCCCCTTCTAACCTACCAACAACTCTCCAAGCTTCTGAATCGGTTAAATGACTTCGCTGTGACATCGTACTCATCGAAACAAAGCAGTCACGGAATGACGATCATACTTGTCTTCATTTTTGTTGAAAGTCAAATTTCATTCGCTGCCGCTGAAGCGACGTTTTTGACGTCGAACTCAAAATTAGCATACTCCACAGTTAGAAAATCAGAAAAATTTACATTTGTGATTCTCTTCTTCCATTTTCGGCAAAAAAAATTTCGCTTATATCTTTATTTTATATAAAACTTACAATATCCTTTAATTGTTTTGAGCAGTATATATATATATATATATATATATATATATATATATATATGTGTGTGTGTGTGTGTGTGTGAAAGAAATTTTTATAATATATAAAAAAAGAAATAGTAGATAATAAACACAACAAGAAATAACGTAAATAAAATATAAAAGAAAAGCATGAAGATCGAATTTATAGCAAAATGCTTAAGGACCTATGATAATATACCTAGCGAACCAGAAAGCAATTTTGGACTTAGGATCAAATAAATGGGGTTAAACTAGTTTGAAGGCGCCAACCTTCCCCCATTTGCAACACGGTTGGAACAAGGAAAATAAAATAAACAAAAATTCATATTATATAAGAACTCACAGAAAGTATGACAAAACCACTGACTACTCTTCTGCAACAAATTTTCCTAAATTTTTTTTAAAGCTGAAAATTCCTAAAAAAATTACTCTTTAAAAATTTATATATATATATATATATATAAAACTTTTTAATAGGTTCATTTAGATCATATTATCCTTATGGTTTGAATGTTATATGGAAAGGTGAAAGTGTCTTATTAGCTTTTAAACAAAAATCCGAGGATTCATTATATATTCCGAATTTTGATAAAACTATTGATAATATTAATAATATTCGTTTAGCGAGAATTTCAAAAGCTAAACGCAGAAAAAGAGTTACTAGAGACATGTCAACCCTCAAGAATTCTATGTTAGAATTAGCTGTTAAATTTGATGATAACTACAACACAGGCTTAATTAAATCGTTTATGTTTGGCATGAATAAAACTGAAATTAAAATTATGACAGATATTTTAAGCAGATATATATGAATTTCAGGATTCTCATGGTATCCATATGATTCGAGACCTTAATAACTATTTAGTACAAAAATGAATATTAAATTAGATGCAAGTGAAAATTACTCTACATAATATTGTACATTAATATATTTATGAATAAATCCTTTAACAAAATTAATTGTTCAAGTATATTTCAAAAATATCAATCCTTTTTTCCTATTAAAAATATTATTGTTAAAAAGGCTTTCAAATACAACAAGAAACTTGGTAGAATTATATTTAATTATAATCAAATCTCGGAGCTCCTAAGTTCAGAATCATGCAAATGCAATCTATATCGAGACTATATTGATGATTATCATCAGCACGTTGTCACAGGAGACCTTAGCATCGTGAAAGATGATTTGTTAAGAAATTTTATGGAAAACGGTACCGGTTTTAGACTGATGATCACAAAAAATAAATCTAACGTTATGAAACAAATCATAAAAGATTTAGATAAATTCTACCTTAAAATTGCAATTAAATACGGAATGCCGATTGAAGCATTCAATCAATTTAGATTTTATGTAGCAACAGAAATTCGGGAATTAGATTTCACTGTTGAAAATGAAATTATGTATAAAGATCTTAAATCATCAATAGAAAATATCCAAAATGACTTCGTGATTACATATGTTGATAAGGTCTCTGCTAATTATGCCATAATTTGTAAATACTTTACAGTAAATTATTATGTAACCACATTTTAAATAATAATTCCTTTCAAAAATCAATTCACATTAATAGAGAAGATGATAATCGTCTTTTAGCTTCAAACTAAAGACTGAATATTCATCTAAATAATATTAAATATCCAAGTATTTTTTTAACACCAAAATTTCATAAAAGCCCTATAAAATTCCGTAGTATCATTAATGGATACAATACATATATCACGAGGTCTGGGAAGATCTTACAATCTCTTCTTCAAAATCTAATTGATAATTTACAAAACACGGCAATAATTAAAAATAGCTTAGAGATTGCTAGAGTTACTAAGGATATGTTAATTTTTTCCATGCATGGCTTTGATTTCAATGACCTTTTTAATTCTATAGGTATTGACGATATGATTAAGGTTCTACAGTTAATTTTTGATAAATATGAATTATATACTTCAATGAAAAAAGAGAAATTGGATATTCTTGTTAATCTCGTATTAAAAGAAAATTCATTACATTTGATCAGAATCTTTATAAACAGATCAAAGGATTACCTCAGGGTGGTCCAGCTAGTAATTGTTAAGCGAACCTATATTTACATTTTTTTTTAAATAGATCATGTTGTAAATGATTATTAGTTAATTTATCGTTATATAGATGATATTATAATTTTTGGTAAAAGAGTGAATACAAACCAAATATTACGTTCTACCCCAGTGTTTCTCAAAGTGTAGGGCGCGCCCCCTGGGGGGGCGCGATGACCCTACAAGGGGGGCGCGAGAGTATCGAAAATTTAAAGATTTTTTAAAAAAAAATAACCGGAAAGAGAAGTAAAACAAAATGCTTTCTTCCATAATAAAAAAATACACACAACAACACACTGACATAATTTATATTTATTATCTAGCTTTTTTCCGTCATCAAATAGCTATCTTTGATCCCAAAACCAAATTAAAGAAAAAAAAAAAAAAACATTTTGTTTTATTTGCTGTTTTTCCTCAATGAGAGATTTTTTTATTACGTTTTAACATAAAATATTACTCGTTAAAAGAAAACGAAACACAGACCCTGAGAAAAATTCTAAGAAGATAAACAATTCACCGCTGTAATTATTATTGAAATACTGTACATTAGTTGTAGAAAAGAAAAGGAAGTCATGATTCACTTTTCAGCCAGGCTGCATAGTACGTTTGCTAATCATTTGATTGACCTTCAATCTTATGGTATGGTTATTATCAATATTAGTTCCCTCCCATCTTTCATGCGTTTGCTTTTCGTTTAAGGAAATTGTAAATAATTGAGTTTTGCGATATTTGGAAAAGAATTGTTTGGTTTAACATTTCTGTAGGATAATTGAAAAGTGTCTGATTTGCGTCCTATATTATGGTCTTGTACTTTTGAATCATTTTAGTTCAGTTTTATTGGATTTTTTTCTCAAATCATCAAAGAATTGAATAGTCCTTGAAAGAAGGTAAGTATACTTTCTATAAATTAAAACATTCACTAGAATTCCGATTTGTATCGTGTACAGTAAAAATAATTCTAAACAAATGATTGGGGTGACTGAGTGCCCCGGCACAACCATTAATGTTAGTATCGAGTACGCGCCTGCTCCCGGGTTAAACTTTTTGAAGTCTTCTCGCTTTAAGTGTTAAAAAGTAACACAATTATTATTCATCGGAATTTTATATTCTTTTTCATAATTTAACATTAATTCTAAATGATAATTGTGTGAGGTTTAAAATTACAGTTCTTTTAAACAGTTATTTACAATTATAGCATTTATCTAAAAAAAATCATTTTACATTTTTGTATACAATGTCGTGCACACAGTTTTACTCTCCTTACATTTCAGCTATTATATCAAGAATAATGTTTTATTTTTTTTAAAAAAATGAACTCCTGCGAAGAGTCGGTGTTTCAGCCAGTATACGTTTGATGTATCAGTACTGAAGTAGGTATTTTATAAATAATTTCTTATTACTGAATTTGGCCGTGGTAGCCGAGTGGTATAGGTATCGGATCGTGGCTTGCCTTGTCACGAGTTCGAGCCCAGTACCACTAAAGACCCGCCAAGTAGGGCAGCGATGCATGTTAAATCTGTTGAGAGTTGAAACTTTTCCCGTTGGTGTGGTGTGGTAGTTAGGAGAGAAGGGTGCCAGCTCAGGTGTCATCCACGTCACTTGACCATGGTTCAAAATTACGTGGTCCGTCGTCAAAAGCCCTCGTGCAGCTGAACAGTGCGACGTTAATATTCAATCAATCAATCTTATTACTAAATTAAGAACAAGTTTAATAATTATTAGGGACTTCCACGGGCTTTTCTTGTAGAGGAAAGTTTTTCAAAGGAAGGTTTTAATATTAGAAATTGACACTTAAAGAGTTATTTTTCTATATTTAGCTGAGATCTATATTTTGTCTTCAAGGCATCCACTGCAGAAAATCCGGTTTGCAAAAGGTAGGATGTTGAAAATGGTAATAGTATACGAAGTGCTTTTGTTTTCAGTACAGATAATTCCTCATCCACCTCTACCCCAAATTCAAAGAGCGATTTATTACAAAATTGCCATTTAATTTTTCACTGCATGTGAAATCTATGAAGATTTCTTCTTCGGAAGTTGAGAGCCCTTCTCTGGAGTATCTTGAAATAGATCCCTAATCCACTCGTAACTTGCTACCAAGCTGTCCTCATCCAGAAAATATTTTTAAAATTCTTTGCCAACATAGCTAAATGATTTTACATGTTTTAAAAACAACTTTCACATGTTGTTCTACAGATTTGTAAGTTTTAACACATATCGAGCTGGGGCTTTTTTCCATCATTTACTTCAGTAGTGGTAAATCCAAAATTTAAGTATTTTTGAGAAGATCGCCTTGATTTAATTTTCGGAACCATGCTCGTTCGTCTGTGTACTTGTTGATTCTTTATTATGGTCGAATGTTTGCTTACGACTTAAAAATGTATGTATGATATTGTTTTAATCTACTGCCGTAAATACTTAATTACCGTGAATTACAATTAACGTGGAAATTAAAAAAATGTACATTCAAGCTAGATTCGGTAGCTATAGGAGTATCGAGTCGACCAAAACTGACTGGAATTGTATGAGGAAAAGCATTTTTACATGTTTTGCGCAGACGTCCGATAGGTTGCCCAGACTTACGCAAACGTACCCTATAATGCCAGAGGTGATGGATATGATAGAGAGCGACATTGACTAGACTATTTTTCTAATGACATTTGTGCTTTGAGAAATGAATGCTGAAGGAAATAAATCTTTAATTAAATACATCATTTTGCGATCTGTTCCAATTTAAAAATTAGAGAAAGAAAAATAACATAATTCTGAGTAATATATATTTTAAGTAATTTTCTTAAAATATATATTACTTAAAATATACACAAAATTTAATATACTTATCATATTAATTTGTACGGTTTATAATTAAGATCGTATTGTAACTTTAGCGTCTCTCTCTCAAAGTGCATTTTTATTGCAGCAAATACATTATTGTTGTACAGGGGGCGAGACAAAAATTATGATTGAAAATTGGGTCGCCAGTATTGAAAGTTTGAGAAACACTGCATTTAATGTATGAGTGTTGCACAGAGTATTTTAGGACTAATTAATTAATACTAAATTAAGACAAGTTTAATAATTATTAGCTACTTCCATGGGCTTGTCTTACAGAGCAAAGTTTTTGAAAGGAGTTTTAAGATAAGAAATTGACCCTCTGAGTTCATTTTCTATATTTAGCTGATATCTATATTTTGTCTTCTAAGCAACCACAGCATTTTGTAATATGTTCCAATTTAAAAATCAGAGAAAGGAAAAAATAACTTAGTAATTATCCTATTACTTAACTTTTTTTTTTTTTTTTGCTTAAAAGTAACATATACAAAATTTAATACTTATGTCATGAATTTGTACGGTTTATAATAAATATTGTTGCTTTATCGTAAAAGTGCATTATTATTGCATTCAGTAAATTATTATGTATAAGGGGGGCGCAATAAAAATTGTGATTGAAAAGGGGGGCGCCAGTATTGAAAGTTTCAGAAGCACTGTTCTACCCTGATTATCTCAAGCTCCTTAAAACTAACTTCAACTCTAATAGGGTGGAATTCTTGGATTTAGACTTGCATCTTATTAACAATAATGTAGTCAGTAACATTTTTGACAAAAGAGATTCGTTTAAGTTCCATATAATTAAAATTCCCGTATGGAATAGTAATTTACATATATCAATTTACAGAAATATCATTTTGAATTTTTTATTTAGAAATGATAACTTAACTACCCACAAAATAGATAAATACAATAATATAAAAAATTTTTCAATGTTGTTTAGATCATGAATACCCTTTTAATTTCTTAAGAACTTATCATTCATTAACCGTCTTGCTATCGAATTCCAAAACCACCACACAACAATAGGATTTCAAAGTCAGCATGTTAGTGGTCTTGCTGTGAAGATTATATCATAACACTCATATCACAGTTTACATTTTTCCACACACATCTTGAACATCTAACACATTGTTGGCAACCAACCAAATTAGAGCCTAGCAAATTTACATTTTTGACAATCAACCAATTCAAATTTTACCATATTTGATTGTCGTCATTTTTATACCTGTCTTTGCTGGCTGGTTTAAAAGTCAGCTCAAAAGATGTGTTTATGTATTTTCGAATTTTTAACTTGGAGAATAATTGATTTTCATTAATGTCAAGACGCTTGATTCTCCTTATAAAAGCTTTGTGAGTAAAGAAATTTTGTTAAATTATTTTTGAAAGATACTTTTCTTATGTAATTGTTTTAGCATTTTTCTACTTTTCTTACGTAATTATTTTGTGATTTTTCTGCATTAAGAGTTTGGGAGAGTTTGTTAAATAATAGTAGTGAGTGGTTTTATCATGCTCTCTGAGTTATCCATACTCTGAAGTTTTGTTTATTTTATTTTATTTGGTTTTCCTACCGAGTTGCAAAGGGGGAGAAGGAGTTGGCGCCTTCAAACTCGTTAAACCCCACTTATTCGGTCCTATGTCCTAAATTGCTTTCTGACTCGCTAGGTTCTTCTTTTTTGTAGTTTTTTTTATTTCTCTATAATTTTTTGTTCTTCATGTTCAGCTTTTATATTTTTATTACGCTATTTCTTGTTATGTTCTTTATCTATTATTTCTTGTTTTTGATATATAATACATATTTCATTTATATATATATATATATATATATATATATATATATATATATATACCGGGTGGCCATAATTAAACGACCCTACTTCAAAATTGTCTACAGACGAAACTATTGTTCAGAAAATTGTAAATTTCTGTGTACGACATAAAGAAGGGATGGGAATTTGTTTGAGCGAATAAAAAAAAATAGTTGAAAATTTCGCCACTAGATGGCGCTTTTGAATGAAGACCACATTTATTACCTGTTTTCTATTTGTGTTTTATTGCTTTTTTATCCACAGGACACGGTAACACAATAATTGATACTGATTAAAAAACACAATCTCTAAAATGAACTGCAAACTTTAATTAAACTTCTTCGATGACTAATTTTCAAAGGATTTGAACGAATGAAGAGGAAGATATGCAAAGTTTTTCGACGTCACACAGCAATTTTTATGAAAGCAATAAACTTTGAGATTAGTCTATTTTAAATGTGCTCGGTATCGCTAATCAGAATGTCATTACGTTTACCAGATCGAGCGTTAATAGTAAAGTCATTCTATCAAAACGATAATTACGCAATAGTTGCTCTACGGAAATTTCGGACTTTAAAGGGGATGCGAAAAGGTCCATTGACTGCTATAAATCTTCGATTAATGGTAACAAAATTTGAAGAAACAGGATCGTTGAATGTTCGTTCTTGAAGGGGAAGAAAACCTGTTTCTACGGAAGCAATAGAGAAAGTTGAACTTCAGGTGGATGAGGACAAAACATCCAACGTGCAGGCTAGTACAAGTGTTCGCCGTGTGGCAGACGCATTGAATCTGTCTCGTTCAACTGTCCAGAAGATCATGCTTAAAACACACATCCTCCATTACTATTCATGCAAGCTTCAACTTCTGCAGGAATTGCTTCCACTTGATTTCAAGACTCGACATCTATTCTCACTGCAGTTTCTAGCTCGTTTGGAAGTTGATCCAGAATGGCCTTGAAATATCCTCTGGACACACAAAGCACACTTTCATATGGACGGTTCGGTGAATACTCACAACTGCCGAATTTGGAAAACAGACAATCCGCATTCCACCTTAAAAGTTCCGCTACACTCACCAAAAGTAACGGTCTGGTGTAGGTTTTCCGTGTCTTTTATTCTTGGCCCGTACTTTTTCGAGGAATAAGTTGCTGCAGGTCCAGTAACATGTTCTATCATTGGACAGCGATATGCATCGTTATTACGGAACAAAATTATTCCGTATCTGCAAGCACGTCAGTGCTTTTCACGCATAATTTTTATGCAAGATGGAGCTCCTCCACACATTACACGTTGTGTTAAGGACGTTCTCAAACATCACTTCACTGAGTAACGTGTGATCTGCTGCCAATTTCATCATCTGTGGCTTCCCCGATCACCTGACCTCAATCCATGCAATATTTGGCTTTAGGGCCATTTAAAACAGCTGGTAAGTTGTAATCAACCAAGAACTTTACCTGATCTCAAAGACAGTATTTTACGACATGTTCTTAACATTTCCCAGAACACACTGCGGTGAACGGTGGAACATGCTATCTTACGATTTCAAATAGTAGCTGAAAATGATGGTCATCATGTTGAGCATTTATTGTTGTAACAAAATTTATAAACTATTATAAATGTATGCTAAGTATTAATGTATGCTAAATATGATCTCCATTAACAACGCCCTCAAGTGGCAAAATTTTGAACTAATTTTTTTATTCGCTCAAACAAATTACCATCCATTCTTTATATCGTACACATAAGTTTACAACTTTCTGAACAATAGTTTCGTCTGTACACAAATTTGAAGTAGGGTCGTTTAATTATGGACACCTGGTATATAAATTAAAATAAAATAAGATACAAAAAGAGTCTTTGGACTAATATATAGACCTATTATGATTTATTAAGCGGACGCTGAATTAGGCCAGTGATTTAGGGTTAAGCTGCCTTATGTTACCACCTTCCCAGTACAGTAGAAATCATCGACATAATAGAAAAAAACAGAGCCATGTTGAGAAGTTAAGCCTATTTCAAACACATATGGTTCATAAACAAGATATTAAAATGAAATGAAATTATGAAGAGAGAACAATAATATATATATATATATATATATATATATATATATATTTGAGTTGGTGTGTGAGTGTCTATATGTATGTGTGTGTTGGTGTGTGAGTGTCTATGTGTATGTGTGCATGGTGATTCATTTTTAAATTAAGTTTATATAAAGGGTAAAATGTATAGTTTTGTTATCAATAACAGATTCCTTTTTTATACAATTATTACCGTTATTAGTACATAATTTTTGTTCCAAAAATGTATGATTTTAGATTATATAAACCTTTATATGCATATATTAAAAACACGCACTCTCTCTCTTTATCACTATTTATTTAACTCAAAACTCTTGAAATTAATTTTTACAAATAGCAGTATTTCAATATATTTTTACTTTCTGTAAGTACACAAAAACGCATTATTGGAGTCTTAAAATTAAAAAAAAAAAAAAAAAACTAATCCCACATCAACAAGATAAAATTACTTTATATTTCACTTTAGATTTGTGGGATCCATTTCGAAATTTCATTGAAGGAAGTATTTGTTCATAAAACGAAAATACATTCCGAGTAAAGTACTTAAAAAAAGGTTATTTATATTTTTAATCAGCTTGAGTCATGTTTATTTATCTGATGCAATGATATTTTAATTTTATAAAGTGCAACTGTGAAATGTTTTTTACTGAAAATCTGAAAACAGGAAAAAAAAAAGAATTCGCAATATATATAGAATAAAATATTCTCAAAGAAAGCTTTCATTAACTATTGATGTTTTAATAAACTAATGCGTTTCTCAGAAATTACTGGATATTCTGAGAATATTAAATAGAATTCAAACATAAATAAAATTTCTACCTTAATTTCAGAAATAATCATTTTTTCATCTAAATCTGCCTTTAATTTAAAAAGTATTTATATTCATGAAATTTATTCTCAATCTTACTAAGGAACGAAAAAATATTCATACGGCTTTAATCATACTCAAATTTAATATAGACAGACAATTGCATATAAGTCAAACTAGTTTGTTTAGTGACTTTGAGTTTATATTGGTAAAAAAAGTAACAAGATTTCATTTTGAAATATTTAGACGTTTTTCTTTGACGCTTATAACTTGATTTAAAAAAACTTACTTATTAGCAGAATATTTTCTTTTTTTTTCTAAATGTACTCAAAAATGTGTTTCATTGTATGTGTACTTTAGATTGATTAAATAAATTAGTTTTCTTATAAAATTTAACAGTCGTTATTTAAGTTTTTAACTGTCCGCAAGGAAATATTTAGGGGGCACATGTAACGAAGAAGCTTTTCATTTTAAACTGTAAGATAATTTGCGAAGAGAGTGGCATCAGTCAAAACAGGATATTTCATACTTCTGTATAGTTTGTATAGTAAGACAGTTGTGCTGATCAACGGATGTGTATGTAATTCCAATTATTCCATAAAAGGCCTTTTTTAACGTATTAAGAGTCCTTTGAGAGGACTGTTAACACATACAACAGCCCTACCTAGCTCATTCCACAAGTACTCTATGGAATTCAGATCTAGATACCTCGTCAGCCACACCATACAGCAAATAAATTCTTCTTACACATAAATGTCAATAAATTCATCTTTGAAAGGTCGGATATTAGCGTAGAAAAAAAAGAATTGGTTTCTCAAAGCTCCTAAAAAATCCGCGTTTTGTTCAAGAGTTATGATGTTCAATGTCCTTATGATGTTCTGCTGTCACCGTAACGGCAGGAAGGATACCCGTGTCATACATTATCCCTTCCAGTACGAAGATTTGAGTGCAACCAATGCGATAGATTTCTTTCATGTTTCTAGTATGTGTGAGTGTTTGAGAGTATATGTGAGATTATCTCTAAATAAAACTCCCTGATAGTTGATTTGTGTAGAACAAAGATTAATCACTGAAGAGGTGTGCTCCATCCAATTTTTTGCTCCATCTAAGGAGTCAAGGAGTTCATGACTTTAAAATAGACGAGGTATATTTTTGAACACACACACACTATTTTGACTATTTGACACTTCGGTCGTAAATGCACCTCTGAGATAACCCCGTCTATTCACAGTTTATCTCAATACCATAGTTGCCGACGAAGCAGCAAGGTAGTAAGACGGCAGTCTAGCAGTCACAATTCTATAAAACCGAGCATTCAAAGATTCATAGCGATCTTCCAGATGTGTTGTAGTCTCTTGAGTGATCCCGTTTAGCAATTCTAGTGATGGTAATAGATGTCTGAACTTTTTCCATAATCTGGAGGCCACCACACAAGAATAACACTTCTAGGCAACGAGTGACTTTTGCCTATGATTGTCCTTCTACCCCCCAACAGCTCTCCAATTCATCGCTTAAACGATTCCGCGTAATCATTTAAATTGCAGTTTGTGTTGCGAAGTTTCGTTAACGAATGTAGTCTCACACATAACTTTGGTAGTTTCAGAAAAATTCCACTTCTCAATTTTGAATTCCATTATCATTTATTTCTTAGAAAATTGACCCCCTTCATTGTACAACACACATATTAGTCATATAAACTTAAATCGTTTCCTTAATTACTTTAAAATTAGTAATAGTGTTAGATATGTTTATTGTAAAAAAAATACATTAGTAACTTAAATTTTGGACACTTTGTTACCTGCTGATGAATTCACAAATTGCGAAAAAAGTTTTAGGAGAGAAGCGTTTTTGAATTCCTTCATTCTCTTTAACTTAAAATAAACTTTAAAAAAATTCTTTCAACCATTCCGATCTTATATGAATACACCAGGAATTTCTTAGAATACCTTTTTAGGATCCTTGGTTTTGTTTCCCCCTTAAAGTTAGCTAAATATTGTCTCAAGTGAGATAGCTAAAATATATCCTTTCAAATATTGTAAATATAACATTCCTAAATTAATCTTTAATTTTGGTAATATTTTTGAAGTGTTAGATGAACATGTATTTAGTGTAATTATTTATATAATGTGACACCAAGTTTATACTTATTGCGTAGTCATTGTTTGATAGGTGTAGCTTTTTGTAAGAAGAATTTTTAACTTGATTCCTAAACTTTCCAATAATCCTTCATTCTTAGCAAGTTTATTTATTTTCCTTAGTTCCTGCGTTAGATCTTTCTGATAAAGCATATTAGTGTCATTTTACTTAAAAATTAAGATTACGCTTGATATTGTGAAAAAATTATCTACACATTTTATTATAAAAAAATATCATTCTTACTAACAAAGTTAAAAAAAAACATTGTTGATGGAATGTATGATTCTTGCTCCAATCTCACTAATATTTCTAATGGAGGATCGTAATAATATCTCAACAGCATAGCATTCATGGATGTTACTAGAAAAGCAGCTATATTTGAGTGGATATCTGAATTTCTATAGTACCCAAGATCGTAACGCAATTGAATAGGAAATTATATTTTACGAATGATTTTGTAGGGAAAATGCTCTCGAAATTGTTTTCGAAATTTATTCCTTAATCAAGGATTTTCTTTTTCAAGTTGCTCATGTATACTTATTAATTCCTGAAAGAAAAATCTCAACATTTTATAAGATAGTTCTATATTGTATTATTTTTTTTGAATTGAAGAATTGAATATATAACCTCATAATAATGATTAAATTTCTTATTACTATATATTTTTTTCTGTTCAAAGCTAATAAAAAAATACACGAATGAAGCATGTATTGATCCTAATAAAATAAATCATAAAATGTTACTTAATTGGATTTTTAAAACATTTTGCAATAGATGCATGACGTAGATACACGCATTTCTTAAAAAGCAATCATTTATCGAATTCGGAATTTCTTTAAAATGTGAGTACAAGTATTTATACCTGGAAACCATGATTTGAAAGAAATAAAACCTCCTTTATATCTTGTGTCAGATAGCTTTACTAGATTCTTTAATTCTAAAATCATTAGCTGTTATGATATTATTTTAAAGCTTAAGTGCATACAGTTTAATGCACGCAAGAGTAACTTAAACAAAAATATTAAATAAAAACACTAAGAAAGGATAAAGCATAATCTCATTAAATTGAACAAACTTTTTTCACAGAAACTAATCAATACAAAGCATTTTAATGCAAACAAGATTAAATCTTTAAGTGAAAGGGGAAAAAATAGTATTTCACATTTTCGTGCTAATTCCATTGATGTTGATAAATGTCACTTATTTTTGAGGGCTTTGAACACAGACATACACAACGGCTTTTTCATTTTCCTTTGGCATGATTCAAAGGGAAATCAAATAAAAAAAAAAAAATGTTTTAATTAGCAAGCACAAATGATTTATAAACTCTAAATGAAAGGGAAAAATACATTTATTCGTTTTTACTATCAAGGGAGGAAACTTTCAAAATATTAAGCGAAGCAATAATTAAATTCCTAACTAAGCTAAAGACTTGTTCACTGTTTTATAAAATTAGCTTACTTTCATATTTTCTAATATATTTTTATTTATATTTAATATTTTATTCTTAAAAATATAAGTATTGTGAATGTTGACAACAACTTACGTTTTTTTTTTCTTTTAAAATTTATTCAACTATTTGTTTTTTTTTTTTACTTAGAAAGCAAGATATTTTCGTTAAGTTTAAGAATCAATTTATATTTCTTTAATTTTCTTTGATGTTTTTTTGTAAATAATTCTCTTTCACTTTGATGAACGAATTATAAGTGATTTTTACCAAGTTGGAAGCAAATATTTTTAAGAATTATCGAAATAAAAAAAATTCCAAGAAAATAGTAATCCTATTACTTGTAAAGTAAATCAAACGCAATTCTTAAAAATTTCTAGAAGAATATTTTTTATTCTCATAAAATGGTTTTAATATAGCTATCGAACTGAAATTCTATTTATTTTGTATTTGTGTATCTTCCACAATTTAAGTAAAGAAATAAAGTTAATCAAATTATTTTTAAATGAATATTCTATGTCTAATGTCATAATTCTAGGTTTATATTTCTAAAAACATTTCATTAACGTTAATTTATATTATTTAAATTACAAATTCAAAATTGAAAAAACGTTGAGTCATACAGAACTTAACGCAACTTAGAATTTTAATCACTAACAGTAAAGTAAATTGAAGAAGTAATAAATCAAATATTACTTTCTTTAATAATTTAATTTAAATATTTATTTATTATTATTATAGTTTTGCTTTAAAATTAATTTTATTTCGGAATTTAAAGTACCTATACATCTAACACTGAATTGTTAAATCAAAATAAATAATAATTGTAGGTTATTATTGTTTTACTTATACCAAATGAGAACTCTAATAAAAAAAAATAATATAATTTCTCAAAATATAATGTAATCGTATTCTGTATTCTCAAAGGAAGATTTATTGTAATGTTGTAAAATTAAACCTCAAGAAGTATTGTCAGAAAGGCTTGCAGGATTTCTTATGATAATTACACTTCATGCTCAAAAGTTTCAACACTTCAATAAAGAAAAGATTTATTTTACACTGACAACGCCACAAATAAACTCTTTACCTGTATAACATTTAGATTTGGCAAAGGCAATGTTTTTTTTTTTATTTTTTCTCTTTACTTCATTTACTTTTTCTATTTTTGATCTTTCATTTCTACTGCAATTTTTATTGTTGGTCAACGCTATTTCATGCTAACTAGTACTTATATAAGGCTTATGTTTTTGCAATAGCTTTTATCAATGGCAGAAACAAACGATACATTTAATTTATTAATACTACAAAGTATATCTTTTCTTTCGTAAGGTTTTTCTTCTTCCTGTAATTTACAATCATAAATAGATTCTTAAAAGTAATGATAAATGTAGCTAATTTGATTCCGTTGCTAGATTTTGATAACATTTCTCAAATTAATTTAATTGTTTTGCGCTTAAAAAATAGGTTTAAAAATACTTAATCGAAATACAGGATAAAATCAGATATTTTAGAAATTAGCATTTATAAGCATTTATAACTTAATTAGCATTTATAACTTAATTTGAAATAAAATTACAGAAAAACAAAAACAAAAAAATAATAAAATTGATTAGGTAAAAATGCTTATATTAATACAAAAAATTACGTGCGAACACGAGATAAAGGACTTTTAAGCAAACTAAATTTAAATATATCGAGTACCATCAGTTTTTGATATCGAATGCAAATAAGCACATAAATTGAACAAAATATTTCGTTCTTTGCCATTAATCAGCTGAAACTAAAACCTCGTGATGAGTATATGTGAAAACGGTTAAAAACCGTATTGTACTCAAATCATGTATTAAGATCAGACAATTAATAATACTTAAGACTGCACACATTCTTTTTTCTTAATAGATAACATTCACTCATGTACATCAACAGTTATATCTAGAAAGAAATGTAATTGAATTGGGATATAACGCAATAACAAATTCCAGAGATTTAGATTGCGAGTGTCAATTAAGACAAATTCCCTGTACTAACACTAAGCTTTCATTAGGAAGCTTAGGTGAGTAATTTCGGAGCATTATTAGATTCTAATCGGTAACTTGGATACGCAATGAAGCAACTGCGCCTTAGAGCTTGTTTACGCTTTCTACGGAACTTGCACTTACTGAATAGGTTATTGAAATGAATAGAAATAACTTCACTTAACTCATTCATCATTTTTCCTCAATCAATTAATTTTTTTTTGTTTCATCATTCATTTATAAAACTCCATTCAAAAGCGTTTGAGGTTATTTAATTTCTCACGTCTCTATTTTCCAAAAGACTTTGTTGTTTTCCATACATCGTTAACAAAAAAATTACCAGTCTTTTTAATTATATTCAAGTCTCTGACATGCTTTTTCCCATCTTAAATTTTTGAAGATATCATTTAAACAAACTTGCGGAATGGAAGAAACTTAGAGAAGTCTAATAACTTTGGTTAAATGCTTTGTACTTTGCTTTGCTACTCATAATGGTAAAAAATAATGTTAGATCGCATATTTTCTAAGTTAATAAATTTTAAATATTCCACAATGCATTTCTACTTCAAAATATAATGAGTTTCTATTGTAAATTGAAAACCGTAATAATAAAATTAATAGATATGTATAACTCTCTAATATTTGATTTTACTTATATATATTTAGTAAGATTCGAAAGTTTAGAGAAAAGGTGAAGAAAACATTGCCCTGAATAGCTCACGGTACCGAAGTACATCAACCTTCAAAATAATCCCCTTTGGCGACTATACACTTCTGCCAGCGCGCGTATAACTTCTGGAAGCCATTTTCGCAACCTCGTAAAGCCTCCTGCAATGCTATTTTCCCTTCATCTGATGGTACAAAACGACGTCCTTATACATTTTTTTCATTGATGGGAACAGGAAAATGTTAGACGGGGATAAGTCTAATGAATAGGGGGAATGGAAGCACATAAGTGCAAGTTTTGGAGCGGAACTCTTTGTACCAATTGGGATCGACGTGCTGATACGTTGTCATGCAGAAGATACCAGTCGTCACTCTGCCAGAATTGAGGCCATTTAAGACAAATGGATTCCTTTAAACGACGTTTCGAGGTGGGTAACCTCAGCAATTTGTTCAAGTGTTTGGCGACGATCTTTCAGGACACATTCAGACACGAAAGCAACATTTTCCGCATTCTATGAATTCGAAGGTTGTCCAACACATTCATTGTATTCGATGGACTCTAGATCCCTTTTAAAATGACGATGTCATTCATAAACCTTGGATCTTGCCGTGGTTGATTCACCATACAACGTACTTGACATTTTCAAAGATTTCATTCCCAAGCATTGACAGAATTTTATGTTCAACGGAGCTAACTAGCTAACTTCAAAGCTGACTAACTTCGGAAGATAACAGCTGAGCGTGCGGTTCGGTCACATGACATAGATTAAACCAACCTAGCCAGGTAGGGAAGGGTTGGGAGATTTTATTTTAAGTGGGTGTTAACTTTAGGTTCTTACTTTCGTCGTCAGTAATGACCACAGTCCTCTTACAACGTATTTTAATCGTATTACGTATAAAAATATATCAATGTGTCAAGGTGGTAATAAAAATTATATACTAAGCATATTTGTTACATAAACTTCCTAGTGTATCATTATCACGGCTAATATAAGTTTAAAATGTTGGTCAAAAGATACCAACTTCTAATAATTAATTTTCTAGGAATGCAAAAGTTTCTTCAGCCCTTGAATCAACTCGTTCAATTAAGAATAGTGATTAAAATAACTTCTTGAGGTTTCAGCATTAATTTCTTATCAGGGTATTCTTTTGTATTTTTAATGTAAAATGTACCCAGTAGCTTAGATTCGTAATAAATTAAACGGGCAGGGAACTTCGATAATTATGAAGAATTACTTATTGTATGTGTTACTTATTTAATGTACAGAATCGTTGCAATACAATTATTAAAACGAAATGAAATTTAAGTAAGAAAAAAAAAGCTACGCATCACGGAAGAAAACTTCCAAAACATGCATTTTTATTAACTCTCTCACAGTGGCTCAACAGCCCATTGGAAAGCCAAGATCTACTGTGCACATCTCAGTTTTCGTGACTTTGTGCACTGAAGTGCATCAGCAGATGTTCCGGTCAGGTGGTCAGTGTGACATATAAAATACCTAGTATTTAGTTCTTAAGCAAAATCGGTATTCATTTATCGATCCACAGAAAGGATGAAAGGCAGATTCAACCTTGCCCAACCCGAGGTTTGAGCGCCGGATTTACGGCGTGGTAGAGCGATACGCTACTGGGCTTCAGTAAGTATCAAGGGGAAAAAAATGAGATATTTACTGAAAACTAGTATTTTTCTTTATCTTTTTACTCAAGCATATAGCTTTAAAACATTAAAAACTTAGTTGTATAAAACTATATATCATGCTGTCATACAAAAAGTATTTTGGTACCAATTCAGTTTTTATCGATGTCATTAAATCTGGTTCGCAATTTTTAATTAAATTTCCTTATTGTATTGAATTATGACTAATTATTTTTCTAATGCTATTAGAATTTTGAAATGAATGTCATTCCTTGTTTATATATAAAAAAGCATACGAGTAAATTAAAGTTTTTTTTTCAAGGCTTCTATTGACCTAGAGCAATTTTTTTCGTACAGCAATGATTGATAGTAAGTGTTGTTAGAATAATAGCATAAACAGACAATAAGTAAAAAAAAACGAGATAAATTCACTTAATGATTGTATTAATAAAAACTTACAACTGAAATTGTATTAAGCAGTGCTTCTCAAGGTTTCAATATTCGCGACGCAATTTTCAATGATGGTTTTCAGCGCGCCCCCTCATACAATAACAACGTATCGAATTCAATAATACTATACTTCGACGCTAAAACTACGATACGATCTTAACATCTTAAGTGCCACCGGTGTAGATAAACTTCTCGCTCAGTCAAAGCGTTAATTTCCCCGGACGTATATAAACACCTTTCCGAATTACGATCTTTTCTCTGCACTGCTATCCATAGAATTATTCCAAAGGCTTTGGAATGCAATGAAAGGGCATCGACATTTTTTTGCGAAGAATTTACTAATTTTAGAATATTTATTGTTTTTATAATACTCCCCCCCTAATATAGGATGTTTTTTTAGAGGTATAGAACTTTAAATTGCAATAAAACAACGATGTATTATTCGATTCACATGAATTTTTTTTATTCGAAAGATAATCTTGTGGCATTACATTTTAAATACGATTTCTGGCATATGACTGCCACGGCTAACTCGGATGTAGTCCAATCTGGATGTCCAATTTTGTTTAGCGATGAAGCGAACTTCTGGTTGAATGGCTACGTCAACAAACAAAACTGCCTCATTTGGAGTGAAGCTAATTCACAAGTGTATGTCGAAACACTGTTACATCCAGAAAAACTGACTGTTTGGTGCGCTTTATGGGCTGGTGGAATCCTTCTTCAAAAACGATGAAGGCCACAACGTTACAGTCAATGGTGATCGGTAAAGAACCATGATTACTAGCTTTTTCATTCCTGAATTGAACAATCATGATGACCAGGAGCTGTGGTTCGAACAAGACGGCGCAACATGTCACACAGCTCGTGCCACAATCGATTTATTGAAAGACACGTTGGGTGACCGCCTAATTTCCCGTTTCGAACCTGTGAATTGGCTTCCAAGAACTTGTGATTTAACACCGCTAGACTATTTTCTGTGTGGCTATTTTAAGTCATTGGTCTATGCGGATAAGCCACTAACGCTTGACCATTTGGAAGACCACATTCGCCGTGTTATTGCCAAGATACGGCCACAAATGTTGGAAAAAGTCATCGAAAATTGGACGTCCAGATTGGACTACATCCGAGCCAGCCGTGGCAGTCCTATGACAGAAATCATATTTAAAATGTAATGCCACAAGATTATCTTTCAAATTAAAAAATGCATGTCAATCGAATAATACATCGTTGTTTTATTGCAATTTAAATTTCTATACCTCTAAAAAACACACCCTATACATCTCATATGCGCGCATGCGTGGAAAATGGTTGGCATTGGGAAGCGAATTGCATAATTTTTAATCGGCAGTTAAGGGATTAATTATAAACCGTACAAATTATCTAGATAGGTTTTAATTTTTGTATATAATTTTATATATGGCAATCCCATAGGTCACTGGTAATTATTAAACTTGTTCTTAACTTAATATTGTTAAGTTAATTACAAAATACATTGGCTAGCACTAATATATTTATAAGGGTAATATATCAGTGTAAATGTGTATTTTATTTTTGATTATGCCAGAATATGTTTTGTTTCAGAAAATAAATAATTTTTAATAAATTATCTTTTGTTTTTGACTTTCCAATGTGCTTGCGCCACCTTCGTAGAGTCGCCCTCTCCAAAGGAGGCACACTCCACAGTTTAAGAAACGCTGGTAAAAAGTGATTGGAATAATATAAAAATTGTTTCCCCCATTTTTCTTTCATGACTTAAAAATTCACAGATGAACAAGGTACTTTTGAATCTCTTCTTATTTGCATAAAAGGATTTGAAATTAAGGAAAATATAACACGCAGCAGGTTATATATAATAAAATATGTTCGATATCTCTAAGAAAAGGAGACTTTCTAAATACTCTGTAAAAATAGAAATAATCTAACAATTAAAGCAGTAAGAATAAAACATAAATATTATGATGGAAGATTTAAATATAATATATATATATATATATATATATATATATATATATATATATATATATATATATATATATGTATAAAACACACACACACAGCAGCTGGAAATTTAATGATTCATATATGGAGAATATAGACCAATAATATTTTCTTAATAGTGTAGCGATACTTGTGTGTATATTTTAATTATTTCACATGATTTGATTCGAGTCTAAGTAAACCACAAATGATTTGTTGCATTTTTGATAATCATATTAACTTTCTCTAAACAGTTTTAATTGATTGTGTATTAACGTAGTAGTATGAATTTACACGAAGTCTGTTGGTGATGAATTTTATAATTTTGAAGCACAGCTAAAATCTCGGGAACTACACGCGAGTTGACACTACACTTTCCAAATTTCCACATCCCACCAATATGAGATATGTGAGCCGATACACGATTTAAGTGTATCAACCTTCCAACCAACACGGCAGATCTTTGCAACACCAGGAGTCGAACTCGCGACTCTTCAGAAACAATACCAGTCACGAGCTAGCTATCATGGTAATTAGTGCAGGTTTATCAATCGGGCGCTTGCAACGGGTGCTTTTTCCCGGGGTAAGGAAAAGCCCAGATAATCCGGATTTAACTGTATCCAAAAGACCCTCCTTTGATCTGACTGTGTCAAGGGGGCCTGTAGGTCCTTCGTGCTCAGGGTCCGTAATAAGCTTGAACCGGCGTTGATGGAAATTCAGAGCTATGACAACTATCTATCGGTTTGTTAATTATTTTCTAAAAAATTTTTTAGTAATAATTTCTTCCTGTTTAAAGAGATTTAAACAGTATATCAGTCGAAAAGTTTTCCTCTGTTATATTTTTCAACTCTAACAATATGTTATTTCATTTATCGTATTTTGTTCATAACACCTAATGAAAGATATATATTAAATCTCGCTATAATACACTGCAACTTAAAGTCATAATATCTTATTTAAAAACATTTTATAACAAAAAAATGTTCAATAATAGCACAATATTCACATAATCTGAAAAAATGGAAAATATTATTTTGAATAAATTACATCAATTAATTTTAATGATTCCAAGTAAAGAAATTTTTATCATTATCAAAGCATTGATAATGATAAAAAAAGAGAAAAAAATTCTGAGTAATGCATTATAAACACTAGCACGTAACATTATTTTCGTTCAAATTTTAGATGCAACTTAAAGTACTTGTAAACAACAAGGATCAGAATGTAGAACACGAATTTCGGAAATAAGAAAATGTTTTATGCTGTGTAAAGGAGATTGTTTTACCCACAAAATTAACGAATTTAAAAAAGTCTTAAGCGACATACCTTGTTTGTAGCTGCTTATGCACTAATTGAGCTCATTAAATATGGCCACAAACTCCTATTACTCTTATTTTAGCATTCTGTAAATTAATTTGCGTCTCAAGAGGCCTTGAAAAAGGACATCCTTACCTAAGCCTATCGTAGAGGAAAGCTTGATCTTTTTAAACTAGAGCTTTGTGACTTTTGAAAAGTTTCTTTCGATAAAAATTAAGTCTCGTTTATTTAACCCTTGCCGTTCGCCACCCCTGCATTGATTCCCTCTTGCGCCCTTGTCACTAAAGGAGTTTTGAAAAGCAAATTATCAAGACTATCTTGGCGTAATTGCCAGGGGAATACTTTGGTAAGCTAGCAAACCCGGAGAAAAGAAGATTAATTACAGTCCAGCTTAATTACTAAATTATAAGGAGCTTGCTTTGTCTTGAAATAGCTTTCTTTTACATGCATTTTACTTTAATATTTTTTTCTCCTTTCTATAAAGCTATTAGAAATTAATATCCGAAAGGAGGGCTGCCATATCCTGACAGTTCTTGAGATCCGTTTGCATTAGAGCTTCTATCATTGGCGGTAAAAAGTTTCGCAAATAGCAGTATTTCATTTTCATTGTTTTCTTGTGTATTTGATGTTTTTGAAAACATCAAACTCAATTATGGAAGGCTTAGGAGAAAAAGGAACATGGAGCGAGAAAGAACTGTTTCTTATTTAAATGCGTCAAGAAATTGAAAATATACAGGGTGAACCAAAAGTTTTGCCCTGATTATAAATATTCATTTCGTACAAACCATTATAATGAGGCATGTGTTTTTTTCGATATATTTCAAGCATTATTAGGAATTTTTTATGACACCATATGTAACGGGTCTATCCACGAACCTGTAAACTAATCCTCTTGGAGTAAATTTATTTCTTTTTAACTGTTATTCTATTGAAAACTTCTCCCAAAGAAGAAGATTCGATTTATCATAATGAAAGGGCTCTTTTTAAGCATTGGCTTTTTGATACGCGAAGTTAGTGAGTTCAATATTAGTTGAGAGTAGTTGAAAGTTAATATTTTAACTAATTTTTCTGGATGATCGAATATTGCTAATTGAAGATTTAGTCATAAGATAGTGATTTATAATAAGAACCTGAGGTCATACAACTAATAACAGAATTACAGTAAATTCGACCGAAGACGTTTAAATTGTTCGAAGAGTAAGTGAATTAGATTATACTCAAATATTAATATTCTTTTTGCCGTGTAATTGCATCTTTACTTAGTAGTGGTGTGCATTTCCTACCCTGATTAAGTTCAACACTACATTGAAATTTGATCTGATTATGGCTGATCATTATTATAACCCCGAAACATCAATAACCACAACCCGGTTATTACACATTTAAGTCAGTAAATTTCAATGTCTGCCTCCTTGGAAACACAGAGAATGTTTAAGGGATATTACAGTTCCTACCAAGTGCTCTTTACCATGTCTTACACTTTATAAGCGAGCAACCTAAGCATTTTATAAAGAATTCTTACCAAACTTGTTTGCAGTATTTTAAGTTCAATTAATGTTTCAAAAGTTAAATTAATTGGACTCCGTTGAAAGATTGTCGAACGTGTTCAAAAGTTGTTTCGTTCACACTAGGCTTTTCGCTTGCCGTCAATTTCCGTAAATAATTCATACCATCGTTTTATTGATTTTGCACCAGGAGGTTTGCTTCCATAACAAAAACAAAATTTATACTGATCATTAATGAGCGATTTAATTTCTTGAAACCAAAACATACATTGGGCTTTCTCTTGAATCGTTACCATTTTGGCAAATAATTATATCTTTCATACAAATGTTTCCCGAGATTCCCTTGTGAAGAAGCATTCGTACCATACACTGCAAAAAAAAAAAACTACTAAACTGACCTATTCCATGATACAAATGTTACATTATTATATTAAATGGTAATTTTGTATTGAGTTTGTTATAATGAGGGCAAGAAGTTGGATTCCTCATATATTAGTTAGAACAAAGCGTTTATTATTTATTTTTAATTACTGAATGACACAAACAATTCAATCATCATGTTCCCTTTTAAATTAATTTCATTTTAAAGGAAATAAATACATGCAATTTTTAATAGGAAACCAGAATTAAAAATAGCCAAACATCTCTTGTAATTTGATGTATCTATGTATAGTTTGGTTTATAATTCATTCTTATCATTACAGGCAGATTTTGCGTAATTCATGCATAGTATTAGACGTATTACGAGTCATAAAGTCGTTCAAATGGTTGTTTAAGTCCTAAATTTTTTATTTATACGAAATTCCTCTATTTGCATTATTAAAATATATATTCCTTTTTCCTTCTAGAATAAACTTTTAAAAAAAGTTTCGTAACTTGCAACGCTGTAGAAGATAACATTCAACCAAAAAGGGATGAAGGTAAACTGTGCCCATTAATATTATTTGAATTCAAAGGATCTCGCAAGAAATGGAATATTGTCTTTCGTTAAAGAATTCCTCCAAATTCATTTAATCTATTAATTATGTTAATTGATTTATTTTTTTTTAAGAATAGAAGAATTATATATAGCAGAACTTAACAATAATTCAAAGATTTTTTTCCTGAAAATTTTCCTTAATCAATTCTACTTTATATTCTAGACTGAATTATGAATTTCACTACATTTGGTAAAATTATCTTTGAAGAAAATAATTACGTAACTGTTACATCAAGTGAGTGACAAATACAATCATATTAGCGTCGTACTATAAAGCAAGAGGAGGGCAATTGGCGATGGACCTCGTAATTTTGAACATCGGTCAAGTGACGAGGTGGTGTCAGATGCTTGATCTGGCACCTCCGCCCCACCCCAATTACCACACCAATGGAAAGGCATCGAGCCTTAACAGATTTTAGGTGCAGCGGGGCCTCTACACGGTGGGTCTTCAGCGGCACCTGGACTCGATAATACGAGTTAGTGACCATCATCACTGGACGACTGCCGCTGTAACTGTTGCATTATTACGGTTCAGATAAAAAGACGATTGTACAAATCGGTTTCAAGTAAAGGTGAATTAAAAGAAATAATAAATATATCATTTAGAGGAAACATTACAAAAGATAATTTATATAAATAAATTCATTAATTGTAATATATATTTCATATAGAAGTAAACTTTTCAAAAGGAGAAAACTGATCTGTTGAAGAAAAAAATTAATTGCAATATCCAAAATTAAATCCTTGCGAAGTATAAGCATGGATATCAACCACACTGTATTAACAGAAAATACTAAAAATAATGTTTTTCTTTATGGGAGGATTTAAAGGCGTCAAATTGCCATTTTCTAGTTCACTTTTTATGGACTTAAAATAAGAGGTGAATGCACAGGCTATTTATTGCAGGAGGCACATTTTCTTTTAAGATCTTCCGATCACATCTATCATTGCTACTGACAGCTATGGTTGGGAGAAAAATATCTCGCTTTTACAGAAAAAAATACATCTGAGAAAAGAAGTTTTAGATGTCCTGTCAGTTTTTGAGGAGAATGCAAAGATTCTCATGATTTTGACACATTTGAATATTATGTAAACTTCAGAAGTGACATGCAAGAAAAAATCCCTTGGATAACTTATTTCTATTTCAATAAGGCTATGCCTGAATCCTTCGGAATCCTTTTTAAAATATTGCAGCACAACACTTGCAGGTTTTTTTTAAGGGGACACGGTACGATTTACACAATTTTTTTTTTAAATTTATATAATGATTTTCAATTTTTTTTGGTTGTCCCATATGTGTATGTATTATGGGAAACATATTTTGTGCTCAAAATTTCTTAAAAAGTTAACGATTTAATTTTTGAAGGAAAAATTTAAAATTTATGAAGTGATTTTAAAATGCTACTCTATTTTTTTTCTCTACTCTTACAATTATTGACGTACATGTATGAAATTTAGTTTACAGGTACGTCAAACTATGTATAACAAAAGTTGGTATGAGTTTTGCGATAACATGATTGGTATTTGTATAATACTTCTTTTTATGAATGCTTAATGAAAATTCCTTAAAAAATATCTAAATTCTAAATTCAATTATTTTTAAAAAAATAAGTATCGCTTTGATTGAAAAATGCATACAAACTTTTATTCCATGTGCTATTAGCAAAAAGTGAAAAAAAATGTCCAAATATTAGGCTCAATAACAAAAACACCTTAGCATTTTAAATGAAGTCAAACTAGTTATTTTATCTTTCTGAGATAAATTAGCTTAAATTTTTGATTTGCCATTGGGTTGTGAACAAAAACGAACTTAAAAGTTATAATAACTCAGCGTTTTTTAAACTCAGAACTTTCGATTTTTGTGAGAGTATAGAAAAGTATATAAAACATAATCTAGGCTAAAAACATAAGATTTGATTTTTCGACCGATTTTTGTCAATTGAATCGTACTGAGTCCTCTTAATGTGGGAATAAATACAAATAATTTTTTTTGTTCTGATATTCAAAATTCTATTAAAACTGAAGCGTGATATATATAGAGAGAGAGGCGGTTCAATTATTTTATGTTTTTTTTCTCAATATAGATTACACATTTTTATGACATGAATGTTAAAATGTATTTTATATGGTTAAATCTATGAAAAAAAATTTAAATTACCCTAATGAAGCATACAGCTTTTCAAATCATGAACTAAAAATTAAGCACCGTTCTAATTTTCCGGTATATATTTAATGGTACAGTGTTGCACTTTCTTAAAAAAACTAAATATTCAAGAAAAATGTGAAACTAGAGATCATTACTAGTTTAATTTAACGAACAGAATTACAGTGGATTCAATTTCTAAGTGCAGACATAAATTTAAAACAGTGATTCTTAGTACAGTTTACAAATAAAAGTTTACACATTCATGCTACATTTTGTTTTAGAACTTGACAACGGTGGAATAATGATAGAGAATTATATGCAAAATAAAAACTGTCAATAAAATGAACCAGTGAAGGTGTATTGAAAGAAATTATGTTAAAGTTACATTATTTTTGATGTAATGTTTTCTATTCAATGTAATGGTAATATGGTGGTCATTGTATGATAACATAGTGTGTTAACTTTTGATTATTTATCCTAATTTTTTCATACAAATAAATGTTGTTAAATTCAGCATAATATAATGATGAGTTTACCTAATAACAACACTGCATTGTTTGTTTTATTTCTCTTAATATCCAATTTTATGTTCGTAAGTATCATTTCCTGGAAAAATCAATATACATAAATTTTAAGACTTCCATAATATTAATTTAGTTTTTTAAACACATTTCCAAAAATATATTCGCAATATTAACACTTTTTTTTATTTTCCGGACATCGGAAAGAGATTATCACACACACACACACAGGTCCTACTTCCACAACTGTTTCTCTAATAAGAGAGCTTCTAGTAATTTCGTCTCCTTCGGTTTCACAAATACAGAAATGAATCTTCATTTCGCTCAATCGAAACTTTGAATGGACCCATCTCCGTCTGAGCCTCTGAATTTGCTCGGCAATTATAGGATACTGGTCCTTTACTATTTCCACTCATCAAGTAATTAAGTTACAGAGCTGTTTTCAGAGTGAATCTTTGATAACTATTTATTTTCAGACAAACATTTCCCTACTAAAGGCTATCAAATACAATTTTAAATTCAATAACTCTAGTGAGAAAATAAATGTTGTAAATGTAAGGAAAATGAATGCATTTGGCATCAAATAAAATTGTCAGAAATCGCATCGTTAATATATATATATATAAGGAACAAAAGACATCTATTACACACTCTACATTTTCTTGAAAATAAATCTAAAAGTTTGATCATTTTCCTGAATTGGATTCATAGCACGAGTAAAAAGAAATTCGAGAAGCTGTGCAGTCAAAAAATACTAATGAAATTATACATTTTAAAGTGTTTTAACACATTATACACGGACGCACGCGCGCACACACACGCACATAAGCACACACACACGCACATAAGCACACACACGCACATAAGCACACACACACGCACATAAGCACACACACACGCACATAAGCACACACACGCACACACACACACGCACACACACACACACGCACACACACACACACACACACACACATATATATATATATATATATATATATATATATATATAATTAAATTAATTAGATCTAAAACAAAATCCTTTATTTACCATTTAAAGTTTATTTTCCGTCATAATCCTTTTAATCCTAGTTTATTAAAATTTATAGTCTCCATAAACCCCACTTTCACTTACAAATCGAAAAAAGACAAACTAAAATGTGTAAATTAACAGTTCTGGACATAAGTATTCAGCACAATTAAAATCTTCACTTCGCTATATATAAAGGGTGTTTTTTTAGAGGTATAGAACTTTAAATTGCAATAAAACAACAACGATGTATTATTCGATTGACATGAATTTTTTTTTATTCGAAAGATAATCTTGTGGCATTACATTTTAAATATGATATCTGGCATAGGACTGCCACGGCTGGCTCGGATGTAGTCCAATCTACACGTTCAATTTTTGATGACTTTTTCCAACATTTGTGGCCGTATCTCGTCAATAACACGGCGAATGTGGTCTTCCAAATGGTCAAGCGTTAGTGGCTTATCCGCATAGACCAATGACTTTACATAGCACCACAGAAAATAGTCTAGCGGTGTTATATCACAAGATCTTGGAGGCCAATTCACAGGTCCAAAACGTGAAATTAGGCGGTCACCAAACGTGTCTTTCAATAAAACGATTATGGCACGAGCTGTGGGACATGTTGCGCCGTCTTGTTGGAACTACAGCTCCTGGACATCATGATTGTTCAATTCAGGAATGAAAAAGTTAGTAATCATGGCGCTATACCGATCACCATTGACTGTAACGTTGTGGCCTTCATCGTTTTTGAAGAAGTACGGACCAATGATTCCACCAGCCCATAAAGCGCACCAAACAGTCAGTTTTTCTGGATGTAACGGTGTTTCGACATACACTTGTGGATTAGCTTCACTCCAAATGCGGCAGTTTTGTTTGTTGACGTAGCCATTCAACCAGAAGTGCACTTCATCGCTAAACAAAATTCGCTTATGAAAATCGGGAACAACGGCAATCTCGTTTTGGGCCTATTCGACGAATCTATGCCTTGCTTGATGATCGTTTTGATGAATTGCTAAACCAAACTGAGAATAAATCACTTGACAGCTGTTAAATCGGTCGCCATCTTGGAAAGTAATGCCAACTTTGTAAGGATCTACTGCCTGCACCTGGCAACAGGTCGAACGAGACACGAGATAGAGAGATGGGGTCGGAACGAGGGAGAAAATGAGAGCGGTAGCGAAAAAGAGGTGGTCGGGAAAAAGACGATACGGCTGGACGATGTATTGTAATCTGATAGCATTTGAATATATTCTTTATTTTATGAAATGTCCCATGGAAGATATACAATAAACAGTGGGACAAAATAATGACTGCAATTATTTTCTTGTCACAATTCGAACACGATCCAAAAAGAACCCACAAGTTTACACTGGTGTCAGAAGTGCGATTCAATGGAGCAGAAGTTAAATGAATAAAATATTTCAAATTGATCGGTGTTCGTACTACATAATTGTGAACAAGGTTCTAGTGAACATTCACACACAGTTGGAAAGAAAATTTTTAAGAAGGAAATAGAATCCTGCGGTGTATTTTCCAAGTTGATGATCACGTGGATCCCGGGAATTCTCTTGCAGCAGTTTCAAGTGAAAAATCATGATCTTCATACAGAATGTTACTATCATCTGCCGAGTTGGGCCAATGAACGAACAGATGTCGTATTTTTCTTCATTTTCTGATGAATGGAGCCGTGATCTGAAAACAACGAAGGAAATCCCAGTAGTGTTCAAGTACAGAAACAGCGTTCATGTCGAGGTAAGTGGCTATTGTTCCCCTAAGTTAAAAAATTGTGTAAATATTTAAAAGAGTAATGGGATGCAGTCATATATTTAATTTGTTTTTTTTTAAAAATAAAATAGAAAAAGCAGATATACCTGAAAAAAATCATTGGTTTATTGCAATATTCTATGTTGTTGGATTATTGTGTAGATGAAATAAGAAGATTGTGTACTTATTTTACCTGGAAATGATAGGGTATCATTTTAAATGTTGTAAAATTTATTATTTAGAGTTCTAGTTTTAAACTATAATTTCTTTTTTTTTTATCATCATTCTTTACTGTTTTGAAGTTGTCTCAAAAATTAAAATCTGGGTATAGAAAGTGTTTTGCATAACAATTCAGTTTGCAGAATTTAAAAAAAAGAATTAGATTAATTCATCTTGAAATAATGGTTGCGAAAAATGTATGTTTGAGTGGGTGAAAAATATCCATTAAAAAAATGTATATGTATTTCAAGCAAACTTCCTGTTAAAATGTTGTAAATAAGAGATTTTGTAGGTTACTTATGACTCAGAATGTGGCATGTTTTTTTTTTTTTGAATATTATATGATAGTTTTTCATTTTAAGCAAAAGTATTGCAATTTGTCAGTTAGTTGATAGTTTAATGCAATCTGAGTTTATTTCCTTTGATCGTAATTTATGATGTATATATATATATATATATATTGGTTTTTTGTTTCCTGCATAAGATTCTTCTTTTAATTAAAGAAAAAGAAACTAAGAGTAGATTTATGATTTGAGAAATAATTCTATGGTAATGTAGCTAAAGTATGTGGTAAATTGTGTTTTTTTTTTAAAAAAGGTTCTGCGTTCTGATTAGTAACAAATAACTGTGTCGCATATAAGTTTTATTATAAACATATTTCGAATTGTGTTTCTGGGATTTTTGAGTACTATAAAAAAACGAGTGTATTATTATTATTTTTTTCGCTTGTTAAAAATATAGTACTAGGTCATTTAAGTGCTTGTATTTAAATTTGTCAGAAGGTAATTTGGCATTAGGTTTAGCTTTATTAAAAATGGCATTTCTCATTAGAAGTAAGAAAATTGACTTAATTCAATTAGAGCGGGACTTAGATGAGTCACCTGATCCGTCTATGTCTAAAATTGTTTTAAGGGATTTAATAATCTCTAGTAAATATTACAAGGAAGAAGAGGCAAAAGAGTTATTGGAAGTTATTACAGCCGAAAGGTTAGAAACAGAACAGCAGAAAAAACTAGAACAACAGGAACAATTATCAATTGAAAAATTACGCTTGGAAACAGAATTATCTAGGAACGGTAATCAGAGTGCTACTCAAAATAACGGTCAAACCTCACGTGTAAAATCTTTAGATGAAATAGTTAAAATGGTTAGGCCCTTAACTGTAAAGGTACCCAATAAATGAGACGGGTGGGACTTTTTTTTTCTATTCTTGAAAAAGCTTTCGCTAGTGAAAATGTCAGCGACGAATTAAAACCGAAGGTTTTGTTATGCATGTTAGGAGACAAAGTGTCAAACTTATTAGTTAACCGAGGCGAAGAAGAATTAAAAGATTACGAGTCTTTAAAACAGGTTGTGCTCAAGGAGTATGAACCCTCACCCCAAAAATATGTTTAGAAAATTTTAGAAAGGCCAATCGTAACTCTGACGAAACTTTTTCTCAGTTCGCGTCCCGTTTAACATCGATGTGGTTTTACTACTGTAAGTTAAGATGAGCGAATGATTTTGAGTCAGTTAATCAACTGATCGTAGCAGATAAAATGTTTGAAATGTTGGATTCTGAGACGGCGACCCATATTGGTGTGCTCCAAGGGGAAGAATGGTACAAACCCAGAGACTTGGGCAAACAATGTGATATATTTTACGCTTCCAAAAGGAAATCCTACGATGGACCTGCGAGAGCTAAATGGAATGATAGTGAAAAGAGAAGTTTTAATGGTAGTTGGGGTAAACAGCCATTTGGGGAGAAAAAGTCAGATAATTTTCCTTCTACGAAAAACTTCGAAAAAGGTCAAGTAACTGAAATTAAAAAATTCGCTTGTTTCACCTGCGGATCAGATAAACATTTTAAGCGGGATTGTCCGAAAAACAAAGGGGTGGATAATAAAAGACTTAATGTGAATAAGGTGTCAACGGAAGGGACAGAATTGGAAGATGAGACGGTCACTTCTAGAGTTGATTTGCTAGGTAAAGTCATTCCTAGGCTGGCTATTGAAGACAAATTAAGCAAATTAGTGAAAACATATATCAGTGTAGATGGGAAATTAGTCCATGCGTTAGTGGATTCTGGTACGGAAATTACTGTTATCAAGAAAGACTTAGTTCCTGGAATCTCGGTTGAAGGAGCTTCCACGATTTATTTGAAAGGTATTTTCGGTCTAGCGGTTAAATGTCCTTTAGTATATGTTCCAATTGGTCTTGCTACCGGTGGCCAGGTTAATGTGGTGCACCAGCAAGTGTTATGTGCTTTGGCAGAAGTTTTGGTATAAGACGTGTTGTTTCCACCAGATGTTTTGGATATGTTGGGAGGAGCCCAGAGTGAAGAGAATTCACTGGCTCAAAGCTCTCAGGACCTGAGGGTTGACTCAGGAAATGTAGATGAAACCAAGGTTTCACTGGGTATTCTGCCAGAGAAAGCACAGGAGCACATTCAGGATTCCCAACAGAATATTACTTCATGTCGGAATGAAGTGGGAACATTGGGTACTAAGGATGAGGAGGTGACCGCTGAGATGGATAAAGGAAGCATAGTGACTGATAGTTTTCGTTCCGAGAAGAAGTGTTGAGCCGAGTTAGCATTGGCTTGGAAGCATGCTAATGAAGGCAAAGGAAACTACTATGAAGTAGATGGGTATCTATTTCATAGAGATAAAATACTCGGGGAGAGTATTGGGCAACTGGTAATTCCGAAATGCAGAAGAACTGAGGTGTTGAGACTAGTGCATACTTCTGTTTTCAGTAGTCACATGGGTCCCAAGAAGACGCTTGAACGAATCAAGTATTCTTTCTTTTGGGAGGGTCTGAGGGCCGATGTGAAGAAATTTTGTGAGTAATGTAAAGAATGTCAGTTCATTCGATCGGTTAGGATTAAAGACCGAACACCCATTACACCTGTGGCAAGGCCTGAATTGCCATTTCAGGTGGTGAATATGGATCTGATAGGTCCAATTGATCCGCCAAGCTCAAAGGGACATAAATATATTTTATGTCTGGTTGATCAGCACACTTGGTGGGGCGAGGCTGTGCCGTTGACTAGTCTCAGTGCGAAGGTAACCTGTGAAGCTTTGTTAAGCATATTTTCGAGAATAGGGATACCGAATGTTGTCGCCTCTGATAATGGGACAAATTTCGCAGCCGAACTGACTAAGGAGTTTGCAAAAAGAATAGGGAGCATCCCGAGATTTTCTACCCCAGGTTATCCACAGTCCAATGGTTTAGTGGAAAGGTTTAACAGAACTTTGAAAAATATGCTACATAACGTAGTTAGAGATGAGGGTAGAGGGTGGCATTTACAAATTCCGTACGTATTGTGGGCGTATAGGGAAATACCACATTCAACTACCAGCGTGTCCCCCTTTTCAGCTACTATATGGTAGGCAACCGCAAGGTCCTTTGTCAATTTTAAAGTCTACTTGGACGGGTAAGCATAACAACTTACAGTTGTGCACTACTCCCGTTTCCAAGTATTTGGAAGATTTAAAATGTAAATTGAAAAGGCGGCCGAGCAAGCCAAACTTGTTTCTGTGGTGCAGCAGGAAAAGATGGCTTATTACCATAATCTGAGATCGTCTGACAGAGTATTTAAGGTGGGAGAAAAGGTGATAGTGCTGATCCCCGATGCAACAAGTAAATTGTTTACGAGATGGATTATTGAGACTATTATTGAAAAACGGAATTCGCATTCATTTTTAGTAGAGAAATGCCAGATAATTCTACTAAGCACATCCATCAAAATAAGCTGAGACATTATGTAGCTAGTTCGAACTCGGTAAATGTAATTTTCGAAGAAGAAAAAGGGTTCGGTCAAGTTGAAACTCGACCAACTGCCACCGAAGAATCTAAATTTTACGAAGTCCTCAATAATCTGAAAACTGATAATTTAAATAGCTATAATTTGAAAGTGCTCAAAAATTTAATTAGTAAATTTAAATATATATTTACCAAACCGGTTCAACCAGCGCGGGTAGGTGCCCATAAAATTGAGCTTGTAGCCAATGCAGTGCGGAGAAAGCCCCATTGTTATAGTGTTCCCATTGCATATAGAAGGGAAGTGGAGCTTCAAGTACAAGAATTACTTGATTTCAATTTAATTGAACCATCGGTGGCCGAAATTGCTCACCCTATAGTTTGTGTAGTCTAAAAAGATTCCTCTATCCGAATATGTGTAGATTTTAGGCCCTTAAATGCCGTAACTGTCTTCCCTATGAAAGATATGCAAGAACTAATCTTCATAGCTGGGTCAGCGTATTGGTTGACTAGTATAGATCTTTTAAAAGGGTATTGGCAAATAAAAATGGACGAAGAAAGCAAACCATTCACGGCATTTACCACCCATAATGCTGTGTACCAGTGGAAAACTATGCCCTTTGGACTTGCTGGGGCATCCGGTACATTTCAAAGAGAAATGAATCGTATTTTAAAATATCTCATTCAGAGTATGCACATGCATACATGGATGATGTCGTAATATTTTCAAAGAAGTTTGAAGAACATTTAGTTCACTTAGAATTAGTTCTCGCTGAGTTAGAATAACTGGGGTTCTCGGTGAGGTTGAATAAGTGGTCTTTCGCGGCTAAGAGAATAAAATATTTGGGTCACACAATAGGAGGAGGTAAACATGGCCCTGATGAAGATAAAATATTAGCAATAAAAAGACTAATTAGACCTACCACTAAGAAAAATGTTAGGTCAGTGTTTGGACTATTGGGTTTCTATCGCGCATATATCCCAAATTATGCAGAAATATCCACTCCTCTTACGGAGTTAACCAAGAAGAATAAACCCAACGACGTTTCATGGGGGGAGGCTGAGCAAAATTCTTTTGTTAAGCTAAAAGAATTACTTTGTGAAGTAACTAGTCTTGCTACCCCTGATGCCAATTTACCTTTCCAGGTGCATTGTGATGCATCAGATTATGGTGTTGGATGCTGTCTGACACAGCAAGATACCGATGGAATTAACAGGCCAATAGCTTTTGCTAGTCAAAAATTCAATGCTACGCAAAAGAACTGAGCAAGCATCGAGAAAGAGGCCTGGGCAGTGTTATACGGGCTGAATAAATTCGACAAATGGATTTATGGTGCCAAGGTAGAGATCATTTCTGATCATAATCCCCTTAAGTACCTAAATCAAACCACTCCAAAAAGTCCCAAGCTAACCCGTTGGGCACTGGCGTTACAGAGGTGGAATCATTCCATTACTCACAGGCCAGGTATACAACATAGGAGTGCAGATGCATTGTCTAGATTGAGATAAGGACTGTATTGTATATATTTAGTGTTCTTTTTTTGTATAATGTGTTTTCTATGTATCTGTTTGCAATCCCATTATATTTTAGATCTTTCTGGGAACATAGTCACTTATTTCAATTGGGTGAACTATTAATACTATTTCATGTGTTTGTTTTAAGGAACTTTGACTAGAACAATCATCAAGACTTTTGCAATTATTGTGTGTTCTGTTTGTGAATTTTCTGTTCCTGTTGTCTGAAATGGTAAAATCAGCCACAAGGGGCAAATTTTACTCTTAGGTGGGGCGTGTAAGGATCTACTGCCTGCACCTGGCAACAGGTCGAACGAGACACGAGATAGAGAGAGGGGGTCGGAACGAGGGAGAAAAGGAGAGCGGTAGCGAAAAAGAGGTGGTCGGGAAAAAGACAATACGGCTGACGATGTACTGTAATCTGATAGCATCTGAATATATTCTTTATTTTATGAAATGTCCCATGGAAGATATACAATAAACAGTGGGACAAAATGCTGACTGCAATTATTTTCTTGTCACAATTCGAACACGATCCGAAAAGAACCCACAAGTTTACAAACTTAAACTTCTATACCTGGAAAAAAACACTCTTTATATTATGAATTCCAATTAATAATAGTTTTAAATTTCCATATATATTTCTTATTCCCAAATTTCATAAATACCCAGTCAAATTTAGGACAATTACAAATGGATTTAATACATATATCAGCAAACCAGGCAAAATATCCATGGAATATTACATTATTTAATAAATAATCTTAAATCCACAGCAATACTTAAGCCAGTAAATCATTTATTGAACAACTGAAAGATAAACAGATTTATTCAGACTATGCTTTAGATTTTGAAGATCTTTTTAACTCTATTAATATTGATGCTATGATTAATATGCTTGTACATTTTCATAAAGATAATTTATTTAATAATGTTAATTATGATAGATTTAGTTCATTACTTAGGTTTGTACTTAAAGAGAAGTATATTTTTCATAAGGGTAACTATTAACTGCAGATTAAAGGTTTGCCACAAGTCACAGATTAAAGGTTTGCAAGCAACTGTCTTGCAAATTTATGCTTACATTATTTTGAAAGTAGTTACATTAATAATTCTAAATAATTTATTTATTGTTATATAGATGACATAATCATTTTTGGCAAGCAAGTCAATTTTATACCTAATACTAATTTTTATCCACAATATCTTAATTTACTATAGACAAAAACTAACAACAATGAAGCAAATTTTCTTCACATACATATCATATTAATAGATAATGTAACAGTTTCTAATATTTATGATATAAGCGAAGATTTTATTTTTAATATTATAACAGTTCCGCATTGGGAGAGTAATGTACATATTTCTATATTCAGAAATATTGTTATTTATATACAACGCAATAAATTTCTGGGGTCAAAAAATCAAAAATAATAAATAACTATAAACACTTTACTAAATATTGCATAATCAGAAATATCCAATTATAATTTTATCAATAGTTATAATGAATAACCTATTCAAAATTGTAAGGATTAAAAATTCTTACATTAATAATAGTTTAATACTCTAAATTTACATATTTCATAGTTATAGTTACCTCCATATTCTATTATTAATTAAAATTACTTATTATTATTTAATTCATATATACTCTAGTGTCACTATAGTTAAAGTGATTTGTAAATATATTATTAATTTTTGTTTCTATTATTTTTATACTTTTTTTTAAGTGCTACATTTCAGCCATTCACATGATTTGAATTTGCATTAGGGTCCAGAATCCGGCAATAACTTATTTATTGCACTCAGATTTAGTGCGGACTCTGCATTTTCAAGTGCAATTTTTGGTAAGTTACCTATATATTGTATTGGATTTAGATATTCCCATCCATTACTTTCATTGGGTTTTTGCTCAGTATTATTTACATAAAGAGAGAAGGTTGGGTGGCCAAAAAACATGTTCAACTCCACTTTTATATAAATTATTTTATATATTAGCTGTCCTAAGTCAGCAATGTTTATAATTCAGCAGCATCCATTTTATAATTTTTATTCTAGTGTGCTTCATTGTATGATCTTTTTACTGTCTATGTGTTTTTTTTTCAAATGTGATTGATGAATGATTATCTCTTGTTTGTAGAGAATTAGACTACATATATATATATATACTAGCCGTTACCCAACCACTCCACTGGGTATTTCACGATGTTGTATATGTGTATACTGTTTACATATATATTAATAATTCATATATAGCATTAAGAATTAAATTGTATTGAAAAATATATTTATAGCTGTTACACTCTCGCCCCTTGATATAAAAAGAACATAAATTAAAATATCTAATTTCTATTTATATCTAAAATAGAAGGAGAAAGATATCTTTAGCTCATTTATCCTAATAATCAATTGGATTTCCACCAAAGCAACTTTCAGTGGATCTCTACTCCATAAAATAAACATGTGCGCTAAATTTCAAGTCTAAATCTAACAGAGCAAAAACGGAATTTTTATCATCAATACCTCGTTGAGAGCACTCTTAGTGGATTCCAATTCAACAAATGAAGCATGCAAACCAAATTTTATTATTGTAGTCTTAGCAGTTCGAGAACGGGAATTTTGTCTATCAATCCGCTCAATAACTTTCCCCGCTTCCCCCTGGAGTTGATTTCCGTAAAATCCATTCTTAGTGGAAAAAGAAAAGTGCTCAACACACAAATTTCAAGTAAATGACTTGAAGTCAAAAACAAGAATTTTTCTATAACACGCCTTAATCCATCGCAACCACACTTCTTTGGGGGTCCGTTTTCGCAAAAATCTTTGTAAAAGCAACTTTATTCCATGAACGGAACATGCCTTCTAATTTTCAAGCAGGTGTTTCTATTAGTTGAAAAGCGGAAATATTTATCCATTACGCCCCTTAATCACCCTCAGTGACCCTTGAGGATCAATTTCCCCCAAAACTATTTTGTTGCGGATCTCTACATCATGAAAGGAATCCGCTTACCAAATTTCAAGACTGTACGTCTAATAGTTTAAAAATGGAAATAATTATGTATAACGCCCCTTAAGGTTCCGCAACGCCACTTAGGAAACGATATTCACAAAACTGATCTTACGACATATCTCTACTCAGTGAATGGATTCTGCTTACTCAATTTTAAGATTTTACGTCTAATAGTTTAAGAAAGGAGTTAATTGCATATAACGCCACTTAATTCTCTACAACGCCACTTAATTCTCTACAACGCCACTTGAGAGTCGATTTTCACAAAACCCTATCTGTAGGGGATTTGTACTCTATAAAAGGAATCCGCTTACCAAATTTCTCAAGACTGTACGTCTAATAGTTTAAAAATGGAAATAATTATGCGTAACGCCCCTTAAGCACCCTGAAAGCCCCTTCGTGGTCAATTTTTGTAAAAATCGTTATGTAGGGAATCTATACTTTATTAAAGAAATCTGTGTACCAAGTTTCAGGACTATACATCTAATAGTTTAGTACTGGAAATAATTATCTATAACGCCCCTTAAATCCCCGTAACGTCCCTTAGGATTCGAACTTTGCAAAATCCGTTCTTAGCTGACGTCTACTCTATGAAGGGAACCTACCTACCAATTTTCAATTCTGTAGGTTTAATAGTTCCGGAGATATCGTGATTAGTCAGTGAGCGTGTGAGTCGCTTTTCACCTTTATATATATCTATATATATATATATATATATATATTTCATTGTGCTTATATGCGTAGAAAATCGTTGTCTTTTGAAGTTGCAGGACGTGGATCACGAGCAAGAGGCCTACTACCAAATCCCACACATGCTCAATAAGTGACATATCTGGTGACTAAGCAAGCCAAGGAATAAATTTCATGTGTTGGGCTGAACAGAAGTCTCAAACAGTTTTTGCAAAATGTAAGCGTGCATTAGCCTCCTGAAAGATAGCTCCAGGGATGCATCAATATAAGGGAACGATTTCGAGCTGCAGCACTTCACGGACGTATCTGTTGCTATTGAGATTGCTCTCAATTGCTCCGGATGTTAGGTCACTATGTTGTTCAACAATGCACTCTGGAAGGCTGCGTTTCCCGGCATAGCGTTGAACGCGAATGCGACAATCATGATCCCAGAAATTGAAGCGTGATTCATCGGAAAGGACAAGTTGGTGCTAATCAGCTTGCGATACTCTGTGTTCATGAGCCCCCTGCAGATGCAGTAATCAATAGTTTGTCACGAGGGGATCCTGTATAAAGGCACCCTTGCACGCAATCCAAGGTGTAGCAGACATCGACGAATTGACAAATCCGACATTAGTACACCTGTAGCAGTTGACCCACGCGCTATCAACTGGCTAGAGGAAGATGTACGGTCATTATCCGCCATGAGGTGCAGGGTGTCGAGTGCTGACGTGATCTTCCATCATCCACTGCTTCCAAACAACTTTTTTGCTGCATACGAGCTCCTATTTTGCGATATGAAAATCCTCCTTTTTAAAGGCCGATATAATCTTCCTCCGTTCAATCTTCGTAAGTTGTTGAATGTTCCCTTATTTTGTCGTGGAGGCATTCTTAGGTCTCACTAAACGTTCACCACTAACTAATAATTATTCACTATTTTCAGCGTCTAACGAACAGGCCTCTATTTATCGCTTATCTGTTCGAATGGCGCTGAGCACGCCATGCATGCGTGGTGGCTAAGAAACTACTATTTTACATATCATTTTATAATTGATATTTGCTGCAAAGTTCATTTAATTCTGATGATTGTTTCATGGTGTAGCATTTTTTACAAACAACACAGTATATATATATATATATATATATATATATATATATATATATATCTAATTATATATACATATAAGATATATATATATATATTTAAACAAATATATATAGTCTAATTCTCTACAGGCAAGATATATATATATATATATATATATATATATGTATATGTGTGTGTGTGTGTGTTAATTTTATATATAAATATATGTCTTCAAAATTATAGCTAATTAATTTTATTATTTAATATTATTCATCTCTATTTAATTTATAGTATATAATTTTCTTAATATATTCTTATAATAAGTATAGTTACTAAAAATATATATAGATGGTGCCACTATTCTTAGTTGTGCTGTTTTTTGTGCATTGAGTGAGTACACTCATGGAATCTGACTACATCAGGTAAGATTCTAGTTTCTTCGCTCATTTAAATTATTATTAATTATGGTCATAATCATTTTTAACCTCTTTTGCAGATATTTTTTGTTTACATATCTATATTTCTCTATTTCTCCCGGATTCCTACAGTAATTTAATATTCCAATTCTGTTCTTTTTTGCTGTTATATTCACCCACGGTTTTTGGCCTTTGCCCTGTTTTATCTCCTGTGCTATTATGTCGAAAATTTCCGCTGTAAGGGAAGGTTGAGATCTCACAAAACACTTTTTAACCCTGTTTCATTGTCCTAATCCAGTGACAGCTCGGGAAATCATAATAGTTTTTTGCACTCTAGCTAAATTTCTTTTTTGGTTTGTCATGGTTCCATGTTCTTGGTTCTTTCTATTTGATCTTAAGATGTTTTAGGATTTATTATTCTTCTTTTTAATTTATTTACTGAATATATATATATATATATATATATATATATATATATATATATATATATATATATATATATATATTTTGTATTTTAATTAATATATGAGCAGAATGTTAAATATTTAGGAATAATAAATAAGTGTATTGATTTTTTATTATTATTAAATTTTTGTGTCGGCCAAATTTTCTTATTGGATTTCTGAAATTAAATGGAACTGCAATTTCAAAAAATATTTTCATAAGCAAATAGTGATAAAAATACAATAATAAATAAAGTGGGACAATATATTCTGTTGTTAAAATCAGAATGAAACGTCTCATATTTGAAATTAAGAAATAATCTGTTAACCTATAATTTTTGTTTCATTTCCTTCATAAAGTATAATTTTTGGAAAATTCAATTTTACTCAATTATAGTTTGACTTACTTTTCAGTTTGTTAAAAGGAGAACCGTCTGGGTATACGAACGACATATATTATTAACACTAACTTAAATGATTTTTTTATGTCTAAAGAAATTTTATTTGTAAAAAAGAAAGTACACATATACTTTTCTTAGTTAAAGAATAAAATCCTTCTGCTAGTATTTCTGAAATATATATTAATACCACGTTTTTATATATATATATATATATATATATATATATACACTGCTGGACAATTGCTAAGGACGGATCACAAATTGCTATGTAGCATAACATTAAGTGAGACATGAGGCCTAGTAGGATAAAATATAGTTACCACTCTGTTCAGACATTAGAATAAAGAATATTTATTGTTCTGGAAAATACAAAAGCTGTGAAACATCTGAAAGAAAAAAAATGTTCATTTGATCTGCGTACGGAGAAATGGAACAATGCATCTAAAAGTCAGCAGGCACCTTAAAGAAAGGTATCACACTACGAGATATGTCCACCGTGTAGTGTGATGCAACATTCCACACGTCGTACCATACTTTGCACAACATTATCCAGCAGCTGTTGAGGCAATTTATCCCATTCCTCTGTGAGTGCACGGATGAGAGTGTTTTTGTTTGTCGGAAGATAGTTTCGACCAGCAAATTGCCTCCCCAAAGCATTCCACGCGTTTTCAATGGGTTTTAGATCTGGAGAACGCGCTGGCCATACGAGACGTTGAATACCCTCACTGTCTAGACAATCCTGAACAGCGAGTGTTCGATGACATGTTGCGTTGTCGTCCATAAAAACTAATTTATCACCGACTGCACCACTGAAAAGACGAACATGAGAAAGTAGAACTTCATCAATGTATCGTTGGCCCGTCATAGTCCCATTCGCCATCACATGTAGGCACGTGCGGCCATTGATCATGATGCCGGCCCACACCATGATACTGCATGTTCTATATCGGTCCTTTTCCTGTATATTTTCTGGACGATAAGCAGTACCACTCTCGCGCCAGATCAGTTGGCGTCTACAATCCGATGACAGACTGAACCTACTCTCATCTGAGAATAGTACGCATTCCCAGTCCTGCTTAGTCCAATTGTGATGCTCACGACACCATTGCAAACGGGCAGTATGGTGCTGTCTGGTCGATGGGACACACACAACAGGTCTGCGTGCGTATAGTCCTCCTCCCCTCAAACGTCCGGCAACAGTTTTTCGGGAGATCTGCTTTCCTGAGGCAGCAAGAAACTGATTTGCCACCTGCTGAGCTGTGGTGCGCCTGTTCCTTTTTGCTGATAGGACGATATATCTGTCTTCTGCAGGCGTCGTACTTCTAACACGACCTCCCCCGTGCCGTCTACTACACATTCCAGTAGTTTTAAATGACTTCCACAGCAGTGAAACAACGCTGTGAGCGGTGTCGAACTCCCTGGCAACATCTGTTATATTTTGCCCTTCTTCGATCTTTCCAATAATTCGGCCACGCATAAAATCATCTATGTGATGTCGGGGAGACATGCCAAAAATTTTAAGTTCGTCTATTAAATATTTCCTGTAAAACTTTGACTTGAAACAACAACTGTCCACACGCGTCAAAACCTTTAAAGCTCTTATGAACGCTCTCACGTGATGAACAGACGTGGAAAAAAAATTTGCATACTCATACTTCTTACTAATATCCCGCACTTATTCTAATTTTCCTCATTTTGCTTCCTTTCATTTTGTGGTTGCTATGGATGATAGTGTTATCCGTCCTTAGCAATTGTCCAGCAGTGTAGTTTGCCAGTATATAGCTGCCAGTGTACGTGCGTGGTTCGAACAGCACCAGGATGAGTTTCCCGTCCTCCCCTGGCCAGCAAACTCACCTGACTTAAACCTAATCGAGCATCTGTCCACCACGGGAGACCATCTCGATCGAGATTGTTCGCGCCATGGATCCTCAACCGCGTAATCTAGCGCAGCTGGCCACGCAAACGCCTGGTTCGTGCATTAGAGTCGGCATGGCTCAACATCCCAGTGAACAACTTCAGGGACCTCGGACATAAGTGAGGCGTCTCTTCCATTGCACGTCTGGAGGCGGGAGCATGGCAGTCCGCTCTGCGAAAGATGGTTATTCTGGCTTTTGACAGATGGTCACATTAATGTGACTGGACTGTATATATATGGCCAGCAAATATATAAATATATATATATATATATATATGGCCACGGCATTATATGGCTCAACATCCCAGAGAACACCTTCAGGGATATGACTCTCTTCCTGCATCGCAGCAGTCCGCTCTGCGAAAGGTGGTTATATGGTCACATAAGACTACTAGTAGATCCTATATATATATGTGTGTGTGTGTATATATGTATATATATATATATATAATATATACATATATATATAAGTATATATTATGTATGTATGTATGTATGTATGTATGTAGGATCTACTAGTACTTAAATTCATTAAATTTTTATTCATGGATCGTTGTCAAAGATAGCTGAAACAAATTACTTGAACCATATAAAAGTGAATTTGATTTCCTAATATTTATCTTCATAATAAAATTTAATTGAATTTCATAACAAAATCTTTTTTAAAATCTTATTTCAAGCAAGCAAAAATCATCATAAAATGCATAAATATTCGCTATTCAAATTAAAGGAATAAACTAAATTTAGAGGGACATTTCAATAAAGCTTGACTTAACAAAACGAACTCATACCAAAAATATATGATTTGAAGAATTGGATTAATTTTTCTATAAAACTTATGCATGCAACATACATAAATATAAAACATATCCCATTTTCAATTGCAATTAAGTTGTATAAATATTTAAGAAGATTTTGGTGCATTTTCAGTAAAGAAATAAACAAATTCAAATGTGTAATTGTAAGAGACAAAAAGAATTTTTGGAAACATCTGAATAATGACATTATTAAAAGCAAATTAAGGCTATTTATCTAAGTATTTTTTCCTGAAATTAATTTGGGTTCTTTTGACAAAAAAAAATGTCTTTATACACGACTTCATAGAATGCATTTTAGAGCCTGGTACTTTTTGAATTTGATACTGAGTTAAATAGTTTTTTGTCAGAAGATCATTAGCATATATTAACAAGTAAAGAAATAATCTGTGATAGCAGTGTGATCAAGGTCTTCAATGTATTGATGGCTTTGTGGAATCGGGTTTCTGCCCTGTTGCTACTGAAGACCCATCGTAAAGAGGGGATGATGCACGATAAAACTGTCGAGGTTTTGGGCTCTTACGTTGTTATAGTTTGGGAGCTGTGGCAATGATGTCAACTCGTAACATCCTCAGCACCTGAAATTGATTCAATATTGCGAGGTTCGCCACCAGTAACCTTAAGAAATCTCAGGGGTGTTAACTTTTTCTAGAGGGTTGAAAGTATAAAAAATTTTCAAACAGGTAATTCTTACATATTTAAATTAAATAACTTTAGTCTTTTACACATTATTTACAAGGGTTATGGCTTCAAACACGTCGAAAATTTTTGAAATATAATCATAATTTTAAAAACTATAAGCATATGAAAATATGTAATAAATATTGAATAATTTTTGTGTTGCACACGATGCTTTGTAAAATAGTAGCACCTCTGATGTATAAAATTTTATAGAATTATAAAATGTATCATACTCTTTAAACCCTACATCGATTAAGAATAATATATATTTTGTGTTTCAAAATATTTGAAAAATAATGAAATCTTTTAAAAAACTTTGAAAATTTATTTATTTATTTTTTAAAAAAATATATTTTATTCTTCTGCTAATACAAAATTACTATAGTTTAATAAGGATAGAATTAACTTTATAAATAAATTTTATTGCTAATAATTAAAGTTACTATTTTAGAAAATAGTATGTGCAACGTAAAAATTAATATTTCTTATATAAATGCTTCTTATATTCATATGTTTATAATTTTTTAAATTATCATCATATTTTAAACATTTTCTGAAGCCCCATTCTCTTATAAAAATGTGTAAAAGATTTGATTGATTTAATTTTAATTTCAAAGAGTTATAATTATTTGAATATTGCTTATATTTTCAGACCTCTATAGAAAGTTAACTCTCCTGAGGCTTCTTATTTAAATTCAACGTTAATAAACGAAATTGGTTCAATTGCATGTTTTTATCCATCATGAAAAATATTTTGTGTCTAGAATACTAACATTTAAATAGCTTAGAAAAATAACTTAAACTGAGTCCAGAAATATATTAGTACTGTAGTTGTAATGATTAAATACAGCTTTAAATTTCAGGACTTGCGCAAAATTGTATTCTATTCTCTCGCATGGAATATTGTGGTTTGAACTTTTGGTTTATTCTTTTTAATTAATTAATATTCTGTAACACATTTTATTTTTCGCAAGAAATGCCTTGCATATATTTCACGTCAAAATAATTAAAGCAAGAAGAGCTGTTTCAATAAATGTCAAATTGCAGCAAAAGTGGGATAATGGAATTAGCGTGTATTAATTCAGCCTTAAAATAAAACCAATAGAATCGTTAAAAAATCAGATTTGAAATTTTTGTCTTTTACAATCTTTATTTTGGGATTTTCCTAATAAATCGATGAGTTTATTAAATTGTTTCGATAAAAAAGAACATTCTAATAATTTTTTAAAAAAACAACTTGAAAATAAATAACGGTGCCCACTAAATATTGCTTTTCTTAGTTGTACTGTATAAAAAAATAATAAGGCTTGAACATGAATGTATCATTCAAAATGAATTAAAAATATCCTGAAATTTATGTAATTTTGTTGCAAAGACTCATCAAAATTATAAAACAGAAACTTATTTGCCATATGTAACAGCATAGTTCAGAACCATGAATTAATATAATGGACTTTAAGTAAAATAAAATATACACTCAGGAACATTGAAAATAGCGACCCGAGAAGGAAGCTAAGTACAATCGCGAAACTTTGCAAATAAGTACAGCGTAAAGTGATATGCAAATGATCCAAGTTTTGTGCCAATACGCATGCTCATACACGCCGAGGTGGCGCTACAATCAGGAAGAGGGTGCTATATAAGCCAGCGGAAATTCGAAGATTCATAAACGTGACGATTACCCGCCGATTGAAGGAAGACTTTGGTAAGCGGAACATGTGTGTGCCAGGTAAACGTGCTAGAAGACATTTCTCACAGTTAAGCGAGTTTGAGAGAAGCCTGATCATCGAGATGAAAACTGCAGGCTGGTCGACGCGCCGAGTTGCTGGCCAGGTGGATCGTTCGGAGTGTGCCGTTAGAAATTGTTGGGAGCAGTGGACACGAGAAGGTACCCACGCGCGGAAAACCGGTTCTGGAGCGACCAGGAAGACCACGAGGAGAAAGGATCGAAGGATCGTGCGGCAAGCACTTGTGGACCCTAAAGTGACTCGTTCAACGATACGAGCAGAAATATGCGTAGCAATTGTTCCCCAAACAATTTCCAAACACCTTGCAGAAGCAAATCTTAAATTCAAGCGCCCTCTCCGTGCACTGTCTTTAACACCGTAACATCGGCAACTGCGTCTACAGTGGTGCCAAGCCAGATCATTGTGGAATGTCACAGATTGGTAAAAGATTGTGTTTAGGGATGAGTCCCGGTTTGTTTTAGGGACAGATGATAACCGTGTACGGGTGTGATGGTGCCCTGGTGAGCGGTACAATTCCCCCCACACTGTTCTGCGTCACACTGCCCGCACAGCATGTGTAATTGTCTGGGGGGCCATAGCCTATGATAGCCGGTCCACTTTAATTGTGATGTGTGGAACTTTAACGGGCCAACGTTACGTTAATGATATTCTTCAACCCCATGTAGGACCTTTCCTAAATGGTCTCCCAGGGGCAATTTTCCAGCAAAATAATGCTCGCCCGCATACATCAAGAGTTGCTCAGGACTTCCTACGTCATTTTCTGACTCTTCCATAGCCGGCCCGCTCCCCCGATTTGTCCCCTGTAGAGCACGTGTGGGATCAGTTAAAACGGCAGATGTCATCGTGTCACTCTGTACATGATTTATAGTTATCTGTTCAAGATTTGTGGCCCATCTGCCTCTGGACAACATAAGGTGTCTAATCAACTCAATGTCGGACCGTGTTGCGGCATGTATTGCAGCTGGAGGTGGTCCAACGCGCTATTGAAGTTGTCCAGTATTTGAGTCGTTGCACACCCTGTATTCGTTAAGTTTTCTTTTTTTTTTGAGATCAAGTGAATCTCTTATCTGTGTCATTATGTGTATTAAATTTCATTTCAATCCGATGCTTTATTCTTGGGTCACTATTTTCAATGTTCCTGAGTTTATATATGAAAATTAGCAATAACGGATTCTAATTAATTTAAATTCAATGAATTTTAAAAAGCTGCACGAGTTTTGTTTTTTATTATTCATTACGGAAATTAATTAATGACTAACAACATCCTTCTCTGTCTGTATTTTTGTGGATAATCTAGATTAGTTTTTACAGACGTTTTTAAGCCAGTGACATATAACGATTTATTGGTAAATACTAATTTTAAACCCTTTTTTTATTTTAGATCTGAAGAATGTAATTACTGCTAAAAATAATTAATAAACTTAGCTCTTTTAATTGCTATAAGCTTATAATTCTTATTAACTAAAGCAGTAATTTTTTTGTTAATCATTAATCGAAAACACATATTTGAGAGAAGATCTCATCTCTGGGGGTAAAAAAATAATTATTAAAATGTTTTACCCTCAAAAGATATCCTGTAACGAAAAAGAAACCTCTCTAAAAAGGAAAAGTGGTGCTCGAATATTTTAAAAAGGGAATTTTAATGATATAAATATAGAAATCCTTCACATAGCACGTACAAACACACAAAGAAGTGCTGACGATGAGAGGACAATTTCCATGAGCAAAAAGTTACACATTCACTTTACAATGCTCAGCCACGCAACAATGTACGTAGTTGCTTCATTGCTTTAAACTAATGAAACTTATTACGTTATTTGTTACTTTATTTTCGAACTTTTAAATAATGTTACTTTTGTATGTATTTTCATAATAAATAAAGTTCTTAATTAAGTATACTCAATATTATTTGTACCACAACCTTGTTGATATGTTTATTAAATTACTTCATTTGCGTGTATAATTTTTTAAATAAAATAAGTGTAGTATTTTAAATATTTAATCTCAGCCTACACAGAAACGTAATCCTTCCTTTAAGTAAGATTTTATTCAGTAGCTGAAAAGGGAGTATTTTAACTCTAAGTTATTTCAGTAAAGTAAATTGCCCCTGTTAAGCGAGTACAATGAACTAATCTTGATTCTAAAAGACGAAAGATTCACAATATTTAAATTCGAAACGCAACAAGACTAAGGAAAGTACTTTCTCTAATAATAATTTTACTCAAAAATTTACGATTATGATTAGATTTGAAATTGAAGAAAGTATTAGTTACTGGAATGCCTTTAATTTTAGAAAGATATGCAAAAATTCTAATTAAAAATAAGAAATAATTTACATTAAAATTGCAGCAATTATCCCATTAACAATGCAGCATCAACTTGCATTAGTGTTCCATGAGCACTTTAGCAAAACGAATATTGTTTATCGCGTTCCTGTTTATTAAAGGTACATGTTGACATCACGTAGAATACAGTATCACGCAACTCAAGTGATATGAAATCTAATTTAAATTCATGAAAATGTGCTTTCATTTCAAGAATGCATTTTTTCCGTAGAAGACGTTATTTTCTGTTTCAAAATGCGCATGTTTACCGAGATATTTTTTATACAATTTAAAGTTCAACGAATTTATTTCATGCGGAAATAATTTCGAGACATTTAGATGTTGCTTTTTGATTTGTAATATCTAAATATTTAACTAAATTTGTATTCATTTTCCATTAAATTGATTAAAAATCAAATTTCTAACAGAAATTGAAAAATGCTAACATTTCATGTATACATTTTTACCTAAATATTGGAAAACTGTTTTAAATGAAATATTTCATAAGTAATTAAGTCAAGCGTTTTATCTAAATTTCATTTAAAATGCCATTAATAATTTAGAAAATATATTGAAATCATTAAAAATTTAAGTAGCGAAATACTGTTTCCATAATTAAACTTTAAAAAATACAAAAGCGTTCTAATCAGATTTCAATCAGGTAGAAAAGTCCTTTCGGAAAAATATTGTTATCTTAATTATAAAGCAAAATTTCCTCAACATCTACACAAGTTACGCTTCTATGAAAGATTCTATACAATTGTCTGATAATAATGTTCTTTTAAATTTCCGAAAAAAAAGTATACAAAGGATACAAAATATCAGGAAAAATAACTTTTGCAAATAATATTTGTAGCAATAATTAATTTTGCGTTCTGATCAAAAGCGTTATTAAACTTAATTCCTTATAAAATTAAAAGATAAATTAAACTTATAATTTAAATTAAACTGATATTTCATATGACTCAAATAAGTTATAAAAATACTTAACGTAAAATCCGGCGTATAACGCGCACCTATACTTTCAAGCTTAATTTTTTAATTTTTAGATATATTCGCCGCATAATGTGCATCCTCTCTTTTTACCAAAAATTCTGAAATATTGGTGTACATTGCTTTTATGTTTTGAAGTCATTTATTCGACGTATTATCCCAGACTTTTGACAAAATAGCTTCCTTCTAGAACTACAAATCTTTTAGTTTATATAGCATGACATTTATTTTAAATAAACAGTGTTTCGATACATGTAGAAGTAAAAAAATATGGTCCTCTCTTTTGTTAGTTTTAAAGCTCTCGTTCTTATACCTGGCGTATAACATGCACTCTTAAGTTTCAATGGTATTTTTTTATGTTAAAAGTGCACGTTATATATCAGTTTTACGGTATATCAGAAAATATCTTCAATCAAAAATTTGTGTTTGATTAGAATTTGAATATAATGTAATACCAAAATGACCGATTGAATGAAATATCAGTTATTTCTTTACGTTTAGTGTATTGAAATGTTCCTTCAATTTTTAAAATACTTAAAACTACCTCTCATCCAGTTTAAATTTTCATTAACAAAGAAAAATTTATTTCTAAAAGTAGCAGCATAAATCAATCTGCAATATTCATAAAAAAATTAAAAAAACCAAAGGGAAATTTTAAAAAAATGTCTCACATTTAGAAGAATTTAGTCTTAAAAAGTGAGACAAAATGTCAATGAAATGACCCTTTTATATTTAATATTAAGGCTTGTTCTAAAGATAAAGTCTTATTTTTTTGACAATTTGAGATTTTTATATTTTCAAATTGTATACGTTTTAACTTTTCTAAAAGTACCTAACTTTAACTTCTGGTTTAATTAGAAGCCCTTAAAACTTATTTTTAAAGAATCGTTGAAACTGGGTCACACCCATTTGAATGGCGAAAGATGTAAACAAAGTACTTCATTTTGGCTTAAAAGTCAAACGTCTGGCTTAAACCAAAACATGTATTATTTATTGTAAATTGAGCATTTTATTTTTTTTATTTCCTAGCGGATTAGAAGCCTCACTGTATACATTAAAACCATTATATCACAAAATGTAAATTTTGATGTTCGATGTATTTTTTCTGAAAAAAACTACTGTTCACAGGTATATAAATTTTCTATGATATATTTATAATGATAGCTATTACACACTAAAAAAATGAGCCTTTTGAAAAAAACGCAAAAAATTATTTTTTACAAACTTTTTTACGTGAAAAATGGGTCAAATTTCACTATGTTTGATAGAGTATCTTATAAATTATGAAAAAATTAAAATTAGCTAAAAACTCATTTCAGTATAATGAGAAAGGTGTATTTTAATTTTATGAAACATTTCAAGTTTGTACATATAACAGATTTTGAGAATAGGAACATCGAAAACAAACAATTTAACTTTGTCAGTATAGAGATAGAGAGAGAGAGAGGTTTCCAACTCTTCTTAATACTTTTTTCGTGACAACTGCTGGAATCCTTTTACATACCCCTAATTTTGTTACTTATTTATCGCTCCACAGACCCAATGTTCTCTCAATTTATTAATAAGGTTAATTTTGGAAACGCAGTATTTTACAGATAAAAATGGTTAACAATTTTTTTCAAGGTGTTATAAAATGTTTGAGAGTAAGTTTAACTTAACCTCTTTTTTGTCAAAATTACAAAATTCACTAATGATCCGACATTATTCCACTCTCATTATCAAAACAAAAAAAACACACTCACAAGAGATCACATGTTTTAAAACTTGCTCTATTTTTTAATATCACTGCTGCTTAATCTAACAACTTGTTTTACAATGAGAATTATGAAAATTTAATCATTTTTTTCAAAAAAAAACTACCTTACTTTGCACTGATTATAAATATTTGTCTTTTAAGGAATGAATGTCTCATAAATCATTTCACTATTTAACCCTTTTTGGATGAGTGTGTCATATATGCACCAGTCTCAAATTCCTTTTATCGGACGACAAGCCATTCAGTGCACTTTTCATTGGGTACGATGAACCTGTTGAACCAGCGCGAAATACGATTCACTAATGTATCCAACTTCTGGTGACGTTTAAGGAGGCTTCATATGTGACACACTAGTCTCTATAATGGTTTACGTTGAACGGTACATCGTCGCGAAAATGTTAAGACTTACATAAGAAAATGTAGCATTTTTCTCCATGCTACTGAAGAATGGACCGTATATGAAAAATAAATTTTGATATACAATACAAAGTTGAATATACTTGTTTTAAAAGGTAAGGAAACGATTGCGATGACGGGTGTGCAAATTACCCGTATGAATAAAAATATCTCTGGAGATAAAGAAGATGACCCCAGCATTCAAATAATATTGGCAAATTGGTTCCTCAGACTACGTTCCTTTAAATACTTGAATTTTATAAAAAAATTATTATACAATGATTTTCTTATATATATATATATATATATATATATACTAGCCGTTACCCAACCGCTCCGCTGGGTATTTCACGATGTTGTATATATGTATACTGTTTACATATATATGAATTATTGATATCTAGCACTAAGAATTCAATAGTATTGAAAAATATATTTATAGCTGTTAGACTCTCGCGCCTTGATATAAAGGAACATAAATTATGATATCTTATTTCTATTTATATCTAAAATAGAAGGAGAAAGATTTTTTCGCTCACTTAACCTAATAATCAAGAGGATTTCCACCAAAGCAACTTTCAGTGGATCTCTACTCCAAAAAATAAACATGCGTGCTAAATTTCAAGTCTAAATCTAACAGAGCAAAAACGGAATTTTTATCATCAATACCTCATTGAGAGCATTCTTAGCAGATTCCAATTCAACAAAAGAAGCATGCAAACCAAATTTTATTATTATTGTCTTAGCAGTTCAAAAACGGGAATTCTGTCTATCAATACGCCCCAATAGCTTCCCCCGCTTCCCCCTGGAGTTGATTTCCGTAAAATCCATTCTTAGTAGAACTCTATTCAACTAAAGAAAAGTTCTCAACAAATGTCAAGTAAATGAGTTAAATCCAAAAACAGGAATTTTTCTATAACACGCCTTAATCCCTTACAACCCAACTCCTTTCAGGGTCCGTTTTCGCAAAAATCTTTGTAAAATGAACTTTATTCCATGAACGGAACATATGTTCTAATTTTCAAGCAGGTGGTTCTATTAGTTGAAAAACGGAAATATTTATCTTTTACGCCCTTAATCCCCCTCAGTGACCCTTGGGGATCAATTTTCCTTAAAACTATTTTGTAGCGGATCTCTACACCATGAAAGAAATTCGCTTACCAAGTTTTAAGACTGTACGTCTAATAGTTTAAAAATGGAAATAATTATCTGTAACGCACCTTAAGCCCCCGCAACGCCACTTAGGAAACGATTTTCACAAAACACATCTTATAGCAGATCTCTACTCAATGAATGGAATCAGCTTACTAAATTTCGGAATTTTAAGTCTAATAGTTTAAAAAAGGAGTCAATTGCCTATAACGCCTCCTAATTCTCTACAGCGCCACTTCGAGTCGATTTTCACAAAACCCATTCTGTAGCGGATCTGTACTCTAAGAAAGGAATCCGCTTACCAAATTTCAAGACTGTACGTCTAATAGTTTAAAAATGGAAATAATTATGTATTACGCCCCTTAAGCGTCCTCAACGCCGCGGAGGTCGATTTTTTGTAAAAATCATTATGTAGGGAATCTCTACTTTATGAAAGAAATCTGTGTACCAAGTTCCCCACGACTGTACATCTAATAGTTTAGTAATGGAAATAATTATCTATATCGCCCCTTAAACCCCCGAAACGCCCCTTGGGGTTCGAACTTTGCAAAATTTGCTCTTAGCTGACGTCTACTCCATGATGGGAACCTACCTACCAAATTTCAAGTCTGTGGGTTCAATAGTTCCGGAGATAGCGTGATTAGTCAGTGAGTCACAGTCAGTGAAAGAGTGAGTCGCTTTTCTCCTTTATATATATATAGATAGATATAGTCTTATTCTCTACAAACAAGAGATAACATCCAACAATCGCATTCGAAAAACACAAAGACAGTAGGAAAATCACACAATGAAGAACACATGAGCTACAGATATTAAAAATTATAAAATTGATGCTGCAGTATTATAAACATTGCTGACTTAGGACAGCTAATATATGAAATAATTTATATAAAAGTGGAATTATTTGCATCTATACATATATGTAAATGGTCATAAACCTAAGCATATCTAGTCAAAGGCGTAAGAAATATGAGCGGCAGTAGCACAATGTGGCAACTCTTGACCCTAGGAACCAAGATTGCAGGTTTAAATAATGTTTTGTGACCAGCCAACCTTATGGGGCCATAGGGAAGGAAAAAATATTATAAATAGGATATTCACAGGAAAAAAGAGGGATTTATATATCTTAAATATATTTATTTTTATACACTTAGTCTCGCACTTTTATTGATTTCAGGTTCCTGGTCTTCTCCGTTTCTGCTACTTTTTGTTCACCGTCTCTTTTCTTTTCTGGAAATGATCGCCGAGGGCAGCGTTCAGATCAGGATGGCCTCTGTAGTATACAGTGGATTGTGACAATCAAATCCACCATGTGACTTGAAGAATACTATAGGGAGATCGTCAGGACAACCAAACCCCCAGCCATTGAAGTTTCCCTTGATGCGCTAGTGAAGAGTCAGTGAAATTATCCTTGAAGCGCTAGCAAAGAGCCTCACCGACAAGCTTAAAGCGTCTGAACTTCAGAGAGAGCCATTTGGACTTCGGCCTGCTAGCGCAGGATTCATGTTTTATGTGTGTACTAGCACTTACTTTCTATAAATTAACTGTACATTTACTTTGCCTTTGCGTGTGCGTGTTCCACTTACTTTCTGCTCTTTAATTTTAAATAAATCTATTTTACTCAGTTCCTACAGTGTGAGTCTCTTCCCCGTTTGTGTTACTTTACATATATTTTTGCTACGTCTTCTAACACCATTTTTTAACACGAAAAATCTTTCAGTCCCTCTCAGTTTCATGCTAAACGATGTTCACTGTATATAACTCCAGTATAAAATGAAAGACAAAATTTTAAGAACTAGGATAATTTTCAGAAATCATTCTTTAACATACAAATTAACATGCTGAATAATTAAAGTGTTTTTATACGTATCTATTTATGTGCTATTTGGCTTATTACACAGGGTTACAATGAAAGAAATACAAGAGCAGTAGTAGTTGAACTAAAAGGATTTTTTGGTGCTGATTTCAGAACTAAAAATGGAATTTTTCCATCACATCCCGTTTTTTTTTTAATTATTTAGTTTTACTTGGATTTGTATGCACATTTACCAAAATATTTTTATAGCGTTGAATTTCTTCCCTCCATGGCTCTGACCTTCATTCAACCTTGGTGAAACGAACAGAATACCACTCTGTGACATCTTCACTTTGCCTTCCTCTCTCTCTCTCTCTCTTCTCTTCCTGTCACAATATTTCTCTACCAAAGCGTCACACGAATCATTAACTGAAATCCTTGGCTTGATAATGTAAGAGTCGCCACTAGTCTGGTTTGATTCTAACCGTAAGATGCTGAAATTTTGAACTTGGTTTCAATTTGTCTTTCATATATAATTTATTTTAGTGCAGACGCTGCGTAAGTGGGAGCTTCATCTAAGAGACACGTTTAACAGTTGTGTTTTATTGCATGCGCTTCGTAAAACGTGACATTTAGTTCGAGACGTTGCAAAAATTTGCCAGATCACTTTTGTTACATATACAGTGAATATAATTATAAATCGTATGAGAAGTATTATAGACCACATGTAAAACAGCTTTATCGCGTATTTTAGCATGAAACTTGGAGAACAAGGCAAATCATGGACATATATGAAATCCGTGTTAAGTGTCTCAACGATCAACGCTTCTGGCTCAAAGGAAAGAACACTGCTGTTCGATTTGGAGTTTCTATGACATAGAGGGGGAGCCGAAAAACCAATCTGATGATTCTTACTTTTGTTCATGTCTTATCCATAAGTATAACGGCAAAAATCAAAAGCTCATATCATATCCTGATAATATTCCAGCGGTCATGCACATCGTTCTTCATGGACTTAATATGCCAGTGTCTTCGCCTCCAACTGAGTAGCCAACAATTTTCAGGTATATCTGAAGTTAAGTTGACAGAGTGAATCTTTGTCTTTCCAGATATTCGCAAGCATATGAAGGATAACGATTTTTGAGACATACATGACAGCAAAGGAAAAAGGAGCAAGCGTTTTTTTTTCAAAGATGTTGTCAGAAAGTTTCTTGGCAATTGCAAGGATCCTGACTGTAAAAGAACTGTAATGAATAATCTAGAGAAGTTTCTGGAGTTAGGTTGCTCGACGAGTGTAAAAGTACATTTCCTTCAATCACATGTGGATTTCGCACTCTCAAATTTAGGATTAGTCAGTGAAAAACAGGGGAAAATGTTCCATCAAGGAATCAAAGATATAGATTGCCAATATCAAGAAAGAATTGACAAGAACATAATAGCCGACTATTGTTGGATGTTCAACGAGATAGGTCTTATATTAAATATAAAAGAAGAACGTCAAAAAAAAAAGAAATGCTAAAGGAAAAAGAGAATGCGCCAAGGAGAGACTTTGTTTTGCTTTCTTGTACATTTTATATAATATGCTTCAAACTTATATCTACACAAGCAAAATTTTTGTTCGTCTTGTTAAATCGTCTATTTTATGTAAATACCTTAATAAAATTAAATTGAAATAGTTTGTTGGTGATTTTATTTTAGAAATTACACCATAATTATTGTAAAATGTATAAATCTTAAAGGAATTTCTTGTTTTTCTCCCGATCAAAGTCAGGCTGTGAGGTCTAGAAACAATGGTTTTCATCTAACTTCTCAGAAATTAATTTGCCTCACTTAGAACCAATATTTACATAGATTTAACTGAATAAAAGCACTGTTGCCAAATTGCCCCGTAATTCCTTTTGAAATAGAGTTTTAGCAAAAATATTGATATCGATTTTACGAAAAAATCCTGGCGAGATGGTGAAAAATTGAAGTCATTTTTGAAATTGGCACACTAAATAATACAAAAATCACAGTAAACATCTTTTGTATTTTTCCAAAACTTTAATTGTGTACCCCTGTCTTATGAATGACCATAACTTTCAATTTCACTTTTTTTAGGATTTTATAAATTAAATCTCGTATTAAAAGATACAGAAAATAAATCACACACTTTTGACCAAATTAAATTTATAGAAATAATAATAAGAAGAATATACATAATTTTTAAAACTGTGGACTTTAAAAACTTCAAAAACTTTCGTTGAAAATTACCCGTTGATTCAAAAATAATGTGACCAGATTCAGAGCATCATAAATATTTATCGAATTAAGTTATTTACATGAAAATTTCAATGTGTTTTACTTTGGCAAATTACACTTTACGTAAACGTTTTGGCGAAGCCAAAATAGCTTTTAACATTTTGGCGGGTATTTTATCAACTTCCTATTTGATTGTTTTTTGAAGCCCGTGTACAGTCCTTACTTTTACATCTGTTTAATTTTTTTAGGTAAACCTATAAAAATAATCACAATGAACACAGTCAGGGAATAGTGGTAGCCATTTCTCAGGATGCAGAAAATTTATTTTTTTAATCTTTCGGCCATTTTATAGTTAATTTTGCAGTATGAATTGGTACAAAATCTTGATGAAAAACAAAGTTTCCTGGAGATCAAAGACATTTACTTTTATTGATCAAGTTCTTCAAAACTTTATTCTGATAGTATTTGACATCACTTTAAGACTTTGGTTCTAGAAAATATGGTTTCCTTAAGTCTTGAGAGGGCATTTCCATTCATGACCCTAACAACTGACAGTCAACTTGCATTTTGCAAAACAGCTGCGTCTTTGCGAATATTTTTTGCGTGAAATATATTGATTCTTCGTTTTGCCAGTTGAGAATGACAGATGGAACAATGCTTCGTACGAAGTTATCCATACTTTGTATTTAACTTTAAGGAAAAATTAAATATAGATGCCAAGAATGTTTTCTTCGTTTTTCTACGGTCTTAACCAGTGATCACTCGCGCGGGGTGTTCTGTACACCGCAGCAATAAGAAAAGCCACCTAGGATACTAAACAGAATGCGCAGAACCACGATTTTTTCTGTAGCTGCACATTTTAGGCCATTGAACCTTCAGGCCTGATGTAGTCAATCTTACTAGGACAATTGTAATATAAGGACCTTCAAAAGTTTATCTGGGGATGCTGAGAACACCCCGCGAGTGATTGAGTTATATTTTCGTACTCGAAGCATCTAAAATAGAGTGCGTTTTACTCTTTCCGTTTACATATTTTTCAAATATATTAATATGCATGCATATTTAATTTAAAAATTCAATAATTGTAACATAAAAATAATAGAATTCTGTAAAATAATTGTAAAATATAATTTAAAAAAATTCAAACCATTTTCCAGAAATTATGACAAAAACTCCATGGGAAAGGGAGAAACAGCGATTTCGTCATCTATAAGATACTGTATCAACAGATTGTCAATTTGAACTAAGTGAATTTGCTGACTGTGTAATTTCAGAACCAAACTTGGAGAGTTAAAACTAGAAATTGTAAATTTTTATAATACTGGTGGTGTTGATATCACTGATGAAATGTGACCATTACTGCTGGTCATTGCGAATATTTTATGATCTACTTAATACTGCAGGAATTAATGCTTCCATTTTTAATCATTCGGCTTTTCCTGAAAAGGAAAATGAGACGTTCAAGATTATTAGAGGATGTTAGAATGTACCGTGTGCAGTCACACACACACACACACACAGTGGGATATGATATCTCGGAACTCCTATACCTTAACAAAATACTCAAAAGAAGTTTACTGACACAGAAGATATTAAAAAAAAGCATTAATCCACTAAAAGGAACTTTGCACTGTTTGTCTACGGGTAAAAGGTGTAAAAATTGCTTTTATTTGTCTTCAATGTAAGAAAAATATGTGTTTAAAGCATATGAATACAGTCTGCTCTGAAAGTTTGAAAATGATTACAATTTTATTTTTCTACTTTTTACTATCCTTATCATTAGTTATAAAGATAAATTATTACTGGCATATAAGTGTTACTTGTGGTTCATTGAAAAATATAAAATTGTGTACTTTAAAAGGAAAATTTTGAAGGTTTAC
>BMAU01006734.1:0-11951 GCA_019973935.1 Trichonephila clavipes
AGACATGTTTATTACAGAATAATATAAGGCAGGATTGGTTACTTACTATTATTATATTTGAAGATTAGGCGGTTCAATTATTGAGATAGGTCTGTATTATATTGTGTGTTGCGTATTGAGTCATCGTAGATTCTCTCATTCATTAATTTATAACATTATATTTGTTCAAAGTTTAAGTTGAATATCTTAATAAAGTCATATTAAGATAATGTTTGATTCTAGTTCTTACGATAACCCTACACCTCTAGCTCACGCTGATGCTTCGAGGGTTGTACTTTCAAGGGGAGGTACATCACAATGGTACGTTAAAAACCGTTATAACCGCCAGAAATTTAAATGCAAACATGCAGTCGTGCATATACTGTATCCTACCAAATCTTTGTTAGTGGAATAGAATTTCATGCATGTTGCTCATGGTCAGTTAATATAAGATTGTTTAATTCTGGTTGTGGATGATGCTGTCATTGGGGTCCAATGATGTAACATGCATGCTCGAATGGAAAAAAAATCTTGTGATCTAGTAAGCATTAATAACACTTTGACACTATATAGAGCATGTTGATTTACAATGGGGTATGAAAGCATGCATCATCCTGTTGAAAAGCATCACTTGAATAGTGTTTATAAATGGCTTTGCAGCAGCTTAAATCACCATCCTGACAAACAAGTTTGCTGTCAAAGCGTGTGAATTAATCTCGAGAGTTATTCTGCAATAAAAAAAATTGCACATGCCAGACCATAACTCTAGGTTACCTCCCCAGTGTGTCTGAGCCGCAGAAAGGATGGTTGCACACGCTGACCTGGCCTTCTTTAAATAAATGTACAACTATCACTGGCGCAAAGACGGAAACAGCTTTGAATATATAACACAACAAATCGCCACTCTACTCTACAATTATCTCTATCATGGCATCACTGAAATCACGGATCCCAGTGATTTGTAGCTAATGGTATACAGAGCTACAGGGCGTCAAACTGAGAGTTATTTCTCAAACGATTGATTTGCTACAGTTGCCCGCTACGGTGCCTATAAAAACATTAATTTCTGCTGTGGATACACACTACATTATTCCCCAGCCATTTGGGAAATACTGCGGTCTTCTGTCAGTGGTGACCCGTATGTGGTTGGACGATAGTTTTCTTGAGGTAGTGTTTTCCTTCACCACTTTCAAAATTCCTGCTCAATGGTTGCATTTCTACCAAGTCTTTCTGTAATATCGAGAAAAGAAAATTCATCTTTTTCAGCTCTATGATACTACTTCGTTCAAACTCAAAGATGTGCAGATAATGGCTTCTACGTCATCTTAAAGGCTTTCTGGACTAACATCGACTCACTAAATCAAATATCAAGATAAATAACACTCGCGAACTTTATAGCATGCATTTAAAGTACATTTGATTCGCCTCCTCAAAGCAGCACAATTAGCACCTAAAGCAAAATTTTTCAAATCATCATTTCTAAAATCATATTTTAGGTGTATAAACGTCTAAATTTCCAAATTTCGTCAATATAGCACATCTACTTGTTGATGGGGTTTTTACTTCCATCAGTATATTTTACTAGTAAAGATAGATGACACAAGATGGAGCAATGTGATAAATGATATGTCTAGTTCAAAGCGAACTTTTTCAAGCTAGTTGAATTTAGGCATTAATAGCAAGATAATAAAATAGACTAGATAATTAAATTGACTCAGCCTATCACCCCTTCAGTGAATTGATAATTGAGTACCATGCTTGCTTGGGAACTGAACACTGAGTGTTTTGTGTCAGACTGACCACTTGACCGAAATATCTGCCCATACCCCAGAGCCTAAGGTCACATAAACTGAGATAGGCACAGTAAGCCTTGGCCCTCACGGGCTGTTGCGTTACTGAGTTCAGTTCAGTTCAGATTGATAAAAGTGGGCCTGGCTGTAATTCATGATTCGAATGAGAAAAAAAACTACAACACTGGAGGCGACTTTTCCTAATAAAACAAATGGACAAATATGTAACCTCCATAATGACCATGATTTGGAAAACCATATTCTAGAGAATAAATACTTTTAGCAAATAATTACAATAAGTTGACTGAGAATTATTAAAAAGGATCTAATCTGCTAAAACCTCTAGAAAATTATACCCAAAATTCATGATAGGAATGAGAAAAAAAAAACTACAACACTGGAGGCAACTTTTCCTAATAAAACAGATGGACAAATATGTAACCATCCTAATTACCATGATTTGGAAAACCATACTCTAGAGAATAAATACTTCTAGCAAATAATTATAATAAGTTGACTGTGGGAATTATTAAAAGTATCTAATCTGCTAAACCTCTAGAAAATTATACCCCTAATTTCAGAAATGAATTTAGGGAAATGGAACAAGGAGCAATTGTTTTACCAGGGCTCTCGTTTGAAGAGGAAGCTGGACAAGCTTTGAGCAAAATTATTTTCGGTGAAAGTAAAGCAGTCTATTATGAGTTTTTGAAAAGAGGGGAAATGTCATAGTATAGTAATTTTATGTCATATTCAAAAGGGCCAGAGCTGAAATATCCTGAAGAGCTGAGATTTATGAAACTGCTATAAAACATTTTACTGTATTTTTTAGGAGAAATTATTACCTGAAATTAAGAAGAAAACGACACAAAATCTGAAGGAAACTTTTACAAAGATGATATTGAATCTTTTATTTTTAAGCATATAAATTAGATAAATTTTTACTATTTAAAAAAATGAACATACACGAAGAAGACTCTACTAGAAATGTATTGAATTAAAAGAGAAATGTTAAGATAATTTCCCTAATGTAGAGATACTTTTGGAATATTTATAATAGTTCCAATATATCTAATGCATTAGGGGAGAGATATTTTCGATTTTAAAGATTGTTAAAAATAACTTAATAAAAACTATGGGAGGGATGACAAATTGAACAGCATGGTCATTTAATATATAGAACAAGACGTTTTGGACAAAATAGATAGGATGAAAAATTGTTGATGAATTTTCCATAAAAAATCAAGAAGTAAAGTTGTATAGCAAAATTGTATGCTTTTTAGTAAGGTTTTTAATTTTCTTTTAAATACAGTTAAGATTTTTCTTTAGCCATTGTTTTATTGATGGCAATACAATTTATTTTAAGAATTTAAGTTGAGCAAATTCTTTCGCTAATTTTGTATTTTGACTCTTGAGCCCATGGGCCTTAACCATTTACTGCCAAGGGCTTCCAACTAGCTTAATTCCTCTCTGGAAGGGGAGTATTTAAAATAATTTTTGTCACGTTTTTCGACCATGTCAAAAATAACATTATATAATAATTTCATTGTTTTAGTTGACACATACCTTCACTGAAATGAACTATGACTTATATCGTTTCCCGCAACCAACATCTTGATAAAAATCCCCGTTACATGAAAGAATTGCTTTTGTACTGCAAATTTGAACAGATTCCAAGTCTACAGATACACGGAAAAATAGCGTACTATTTGAGACTTGGATAATGACAAATTTTTCTTTACACACGTCATTGATTCATGGGCAAGAAGCTGAGTCCTTATAATTTGTATTAATAAGAAATATAAAGTTAATGTAATATTCACTTTACTAGTTTAATACAGATTCGATAGGATAAAATTACATCCCCTTGCCATACCTAGTGCAACCTTATAGTGTGACGTTAATATAATTTTCACTCACCCAGGATCTATAAAACCGTGGTAGCTAAGTTTGCAGGGTTATCCTCGTAGCCGGCTTGTAGAGTCATGGATTCGGATCCTGATTCAATTGAAGACCCACCGTGTAGAAAAGGATTATGCATACTGAATATACTGAGACACACGTCGACATGATGTAAAAGTCAGCAGGACAGCTTGCATGGCATCCTAGCCATTTAATGAAGTTCAAAATTACAAGTTTTGTTACTAATACCTATAACGTAGCTTCAAAAAGAAACTTTGAAAGAATTTAATCAAATTGTGGGATCTAGAATTATGAGTGGAAATACTTTTTGAAGTCTATTTACACTGATGGACAAAGGAAATTAGAGCACCAAGAAATAATTGCGAGATCGTAACGAAACGTGGCATGAAGGTAAATATCGGAAAGATATGCAAATTATTAGAAATACAGCGTGATTGCGCAATACGTATAGCCGGTAGAAGGCGTTTAAGGCTACATGGTATCCTTTTTCAAAAAAAATTTTACAGTAAAAATAATTGATGTTTTACATTTATATTATATTACTAAGCTGATTCTGTAAGCAAAAAGTCAGTTTGACCAGCCATTATTTTACAATTTTAAAAAATTAGAAATTTTTGCAGTTTTTTCAAACTTATAAAATACTCAGTTCTTAATTTTTTTTTGTAATTTTAAGTTATTTATGATTCTTAGATTATTACAAACAATATTTAGTATAGATTTGAAAATCTATTCCCTTGTTGATTTTTAATTATTATTTTTCTAGAAAAACCAGGAAAAAACACGAAATTTTTTAAAATATCAACTTTAGCATTTTTTAGAAAAATAACTAGAGTTCTCAGCCCTAAATCCATACTTACTTTTATATAACATGCATTTGGGAGTATATACAAAAAAATTCAAGGTTCTATCTTGAACAGAAAAAAAGCCTTAGGGATTAGAAAATACTTATACCTTCAAAATTAAAAGTCTGAGAAAAACACATTTAAAGTTTTTAAAGTCATAAAACAAAAACTTATAATGCCCGTAAAACTCTAATTTTTAATATGTTATTTTCCAATGTATGTTCTACTTTAAAACATTATTTTTATTAAATATGACTGAAAATTATATTTTTAATTCAAAATATATTTTTGCATAATATTGATAGCATTTGTTAAGACGTCAGTTTATTCAGCTTTATCTTAACCTAATATTTCACAAAAGTTTTGAAACACGAAGCATTTATTGCAAAATAATAATGATACTAACTTAAGCTAAAAATAGTCAGGTTTGCTCATAAAACTTAATTTTTTTCAGTTTTACATTGGGGCAGTCTACAAAGTTTTAGCTCTTGTAGTACGACTTTAAAATACTAAAATATAGTACTACAATAGGTTTAGTATAATGTAGTTTGGTACAGCAAGGAAATATTCAGTTATGTCTACAGCATTTGAATTCAGAATACTTGTATTCGGAAGTCTAATGCAGAATCAGCTGAGGACTAATTTTTAGATACATCATTTTCAGTAGTATTCCATCTCTTCGAAATATTGTTTCTCACAGAAACCCAGAACGCATTTGCCATGGCATTTTCTCTACAGGAAAAATTAATGATAAAGCTTTTAAGTTATATAAACCCTTTTTAAAGCAAAAATTGGCCATGGAATTAATCTTTATTAATTAATTATGAGAACTCAAGAAACTCAAAACATAATCAAGCAGAAATGATTTTAGTAATGAAAATTGGAATTAATAATCATTTCAAACTAAAAGCTCAAAAATGTTTTTAATTAATTCAACTTAAGTGTGAAAAAATGCTTTAAAAGGAAACCGAAACCAAAACCATAGCTCATAAAACATCAAATATCTTAAAAACTAATTTTCTAACAGATCTGAAATCTCGTGGCGGTAACCAAAGCTTGTTTGAGTGTGCTGAATTGTTTACAAAGTCAGAGCTGAGGTAGACATACCATTATGCCGTTTTCGAAGACAATATGAGGTGCTGCCTCTGTTAGAGAGGAGGATAATCATCAACATGATGGAAGCTGGGTGGTCAGCTACACATGTAGCTCGTCAATTAGGTCGCTCTCATTGTGTTGTGAGGAGGTGTTGGAACCAGTGGATCCGAAAGACATCGTTTAAACGAAGACCAGGCTCAGAACGCCCTCAACAGACCAGTCGTCGAGAGGACCCGTGACATCGTAAGAAATGCACACGTACAGACAACTGCTTCATCGACCACCATCCAGGTACAGGTAGCACCTTCATTAGGGGCCCCTGTGTCTTCTGGAAGCATACGGAGACGCCTAGCCCATTACGTTTGCTGCTCTTGACACACACCCATCGACACCTCCGTTTGCAGCGGTGCCACGCACGAGGAAACTGGACTGCAGCGGAATGGAACCATGTCGTATTTAGCAACGAATCCAGATTTAATCTCAGCAGTGATGGCAATCGAGTTCGTGTGTGGAGACCCCGTGGTGAACGCATCAATCCTGCCTTTTCTTTACAGCGACACACTGCTCCCACAGCTGGTGTGATGGTATAGGGTGCCATTACCTACAATACACGGTCACCCCTAGTATTAATCTGTTGCACTATGACAACCCAGCGGTATGTCCTTGACATCCGGCAGCTACATGTGTTGCCACTCATTCAGCGGCTGCCAGGAGCCGTTTTGCTACAAGACAATGTTTGACCTCGCATGGCAAGGGTATCACAAGACAGTCTCTGCGCTGTTACTACCCTTTTTTGGCTTTCCTGATCCCCAGATTTGTCTCCAATCAAGCATATTTTGGATCATTTGAGACAGCGAGTTGGGTATCCCACGAGTTTTACTGAGCTAGAGGGCAAGTTACAGAAAATATGGAACGAAATGTCTCAAGACATCATACAGAATTTGTATGCCTCAATGCCTGATCGTATCCCGTCGTGCATTCGCGCTAGAGGGGGTTCAACAGGGTATTAAATCCTCCGTTCTTTTGACTTTTTCTCTGAAATAAATTATATTGTTTCTTTGGTTTTATAATCATTTACTTACACCAAAGTAGTCATTACGTATGTAAAATTTCGTTTCATTTTGATGACTCCTTCTTGGTGAGCTATTTTTTGTCCATGGGTGTACTATATTTTTAAATAGAACTTAATGTAGACAATTGAAAATAACACTACTGGCCATTAAAATTGCTACACCAAGAAGACGACATGCTACAGACGTGAATTTTAAAGGAAAGGAAGAAGGTGCTATGATACGCAAATGATTGGCTTTACAGTGCATTCAGACAAAGAAGGCGTCGGCAGTGATACCTAAAATGTTTTAAATGTGGAAATTGTTCAGCCGGTTTCTCATACACAAATTGCATTTAAACTCTGTTGCTTGGTGAGAATTTGATGTGATGTATCGTGTAAAAAGCAGAAATGCATAACAGCAATTTCTGACTTTGATAAAGGTCGAATTATAACGTACAGAGATTGCGATTTATTGTATCGCAATATTGCTGCTCGCGTCGCTCGAGATCCAATGAGTGTTAGCAGAATAGGGAATCGATGGGTTTAGGACTTTTGTACGGTACGCCGTGTAGGATCTTAACAGCCCATTATCACTAGCAGCCGAGAAGACAAGCATGCTACATGAGCCCCGAATCAAAATTGGGGTCGGTTGAAAGACAAGAATCTGCACAAACAGTTTGACGACATTTACAGCAGCATGGATTTTGAACTCGAAGAAGATGGCAAAGGCTACCCTTGACGCTGAATCACAGACAGGAGCATCTTGAATGGTGTGATCAATGACGAACCTGAGCGCACGAATAGCAAGACGACATTTTTTTCAGAAGGATCATGGTTATGTTTACAGCATCAACATAGTCGCATCGGTGTTTGGCGGCTTCGAGGTGAACGCACATTGGCAGCGTGTATTCGTCATCGTCGTAATCGCCCATTACCTGGCATGATGGTATGGAGGACTATTAGATACACGTCTTTTTCACATCTTATTTGCATTGACGGCACTTTGAACAGTGCACATTACATTTCCCTTGTGTTACGACCCGCGGCTGTACCCTTTATTCGAGCCTTATCAAACCCTATGTTTCAACAGGATAATGCACGACCGTATGCCACCAATAATGTACAGACTTTCCGTGAAACAGAAAATGTTCGGCCTTTTGCCCTGCCCTGCAACTTCTCTAGATCTTCCACCAATATAAAACGTCTGGTCCATGTTTGCCGAGCGACTTTCTTGTCAACATACACCACTCACTACGGTTGATGAGCTGTGGCATCGTATGGAAGCTGCATTGACACCTGTACCTGTACCTGATTCAATGTCCAAACATATAAGTGCTGTTATTATTGCCAGAAGAGTTGTTTGAGGGTACTGATTTCTGGGAAATTTTACACCCAATTTTTTTAAAATTTTAATCACGCTTGTTATTTCCAGTTTTATAAATGTCCTATAAATCTTATTTTGTGGCCAGTAATTTCAAGAAATATTTGCGAATATTTCTTGTGAGTTACTTAAATTATTTTAGAAATATGATTTAGTCTTTTTTTTAAAACGCATTTCAAACAAGATTTTTAAAAATATTTCAAGATTAAAATAATATTTGTAATTTCTTTTTTACCACCTTTTAAGGAAATTTTTTCAATAACCATTTAAAAGTCTTGGTTTAAAATATTAATAAACATCGCGTAAAATTTTTCCGTTAATGTTTAATTTATTCTATTTTCATTTTCAGTCATAATTTTGTTTTTGGAATAACATTACGAAAAAATTTCAAAGAACAATAAATTTAAAACTTAGATTGTAATGCGGTACAGGGAACTCTTATGTATTCAAAAAATATTAACATGACTTGGTACCCTAAAAATCACAAACCTATCGTTTTTTTTTATTTTCATTTAATCTTATTCTTTGCATTATTATCTTTCGATTGATATATCACTTGTGCATGTTGGAAAGTTAGAAGTTGAATAAAACTTCATTTGAAAACAAATTAGGCAATTCAGCCACACCCCCTTTTTAGAAAAAAAGCTAAAAAATGCGTTATGATAAAAAAATCTATTTTAGAAAAGAAATAATAACTATAAAAGATAATGTGTAGTATTAAAAGCAGAATATTTCCGAGGCAATACAATAATGTAATTTTTCTTCCTTGTGAAATGTGTGCATGTAAAATTTTTAAATTAAGGCATTTTATATTAATAATTTTATATAATTTCAGTTCTTATTCCTGATATATTTTTCATACAAATGTAATATTTTAATATGATAAGAAGAAAAACAGCTAAAATTTCTGTCGTGACAGAAAAAAAAAAATTAAGTTTTTCTTGAGTTTTCTTGTGCAATTAGTACTCTCTAAAAGTTGATCATTTATAAAAATGTGTGGGTTGAAAACATATGAAAATGCACAATTATTTTAAAGAAAAACGTATAAGTAATATCTTAAAGTGGTATTTTAGGTTTAATTAAGCTTATAATAATTATTTTTTTCAGAACTATAAACTTTTAAGTGGTTTTCTCAGTTTGTGTTTTTCGAAACCTTAGGGCATTCAAAATGCTACTCCTTCGACAATTATTTACCAATCACTTCCATTTTTTCTTGCGTTTTGAAAATAAAGCATGTAATAAAATTAGGGATCCGTTTTCTATAAACTGAATACTTTTTTTAAAAAATAAAATGTAAGACATGTTGGCTTTTTCGTTGATTTTTAGCCTGTATATCAACATTTTATTTTTTTCTCGAAAACGAATGAGTTATTCTAAAAATCGATCCCTAAAGTTGTTTTAGATCATCCATAAGAGTATTATAAAAAAATTTCAGGTCAAAAATTAATTTTTACAAAAAGGAGTAGATTTTAAAATTTTCCCAATTTTCTTCAAAAAATTAAATTTTTTAAATTGTGTGAATAATATATGAAAATTTTCATCTGTAACATTTTCTTGAATAGAAACATTGTATAAAATGCTAAAATATAATTTTTAAATACGTAAATAAAGAAGTTTGCTCAAAGGGTGCCAAGTCCCCTTAAGAAAGAATGAAATTTTTTACAAAAAAATTTCTTTTAATTTTAATGTAATCAAATTTCCAAATTAATCAATCACTTTTTACAACAGTAGTATCACTTTATTTTATAGATGAGTTTTTTGTTTTTGTTTTTCTTATTTTTTTTCTTTCGTTCAACAGTTAACCTCACATAAAATGCATATGAAGGTTTGTTAATAACAAAGAATACTTTATGATATTAATTTGTTACTTTGAGATTTAATTTCATTTCATTGTCAAATAGGACTTCTTAACTCTCTATCTTTCTCTCTCTCTGAAATGTCCCTATACGTAAATATTGCTCAAGTTAGAATAGACATTTGAAATAACTTTAAAGTAACATACAATATTGAAAAGACAATGTTCCAAGATTGTTTGCAGTGTGACCAACTGATTTCATCCATCCTATCTTAATCGCAGAGGTTTTTTCTCCCAAGTAATAAAATGACTATGGAACTTCTGAGGATTAACACTTCAGTCACGTGGTATGTTACTCGTGAGCTTCCGTTTCTCATTCTAAGCAGAAATTTGCTATTCAGATCACACATTTGTTTAGGAAACATAAAACTGCACTAAGAACCTCTTCAAAGTGTTGTTTAATATTCGAACCTAACTTTTATGTAAATTATTTGAGAAATTCAAGAACCTTTTTGAAATTCAACTGTTACTTTGCTGAATAGCATTTCACATATTTGAAATACTCTATGGATTCATTTTTCTTTCTTTGAGAAAAGTTACAAAAATGTGATGACAACTGCAGAAAACAGTTTTTGAATAAGAATAAATGTGAGGAAAAGTATTTCTTGAAACTATCAAGCTCAAACATTGGTTTTTTTGTGTTGAAAGGGGGAAGCTCTTACAAAATAACTCTTTTACAATGCTTTAAAAGTTCTAAAGGCATACTTTTTAAAAAATTGAGCAGGCATGTGTCTGATATGCCGTGCTTGATATTTGTTCCCTCTTTCAAAGATTGACATTCCATGTATTTTGAATTAAATATTAAAAATTTCGTTTTTAAATTCTTCTATTAGAATGTGTTCGTGGGATGAAATACCGTATTTCGATTAATATAAAGTGAATTATAGAATTTTGAGTATAAAGTCTTAATGGAAACTTTTATTATTATTCGCCTGAGAAAAATGATTGTAAACTTTGCCAAGTGTAACGTATCCTATAGAAATTAACAGAAATCCTGAAATATTTAGACATCTAATATATATTATAAATGTGAAAGTTTCTGAAGATGTTTGTGGGTCTTTCACGCAAAAACAACTGAATGGATTTTAATGAAACTTTACAGTAATATAGCTTATACATCAGAATAACATATAGGCTATAATTTATAGCATAGACTATATTTTATAAAAGTGTCAAATTATAGTTATATTTGTCAAGTAAGTAGGGAAAAAATTCTGGCATCTGCAAGCAAATCTGGTTTGCGCTGCAAAAAAGTCCACCACAGCTTTTGTTTGTGAAAAACTTTTGTTTTGGCTACGCAAGGGGTCACTTATAATTAATTCCTGTGATCAGAATGATGCCTATTTTTATTTCAGAATAAAACTAAGTTTTGAAGGGAGAGGTTGTTATAAACTCTCTTTATTTTAATGTTTTTTTATGATTTATTATGCACATTTGGTAGTAAGAAATTGATCTTTTGAAAATAAATGCTTTTATCGGTTCAGGTACTTAAAGTAAATAAACTTTCTCTTTCACACTGCATCATTTGGACAAATTTTCAAAATTTGTTTTGTGGTTAATATTAATTATAACGCTATAATTTTAATTGAATAGGCAGATATTACGTTTTTAAGTATAAAAAAATAATTATAATTACTGTACTGTATTTTTTGGAGTGTGTAGTGAGTGAATATTAACATCACACTGTTCAGCTACACGAGGGCATTTGGCAACGTATCACGTAATTTTGAACCATGGTCAAGTGACGTGGATGACACCTGAGCTGGCACCATGCTCTATCTACCCCAACACACCAACTTAGAAGGAATATTCTACAATACTTAGCAGGAATATTTTTGGAAATCCACTCTTCTAGATATATGGCAGCACGGGTTCTATGATGAGTATTTTAGCGGGAAGCCGAATAGTTTTGTAGCTGATATTCCTGTTTCAGCTGACTCGGTTTTCAACGGATTGTGAAAAATTATTAATTTTTTGTCGAAAAAATAGTTTATGTCAAAATTTACAGTGTCTTATGTTTTTGTATGTTAGTGAAGAC
>BMAU01006738.1:0-284230 GCA_019973935.1 Trichonephila clavipes
CAGAAGAACAGATCAGGCGGCACCAAATTCAGGGCTCGATACATAGAGTAAATGGTTGCAGAGCGTACTTGGGGATAATTTTGTATTTATCGATTAATCATGTTCGTTCCATCGCAAAGGTATTTCAAGATCCCTATTTACTCCGGAAGAGCGTGGCGACGGTGGGGTTTCGAGGCTTATTCTGCGCGAGCATTAAAAAATGGCTGGAAAGAGATGTACCATTGCGGAGGCCAAGTGAGGGATCGTTTGCATTTTCGACATTCTCAAAGTGAAGTAAAGTAAATTTATTAAGGTCATGCTGATGCTGTCTCTAAGTCATATGATGGCAAAATCGCAACGTAATCATCGAAAGTCAAAACAACCAGTGATGAACTTTTATTCTTAAGCGTACACGCGGCAGAATGGTTTTTGGCATTGTTGATTTATTTCGATGTTAATTTTTAGAAAATATTATTTTTCGGAATGCTGCGCGCACCTGAGTATTAAAACAATGATGATTGTTTTTACTTTTTCATTTGGCTGCTGCACGCGGGTTACAACACAGATGATTTTTAGCAACACTTATTCCGCCAATTCACTTTTACGGAGTGTGACTCAAAGGAATATCTTTTTTTTTGTTTTTTCTTTTATAAAGTTTGAGTTAATAAATATAAAGGCTTATGTATGTATTAAAGGCTTATATGGGTGTGTTGACTCAAAGGGACCCGTCTACGAATATGTGGCAGTAATGCACGTTTGAAGTGTCAGTTCGGTTGAGTTTGTTCCATTAAGGCCCTTGAGATAATCTGAAGAAAATGAGGAAATATTATTATCTAAAATATATTTCTTGTGATGTGCTGAATAAATTGGGCATTTAGATTAATTATAAGAACTCTATTATTTAGGGCGATTTCTACGATCACATTTTGTTCTTCATTTTTGGTTTGTTTCCCTTAAATCCAGAATGCTCACCGCACAGAGACTAAATGTAGTAGTGGCACTTGCTTTTAAACAACAACTTTAACATAGCACCAAATGGCTAGACAATCCCAGCAGCTGATGTGGTGAGGAACCTCACCTAAGAGGAAGCAATACAGCAAATGTCTGAATATAATGTTAAATAATGATCTCTTCTTCCAGCAGCTGTGTCCATTTTGCAGAAAGCGTAATCTATATCGGATCATCTTGTATCATATAGGAAATATATACAAATATTGCAGTTAGTGGTGCGCTTTCTCGGAGAAATCTTTGACTGTAAATTAACTTTCCTTCAGCATGTCTTTACTTGCGGAAGAAGTGTGAACGATCCCTCAACATCTTAAAGTGTTGTCAACAACTTATGGTGAGCCGATAGAGTCTCGTTACCCCGAGTATATCAAGCACTAATCCTTTCACGTTTGGACTATGGTTAAGTAGTGCATGGTTCTGCTCGTACATCTGTGTTAAGACGACTGGACGATACATCATTCTGCTCTGAGAATCATTTATGGTGCCTTCCGGAACTTCGCCCCTGTTCACCAGCTTGTATGTGGTGTGGCATCAACCACCATTAGAACTAAGGCGAGAGGAGCAGTTAGAAGATGCCAATTACTTGTTTTCGTGTCGTGTCTGTTCCTTCTCATCCATCAAGACCCTTTACTCTTGCCGCCCTGCTCACCCGACTGTATGACGCTCACGTTCATTTAACTTCAAGCCCTTTTCGAAGAGCAAAAGCTGTTCTAAATGAGACCCATAAGTAACACAAACATCCAGGAAAATAATATCCTAACTTTTCCACCTGCGACATCAAATTTTAATTCTAGTAGCCCTTTTTTCAGGCTATGACAAAGCAGACAATGTTGATGTTTTTTATCATTAGCTCTTTTCTTTCCATCGCACGGTAAGTATTCTGAGTACGCTACCATTCTACACGAACAGGTCGAAGGCCGAAGGACATGTTGGGTGTGGTGTTGTTTAACAATACCATTCTAAATTTACCTTACATAATTTATGTCTGTCTTTACTGCTGAATTAACTGCCATTCTTGTCGCACTTCAACATATATTAGTTTCCAGCTACCGTCATTTTTTTTGTACACTGACAGCATGAGTGCTCTAGAATCTACACTTTTAACATAACATAGACACTCCACTGTGATGGAAATACTTATACCTTGCAAATTAGAAAGAAAGGGCTTTGATAAAAAAATTTCTTGGTTTACCTAGACACGTGTATATATGCTTGTTAATGAACTGGTTGATAACGCTGCATGATCCATGTCTGATCACATGCAGCAGCCCAATCTAATACCAGGGTTTAAAAATTTCTATACATCACTATATGCTATATCCATCATATATGGCAGAGACTTGGGATCACAGGTCATCAACAAACTACATGGCATTCATCCTTCCCCTGCTCATTCTCCTGAGGTGGCTCATCTTCTTTAGATGAGTACGGGTGTCACGACCCCGAGGTGTCGTAGTGATCTTTCCTCCCCGCCCCTCTTTTCTATCCCCCTTCTTCCCTCCGTTTCTTTTTCCCCTCCTTTTTAAACATCATTTATGTTTTTAGCTTGCTGTTGGCTTGCCAACCTGCATGTTTGCCGTGTGCGGCGTCCCGTAAGGCGGAAAATGGTGTTATGTTGATAACTGTTGCGTTCTTTTTGACCCACGCTTCTCTGTAGACGAGTGGCAGGAGTGAGCCCACTCCTGTCAATCGGCTGGTAATTGCATCTGAGGGTTTCTAATTGGGTTCGCTTGGAATCCCAAAGACAGGTGCATTAGGGTTAGTGTTGCACTTAGTGTTACCATGGGTGAACTGGCGAATTATATCTCGAATCTGTAATACTATACCCCAGTGCCACCTCTGAGGTAAGTTCCGTGCCTGATGCATGTCAGATGACCGGAGGGCTTCCTCCCCTTTTTGGGCTCTATGGTGGGTGGAGGCGTACTGGGATGAACATAATATATCACTCATGGAAACCAAAAGCAATTCTTCCTCTGGAGAGCACGTTATATCTGAATTTACAGATTTGTTTCGATATTTTATTATAAAAACAAATTATACTTTTATGAATGTCTCACCCTTTCTCATAGAGAAGGCTGAAGGCTACATCTAGTATTTAGTATAGGGCAAGTCGAATCAATCCGCAAGATGCGCACCGGGGACTTGTTCCTCGAAGTGTCAAATTCAAAACAGGCAATAACACTCATTCAACTACAGAAGCTCGCACATTTGCAAATTTCTGTCGCTGTTCACAGTAATCTAAATTTTTCTCATGGAGTGATTTCGCCAGTTGATTTACTTAATGTGTCGACAGAATAAATACATGAGAATATTAAAGTGCAAAAGGTTTGTGGAATCAGACGCATAAGGATTAGACGGGATGGTCAAGTACTGAACACAAAAGACTTCATCCTGACCTCCCACAGTCCGTAAAAAGTGCTTACATTCACTGCCCAGTCCGACCTTATACCATCCCTCTGCTTGCAACCCTATAATCATGGAAAACATATTTCCATGCATCCACACCCCTCAGGGGGCTCATCTTCTTTAGATGAGTACGGGTGTCACGACCCCGAGGTGCCCTAGTGATCTTTCCTCCCCGTCCCTCTTTTCTATCCCCCTTCTTCCCTCCCTTTCTTCACCGTCTAGACCACAGACAACTAGTTCAAGATGTATAAAGTATAAATTTTTCTATTCAGAAAATTTACAATTATTTATAAACATATTATGTTACCTTATTTGTTTTCAATTAACAACGTTGGTTAGCCCACCCACGTGTTTTCTATGTTCGGCGTCCCGTAAGGAGAAAAATAGTGTTCTGGGAAAACCTTTGGCCCACGCTTCACTGTAGACGGGAGGCAGGAGTGAGTCCACTCCTGTCAATCGGCTGGTGATACCTCTCTTCAGTGTCCCCAAAGAGAGATTGATGTAGGGTTACTGCTGCAGATAAGGGGTGGCGGGTTTACCCGTTGGATCCTCCCCCTGATGCTGTATCACTATATTCTGGGTGTATTCTAGGTAAGCGCCGTGCCTGGTTTTGCCACATGACCGGCACACTTTTTTCCTTGTTGGACTCCGTGGTGGGTGGGTTCACGCCAGAATGAAGTTTTGTTACACGCTTATGGATCCAATGCTGCTGTGCCCGGGTAAAGGCCTTGTATTACCCACTCTCAACATTGACAAAGTTTCAATTAATGCCAGATTTTTATTACTTTCACTTGAAAACAATGAGATGTCGAAGAAATCGCCCTTTGTAATACAGAAAGCTTTCGTAGGAATAGGTGGTGAACCGAAATCAGTAAAACGATTGCTTTCTGGGGATCTAGTTATTGAAATAAACTCTGCGCTTCAAACTAAGTCCTTTCTTCCTGCTAAATCTTTTCTAAATAGTCCTCTAACGATAAGTCCGCACAAAACCCTGAATCCCTGTTGTGGTGTTATTTCCGAATCTCTGACCTGTTGACCACCTCTGGTGCAGAAATTCTGGATGGATTCTCAGAGAAGTGTGATATTCAGGTCAGAAGAATCACATAAAGAAACAACAGTTATACCAACCAAAGATATATATAATTATAACATTCAGTAGCCTTACTCTACCCAAAACTATTAAAGACGGATATTTGAACTGTAATATCCGTCCATATATTCCGTATCCTCTACGCTGTTTTAAGTGCCGGAGATTCGGACACTCACAAACTTCCTACCAGGGACAACTGACTTGCTCTAGATGTGCGTTTGCTGGACATACTTCCACACATTGCATTCTAGAGCCAAAATGTATAAACTGCTCACAACCTCATCCATCAGATTTCAAAATATGTTCTAAACGGAAAATAGAGAAGCAAATACAGGAAATAAAAACAAAAAAGTATTTCTTATCCAGAAGCACGTAAATTAATAGTCCCATAATTTTCTCAAACATACGTTCAAGCTGACAAATCCTCTACTTTAAATAATTCTACCCAAACAGATGAAAATGTAACAAAAATAAAATGTTCACCTTTAAAATTACTTGAACCACTTTCATCCAAGCCTAGACTAAATATGTCAACATCTACTCCTGATGTTTCTAGATCATCATCTGCAACCCAACTCCTGCCATCCACCTCTTCAATAGCAGCTACTAACTGAGATCCTCGACCACCTATTCCTAGATCTAATGATGCATCTTCCACCAATGATATGTTTACCCTATTGAATAATCTTCCTCAATCATATTCGCTTCCTCATTCAAGTCCGTTATTCAACCACCGTCTGATTCTAACACAGTACAGGATGCCAAGAAAGTATCAAAAGCTCGAGACAGAAAAAGGAAATAAGAGTTACTGAAAAAAAATGAATGTCGCAATAATAGAGATTAAGATGGCTCCACATAGACGAAGAAAACCAGCTCCTGAGTAATACACTATGGATGAAGAAGATATGATTACTTATGACGTGGAGGAAAGTGAAATTGAACCGCATCCTGATATCGTAGAAAAAGACGGGAAACAATTTTGGAAAGGATCACTACTTTTAACTCCAACTAGAAGCCGAAAATAACGTTTTCCTCGATAATACTTTTGTCATTTAACCTTGTCTGACTTGGTGGAAGAAACCCCCACCCCACAAAATCTAATTTGTTACTACATGTAGAATTGGAAGTTTTAAATTAAATTTGACAATATTTTAAACTTGCTAAAATTGTTAAACTTGAATCTTTATGTATGTGCATGCAGGCATGTACATAGATAAATATATATGTTTGTATTTTTATCTCGTGGGAATTTTAATGAATATTTTAGTATTTTAACAAATGTTTGGAGCAAGATAACCAAATCTGGTTCTTCGCCATAAAACAAAACACTCAATCGATGCATCCACAAGGACATTTCATTCCTTTGATCTAGCCATCTGTTCACCAAGTCTTTTACCGTTGTTGAACTTTTAGGTAGATAGTGATCTACATAACAGGGATCATTTCCCTCTCCCAGTCTCGCATGTTAATGGCGTGGGAACAAGACACCGTCCTCCCGCTTATAATTCCTGCTGATTGGGATAAATTCACACGACAAGCGGTTATAACAGAAGAATTGGTTCTGAGCAGGGAAGTTCATGATGCCGTTCTCAATGTTACCGATGCTGTTATGAAGGCTGCCAATGCAGAAATTCCTAAGGCATCGAGCTCTCATAGGAAGCTGTGCAAACCTTGGTGGAATTCTGCCTGTTACCAAGCCAAAAAGAAACAAAGGAGAGCTTGGGATATTTTCAGAAAATACCCCACCACTGTTAATTAAATAAAGGACTGGAATTAAAGAGGGCTCTATCGTCGGCCCTCAATACTAGACCAGGACCTAATGGAATATCGTACGAAATGCTTCGTCACTTAGACGAGGATTCACTACTAAGTCTTCTTTACCTATTCAATCGAAATTCCAAAACATCCTCTCAGCTACCGACCAATATCACTCACGAACTGACTTAGTAAGACTATGGAACGTATGGTCAATACCCGTCTCATTTATCAGCTGGAGAAGAACCGATGAATTCCTCTATTTCAGAGTGGTTTCCGCAAAGGATGATGCACCCTCGACAATATCATCTCACTTGAAAGCAAAATTAGGAACGCATTTGTTCGGAGGAACCTTCTTGTCTCTATTTTCTTTGACATCGAGAAGGCATGTGATTGAACTTGGCCCTAGGGGATTCTTAGCACTCTATATGGGTACGGGCTTAGAGGCAATTTGCCTTGTTTCATACAAAATTTTTTAGCTGCCTGAAAATTTAAAGTTCGTTCATGTGACCCTGTATCCCCATCTTTTATTCAAGCTGAGGGAGTAACTCAGGGGAGTATTTTGAGTGTCACCCTTTTCATTTGTCGTATTTCACCTATCTTATCTCAATTTCAGCCCTCTATATAGGCTTCATTATATGTGGATGATCTACAAATAAGTTGCGAAGGCTCAGACATGCGTTTGATAGAGCGGCAGTTACAAACTGTCGTTAACGAACTTGTTAAGTAGTTCGAGGAGAATGGCCACAATATATCTGCCAATAAGAGTGCGTGCACTTCTGTCGCAAACAGGTTCTTCACCTCGTCCCTGAAATATTCATCCGTGAAACACAAATTCCCATATAGTTCCCGAAGTCAGATTTCTTGGAGTAATATTCGACCAGCAACTCACCTTCCTTCCACATATTTTACATCTGCAGAAGAAGTGGGAAAAGTCAATCAAACCTCCTGAAGGTTAATCCGAACACCTCTTGGGGGTGCGGATCGGACATCTCTTATCCGAGTACATCATTCTATTGTACTTTCCTGGATTGATTACGGTTCTGTTGTATACGGATCTGCGCGCGATTCTAGGCTTAAAAAACTTGACCCAGTACATCACGCAGCATTGAGATTCTGTTCTGGTGCATTTCGCACATCGCCGGTACAGAGTCTCTACGTCACTTGATTTCAACTTCCTCTTAACATAAGTCGAAAAGGCAATCTAATCTCTTACTTATTATTTTAAGATCTTATCCGTGCCTTCACATCCTCCGAAAAATATGAATTTGACTATAAGCATGAAGAGAATTTATGATGCTCGGTCACATAACATACGTCCATTTATGGAAAGAACGAATCTTCTGTTTTGCTATCTCGATTTACCTGATGTTGATATCCACCAAAGAAATATTTTTCAGTTCCAACCATGGAATACACCACTTTTCCATTATATCAACCCTTTCTCAACCTACAGTAAATTCGCCATAGCAACAGTCGATTTTCAACTCATATTTGCTTACCATCGGAGTCGGTATAGTGATTATTCTCCCATCTACATAGATGGTTCAAAACGAACAGATTACGCATGGTGTGGAGTTGTTATGGAAGGTAATAGGCGCGGTTATCGGCTCTGTAATATTTGAAGCATTTTTACTGTCGAGACCATCGCTTTGTACCTCGCAATTCAATTCATTGACCCCAAAACACATCGTAAATACTGTATCTATACTGATAGTATGAATGTCTTAGAATCGATAGAAAACTACAACGATCGGTGTCATTATGTGGTGTGTGATATAATAAACATTATGAGTCGACTGCATGGCAAGGGTTGTGATCTACAGTTTTGCTGGATACCAAGCCACGTGTGTATTAGAGGCAACGGGCAAGCGGACATCGTGGCTCGGTTGACAACAGCAGAATTTACAATAACAGTTCCCCTTTGTGACATGAAACCTTTCATCCAGCATCGTATTGATAATACCTGGCAGGAATCAGGGAATTTGCAGACTAATAACAAACTACATTGCGTGAAGCCTGTCATTGGAGCTTTGCCTGTAATGCCGATGCGAAGAACCGATGTTAAGCTTAATCGGCTTCTCATTGGTCATACTCGTTTTACGCACAGGCATCTTTTATTTTGAGAAAATACCCCAGAATATCCTTCATGTAAAATCCCGTATACTGTTCATCACATTTTAATAGATAGTCCAGTTTTTAATCACCATCGCATCATTTTTTTTCGTGCATCAATTTTATCTTTATCTGATTTAGTTAGGGAAAATCCCCACCCACATCTTTTGAATTCTTACTTGCAATCGGTATGCTACGCCAATTATAATTTTTTTAGAAATTTATTTAATACAATCTGATCTTTTTATAAATTAATTTGTTATTTACTTTGCGAAAATCAAGAAAACTTCAACATATTATTAGTATTTTTATTATTATTATGCATTTTTTTATTTATTTTTATATTTTATATTAAATTACTTTTTCCAATTGAAATTCTATTGAAACATTTTGAGCGAAATATGACTTTATCAAATTATTTACGATTTAGAACCAGTTTTCAAAGTTTTATTACTTTTTGAATCATTGTTTGGCGCAGCTTAGCCTAATTTGGCTTTTGTGTCATAAAATTAAACAATCAATCAATCTTGAGAGGGATGGCTGTGAAATAACGCGATTGCTGGCCCAAAGATTCCCCAAGAGGGTTATTAGTAGAAAGTCACGTAAAGCCAGGTCACATGCTATACAGTTTGAAATGTAAATACTTCATTCCGACTTCAGTTGAACTGGAGTTTTTAAAGCTGCTTACTGTATGTCAGTCAGAAAACGCATTTCCAAGAAAAGGAATCGTTGTTTGCCCAATTGTATTCAGAGACTTCAATCATTGTGGCCAAGTGGATTTAGTTGAATTACAGTCGACCCCAGATAGAAATTATAAATGGTTATTTCACTATCAGGACCACACGACAAAATTCAGCTTTTTTCGACCTTGACTTCAAAAAGAGAAACTGAAGTAGCATTGGAGCAATTAAAAATATTTTTGGAAGTAGGTTATCCTCGTATACTACAAAATGACAATGGCCGTGATTTTACATGTGCTGTCATATAAGAATTAAAAAATCTGCGGCCAATGTGCAAAATTTTAAATGGAAGGCCTAGACATCCAGCTAGCCAAGGTTTTGTTGAACGATTAAATCAAGATGTTGAAGCTATGCTACGTGCATGGCTAATTGACAATAACACAAAATATTGGTCTCTAGGTTGATACTTTGTTCAGTTCCAAAAGAATTCCTCTTTTCATAGAATCATTAAACGATCACCTTACAAAGCTTTATTTGGATCAGAGCCAAAAATAGGATTGCAATCTAGTCATGTTTAAAAAGGATTGCTTGAAAAACTTGTTACTGAAGAGGACTTGGATCTACTTCTTAATTAACACAGGACACTATGACATTACTTCAACACCAGAAGACTTACCAGTAATTTCCTTAAATAACAACAATGACGTTTCAAAATATCTGCTAGCCCCTGAATTACTTGAGTACAATGCTTCAACTTCAAAAGATCTGCCAGCACTTGAATTAATTAATGGCAACTCTTCAACGCAATGTTTCTCAAACTTTCAATACTTTGTGGCCCAATTTTCAGTTATAACTTTCTACGTGCCCATCCAAACACTAACAATGTATTGAATTTAATAATAATGTACTTTGGCGTAAATCTACTATAAGAATTTAATTACAAATCACACAAATTATCTGATAAGTATTAAAATGTTTATATAATTTTACATATGACAACCCCATAGTGTTACTAGTAATTGTTTATGTTAAACTTGTTCCTAACTTGGTATTGGTTCATTAATTACCAAATACAGTGTGCAGTACTGATACATTTATTAATATATTATATTAGTGTAAATGCGTATTTTATTTTTATTATGTCAGAATGTATTTTGTTTTGCTTCCTTTCGGTAAATTACCAATATTTTTAAGTAATGTTTTATTTTAGACTTTTCGATATGCTCGCACCCCCCTTGTTGAGTTATTACACCCCCTTGGGGGGCGCACCCCACAGTTTGAGAAACGCTGCTTCAACGTCAAAAGATCTGCTAGCACCCGAATTAATTGATTGCAACTTTTCAGCTTCAAAAGATCAGCTATTACCTGAATTCATTAATCACACTGCTTCAATTTCTTATGATCTATCAATGGTCAAATCAACGAACAATAACACTTCAGTGTCATATGATCAACCCGCAGCTGATTCACCTATTAAAAAGGTTTTAAATTTAGAAGACCTATATATACAAAACATTAAATCATTTTCTTTATCGACAACCGGACAACTCGAAACAGTTAACAACTCCACTCCAACTCCTACTTCTACAGTTAAAACATATATAGTGTTACTTGCATCAGAATGGAAAGCAGCTGTTAGTGACAGTAAAGCATGTTGTGTTCGCTGCGGAATGGAATATACTGGAGCCCATTCATGTGACATATGTAAAAATCATAATGCCCGCAATATGTGGAAATACAGTAGGAGAAGAAGGATATGGATCGAAAATTCTAAGCTATTTATGCCAAATTGAAGAGAACGGAAAACATATCAAAGAGAAAATGCTGCAAAACACATGAAAAGATCAGCTGATAAAATGAAAGAAGTCTATTTGAATTAATTTAAAGACTTGTCCGTGGATTCCACAGTTCTGGCAAATCTACCTAAAGTAGATATCAGTCCATTAAATGGAAATAACATTGTGGGGATCGTATTAGATATAAAAAAATAATTTGTATCAAATTGGTACCTCAGTTGGAATTATAAAAGATTGGCTACCTAGAAATGCTCTTCAAATTGCTAATACAACATTTACCTCAATAGTTCCTCGGATTATCCTAAGTCTGCGTGAAATTGCAAAAAAAATTATCTTTATCTGAAGGTCAAGGATTTAGGAAGTGTTCCTGTGAACAATCAAAAATACAATGTAAAACAAAAAGGCGTGCATGTAAAAAAGTAACGCACTTTGTAATTCGAGATGCCACAAATCAACAACATGTTTTAATAAAAACTATAGAACATTTTAATAACATATACCCTAAAAATGTTTAAAATTTTACTAAAAACATCCTTTTAGCTTTTTAAAGTATCAGCTTAAGAGGACTTGGTAACCTTTGAGCAAATTTCTTTATTTACGTATTTAAAAATTATATTTTAGCATTTTATACAATGTTTCTATTCAAGAAAATGATACCAGATGAAAATTTTCGCATATTATTCACAAAATTTTAAAAATTTAAATTTTTTGAAGAAAATTGGAAACATTTTAAAATTCTACTCCTTTTGTAAAAATTAATTTTTTGACCTGAAATTTTTTTATAAAATGTTCTTATGAATGTTCTAAACAACTTTAGGGATCGATTTTAGAATAACTTCATTCGTTTTCGAGAAAAAAAATAAAATGTTGATATACAGGCTAAAAATCAACGAAAAAGCCAACATGTCTTACATTTTATTTTTAAAAAAAAGGATTCAGTTTATAGCAAAACGTATCCCTAATTTTATTACATGCTTTATTTTTAACACGCAGGAAAAAAATGGAAGTGATTGGTAAATAATTGTCGAAGGAGTAGCATTTTGAATGCACTAAGGTTTCGAAAAACACAATCTGAGAAAAACCACTTTAAAGTTTATAATTCTAAAAAAATAATTATTATAAGCTTAATTAAACTTAAAATACCACTTTAAGATATTAGATATACATTTTTCTTTAAAATAATTGCATTTTCATATGTTTTCAACCCACACATTTTTATAAATGATCAACTTTTAGAGAGTACCAATTGCACAAGAAAATTCAAGAAAAACGTTAAAAAAAAAAATTTCTGTCACGACAGAAATTTTAGCTGTTTTTTTTTCTTATAATTTTAAAGTATTATATTTTTATGAAAAATATATCAGGAATAAGAACTGAAATTATAAACTTATAATATAAAATGCCTTAATTTAAAAATTTTACATGCACACATTTCACAAAGAAAAAAAATGATTGTATGAATTGCCTTGGAAATATTCTGCTTTATATATTGCACATTCTTTTTTAATATTATTATTCCTCTTTATAAATTAGATTTTTTTTATCAAAATGCTTTTTTTAGCTTTTTTTTAAAAGAGGGTGTGGCTGAATTGCCTAATTTGTTTTCAGATGAAGTTTTATTCAACTTCTAACTTTCTGACATGCACAAGTGATATATCAATCGAAAGATAATAATGCAAAGAATAAGATTAAATGAAAATAAAAAAAAACGGTAGGTTTGTGATTTCAGGAGTACCAAGTCCTATTAAGGAAACTTGGCATCCTTAAAATGACCTACATATCATTTTTCAACTAAAAAAAAAAGGTTTTACAAATAAAGCAGGATATTCCTGAAACATTATATTAATGTCATTTTTACTTATCTTGAAATGTGTTCATGAAAAGCATTTTAATTAAGGCATTTTGTATAAATAATTTTAAAATAACTGTTTTTATCCATCATATGTTTTCCATAAAAATATGATATTTCAATATTATGTGAAGCAAAAAAATTTTAATGGCAGAAATTTTTTTTGACATTTCCCTTGAGTTTTATGCAATTAATACTTTCTAAAAAGGGATTGTTTATAAAATATATAGGTTGAAACAACATGTAAATGCTATTATTTTTAAGAAAAATTTTGTAGCTAATACTTAAAGTGGTATTTTATGCTTATTTAAGATTATAATAATATTTTGTTTCGTTATAAACTTTAAAGTAGTTTTTCTCGGTTTGTATTTTTCAGTATTCAAAATGCTTCTCCTTCCACAATTATTTGCCAATCATTTCCATTTTTTCCTGTGTTTGTATAATTCATGTAAAAAAATTGGGGATCCATTTTGCTGCCAACTTAATAGTTTTTTTTAAAAAAAATCAAAATGCAGGAGATTTCGGCTTTTCTTTCTTGAATTTTATACCATACGAATTAATATTTTATTTTTGTTTCCGAAATTAAGTTTTTGTAAAATCGATCGCTAAAGTTGTTTAAACATTTCTTAGAAATATTATAAAAATATTTAAGATCGAAAAATCATTAAATACACAAAAGGAGTATTATTTTAAAATTTCCCATGCATTTTTTGAAAAAAATTTAAATTGTGTGAACACTATGTAGAAATTTCATCTCGCATCATTTTTTCAATAAAAACATATGAAATGCTAAAATATAATTTTTAAATACATATTTTTTTTTCAAAATTGTTTAAAAAGTACCCTAAGTACCTTTTTTTAATATTAGTTTAGAATAAATATTAATGCTTCGATGTCTGTTTTTGTATTACTTGCTCAAGTTTTAATAATGCATAATTCACTATATTAATACTTTTAATGTCTTAATTATTGATTCGTATAGTTAAAATATTTGTATAACTCTTGGTTTTTCATTTAAAAAGGAGAGATCTTCTAAATAATAATTTCTAAAATTGAAGTAAGATTATCTTTTAAGCTCTCATAGCTTAGTCTCAAAGTAGATTTCCGCAAAACCCATTTTTAGTGTATCTCTACTCAAAATTAAAAAAAACATGCTTGCAAAATTTGAAGTCTCAATCGAGAAGTTTAAAAACGGAATTTTTTTTTTATCAATTCACCCCAGTAAACACCAAAGAGTCAATTTCCAAAAGATCCTTCTTAGCGGATTTAAATTCAACAAAAGAAACATGCATACCAAATTTCATTACTATAGGTCTAGTAGTTAATACTAATAGCTCCCCGCTCACTTCCAAGGAGTCGTAACATCCATTCTCAGTGGATCCATATTCAACAAAAGAAATATTCCAACCAAACTTCAAGTCTGTAGTCTAACTGATCAAAAACAGGAATTTTCATCTATAGCGTCCCTTAACCTCTTGCAACCCTCCTTGGATGTCGGATTCGGCAAAATCTGCTCTTAGCGGATGTCTATTCTGTGAAAGGGATATGCCTGCCTATTTCCATGTCTGTACGCCTAATAGTTCCAAAATAGGATTATATTTATCTCCAACTCTTAATTCCTCGCAAACCCCCTTAGGATTCGATTTTCGCAAAACCCTTTTAGTAGCGGGTTTTTCTTAATGAAAAGAACCTGGGTGCCAAATTTCAAGACTGTAGGTCTAATAGTTCAAAAACGGGAATATTTGTCTATAACGCCCCTTAACCCTTTACACCCCCTCCCTCCATAAGGTTTGATTTACGTAAAACCCGTTATCGGTGGATCTCTGAAGAGGATATTCCTGCAAATTTCAAGTCTGTAGGTCTAATAGTTCGAAAATGGGGATAATTGTCTATTACGCTTCTTTGACCCCTCGGAAACTCCTTAGGGGCTCAGTTTTCATAAAAAACTCCTTTGTAGCAGATCTCTCTCTATGAAAACAATATGCCTACCATATTTCAACTCTGTAGATCTAAGAGTTCAAACAATGAACTTTATGTCATCTATAACGATCTTTAACTCTTCGGAATTCCCCTTAGGATTCGATTTTTGCGGAGCCCGTTTTTAGCGGATCTCTACTCCAAGCTAGGCGCATGCTTGCCAAATTTTAAGTCTGCAGGTCTAACAGTTCAAGAACGGGAATATTTACCTATGACGGCCCTTAATCATCCGCAACGCCCCTTGGGGGTCGATTTTTGTAAAACCCATTTCTTCGCAAATCTCTACTCCATGCATGAAACCTGCTTGTAAAATTTCAAGACTGTACGTCAGTGCTTCTCAAAGTTGCAATATTCGCGACCCAATATTCAATCATAATTTTCAACGCGCCCCCCTTCCCCCTCATACAATAATAATGTACTGAATTCAAAAGTACTATACTTTGACGCTAAAATTACGATACGGCTTTAACCTCTTAAGCACTTCTCCCCCTCCATGTACATAAACGTCTCGCTATGCCAAAGCGTTTATTTTCCCAGACGAATATATACGTCTTTTCGAAGTACGATCTTTTCTGTGCACTGTTTTCCGTAAAATTATTCCGAAGATTTTGAAATGCAATAAAGGACCTTGACAATGTTTGCGAAGGATTTACTTATTCCAGATTATTTGTGCTTCTTTATTCCTCCTCCTTCACCAATACATTACATATGCATGTCTACGTGGAAAACGGTTGGCATTTGGAAGCGAACAGCGAAACTTTTGAGCGGCTCAGTCAAGGTTTAATTATAAACCGTACAAAAATTATCAAGATAAGTGTTAATTTTGTTTTAAATTATATATATGATAAGCCCATGGGGCCACTGATAATTAATAAACTTGTTTTTAACTTAGTATTGTTAAATTAATTATAAAATACATTGTGAAGCACTAATATATTTAAAAGTGTAATATATCGGTGTAAATGTGTATTTTATTTTTTATTATGTCAGAAAGTATTTTTGTTTGTTTACTTTCAGTAAATTGATAATTTTTTTTAAAAATAATCTTTTGTTCTAGACTTTTCAATATGCTCGCTCCCCCCTTCTAGAGTTGTCACGCCCCTCAAGGGGGGCGCGCCCCACAGTTTGAGAAACTCTGCTGTACGTCTAATAGTTTAAAAATGGAAATAGTTATCTATAATACCCGTAAATCTCCACAACGCTGCTTGGGGGGCGAATTTCACTAAAACCATTTTGTAGCCGGTTTCTACTTTGTGAAAGAAATCTGCTTACCAGATTTGAAGACTGTACGTCTAATAGTTCGAAACCGGGAATAATTGGCTATAACGCCACTTTAACCCTTACAACTCCCTTGGGTGTCAATTATCATAAAAACCTCTTTTGTAGCACATCTCTCTCTATAAAAGAAACATGTCTGCTAAATTTCAAGTCTATACGTCTAATAGCTTTAAAATGGAAATAATTATCTTAACATCTTTATTCTCCCACAGCACTACATGGCGAGGGGCGAATTTCATTAAAACCATTTTGTAGCGGGTATCTATTCTATAAAATTAATCTGCAAATTAAATTTCAAGACTGTACGTCTAATAGTTTAAAAATGGAAATAATTAACTATAACACTCCTTATGATCCCCCGCAACGCCACTTGGGCATCGATCGGAACATAGTTTTACTAACTCAGAAACCTTTGCCACTCTCCAAAGTTTTATCGCAATCGGATGAACGGTTAAAGATTGCATAAGAGACACACAAATAAATATTCATTTTTATTTATAAATGTCGCAGGGAAATGTGTTGAGGAGAAAGAGGGGAGGTAAAGAGCGGGTAGAAAGCGAAAACATAAGTCTGGAAATACTGATTCGTTCATTTCATTATTTCACTAAAGCAGTTTGGGGATTCAATTAATTCACTTACTTACAACAGGGAAAAGACCTCAAAGATACGTTATTTTAACATCTTGCGTTAATTGATCCTCTCCTTTAGGGATTTGACGAAAGCCCTAATTTCATCGTTTCCCTGTGACATTTATAAATGTATCAGTACGGTAAAAGGAATTTGATAATTAATTTATCAATACTAAAAATAAAAAAACGCAAGTTGAGTAATTGCTAGTGACTTTTATGGGCTTGTCATATACAAAATGTAATACATATCTTGATAATTTGAACAATTTATAAATAAAGTCACTTGGCAGCTATTGCGCGAAGTACTTTATAATTGCATTCAATCCATAGCTTTTGTATAAAGGTGGCGCGATGAAAATTATAACTGAAAATTGGGTCCCAAAATATTGAAAGTTTGAGAAGCACTGGCTTAATGGTAAAAGCTTATGAACTCCGAAAATGTCGTATTCCAACTTTTAAAAGACAAATAAGTTTAAGTCTCAACCTTAGAGTCTTAGAGCTCAATATTAATATGCTATATTTTCCTTACGAATTATTTTAATGCAATTGAAAATAGTGTCATAAATTTAATACTAAAATCAAATGGTTAATATCAAAGTAATAGTTAATTATTGCACACAAATATTTTTTGTGTGAAAATGTAATACTTTTTTACTTTTTATAACAATGGATGCACATGTGTACACATTTTAAAATTATCTTACACATAATTTATGTGTATATATATAGTCAAAAAATATATAATTCCTTTTACACTCACAACCATTCATTTTGTCATTTCCTTTTACAACAAGTTATTCCAGTGTTTCTCAAACTGTGGGGTGCGCCCCCTTGTGGGCGTGACAACTTTACGAGGGGGCGCGATCATATTAAAAGGTCGGAAACAAAATAATTCAAAAAATTGTTGATTTACTACAAGAATACAGACAAAATACATTGGGACATAATGAAAAATAAAATACACATTTCCACTGATATGTTACACGTATAAATGTACCAGTGGTGCACAATGTATTTGATAATTAGTTTCACAATATTAAGTTAAGATCAAGTTTAATAATTACCAGTGACCTCATGAGATTGTCATATATAAAATTATATACAAAAATCAATACTTATCCTGATAATGTGTATGACTTATAATTGATCCCTTAACTCCCGATTAAAAGTTTTGTTATTCCCTTCCCCATGCCAACCGTTTTCTTCGTAGGCGCACGTTTGTAATGTTTTGGGTGGGAAGAAATAAAGAAGCAAGTAATCTGAAAGAAGTAAAACCTTCGCAAACCTTGTCCTGGCCCTGTTATTGCATTCCAAAGCCTTCGGAATAATTTTCTGGATAGCACTGCACAGGAAAGATCGTACTTTGGAACGACGTATATATACGTCCGGGGGAAATTAACGTTTTGACTGAGCGAGACGCTTATATACGCTGGTGGCAATTAAGAGGTTAAAGTAGTTTTGTCGCTCTAGCATCGAAGTATAGTATCATTGAATTCAATACATTGTTAGTGTATAAGGGGGCGCGATGGAAATTTTTATAAAATATTAGGTCGCTAACATTGAAACTTTGAGAAGCACTGAGTTATTCAAATAAATAAAAACGTAAAAATATATCATTTGCAAATTATTATAAAGATAAGTTTGAGCCTTCAAGTATCAGTGTTATTGAAAGATACTTAAGTATACTATATATAATTCGCAGTTCATTGCCTGAACCATATTGCCAGATTGTAGAAATAAATTTTCTTATGGGTGTTGACACAGGTTGTATTAATTTGATTTGAAAAGTGTTCAGATACGACAATTTATTGGCAACTAAAACAATAGATTCGTGGTGGCTAAAAGAAGATGAATGCTTTTAGAACTTTTAATTTTTTCATCACTTGTGCGTGTGCACGAAATAAGCATCAATGTTATGTAAAATGAGACGCATTATAATGCTAATGGGTTAATTGATTATTATAGCAAATTATTAATACAATAATAAACATTCAAGAAAGCAAATTTTTTGATGAATAAAATAGAAAATTCTCCAACTAATTTCCAGTGATTTTTGCTGTACTTGTTTCATACTCCCCTAGTTTCGACATTCCATATAAATAAAAAATAGTGTGAAAATTATTTTTTATATATAATTTTCACACCACATTTCAATTAAAAAGAATTTTTCCCATAAACTAATGATGTTATAGAAATTGATTATATATTAATTTATCAACATGTATAACAATGTGTATAGATTAAAATATCACTATAAAATCAAAATATCAAGTATAACCGTGATTTAAGAGCGCTTTCAACGTTAAAAAATGATAAAATAAGAAAACATTTAATGTGTCATGTTTTTATAATGGGCTAGAAGGTATAATAGCTGATCGAGATGTTATAAATTGATTATAAAATATTTCCCGAATAAACAAACAAATTAATACTAAAGTGAGTAAGAGCTGCATTGTATCGGGTAAAAATTTAAATCGTGTAGTGTGAATGTAAATCTTCTTCATTTTTTTTATGTCTGCTTGTTTTGTTTTGGTTTTTTGGTTTGTTTGTTTTTTTTTTTCATTTTCTTCATCTTTCTCTCCTCTTTTGCGTTTTTCCCCTTCTATTTTCACATTTTTATGCACTGTTACCCATTTCTGAGCTATGGTTCACATTTCTATATATAGTCTCTAGCTCATCGGGAAGTTAGTTTAAAATCAAGTATACAAAATTCCACCCGTACCGACATACAAGAAAGCGAATTAATAAAAACATGGTAATAAAAAAATTTTCTTAACTTCATTTTTTCTATATTCGCATAAACAAAAGATAATAATAGATCATAATTAGCTAATTACTCAACTAAAACGCGGTTTAACCATATTTACAGGTATTATTGTACTATTATTTTTATGCGTTTTATTTTCGAATTCACAAATTGTGAATGTCAATGTCAAAACAATGTCACAAATTGTTTTTCATTATTGTTTATAATGCTTTCTCCGACAACTTTTCTTACTCTTTGATTTCATTTCACGAATATTGAATCTATATCTCATATCATTCATAAAATATAATACTTGGAATTACAATATATGTCATGCACATGTTTGATTATAACAACAGCACAGAAATATTTCATTAATACATATTGCCCAATATACTACTTTAGAAATATCATTTGCAGCTCCATTGACATAAATATTGGGAAATATTTGAATATTCTCCTTTACACAAAAGTTACCAATAATTCAACGTAGACTATCTAAGCGCGGCTTTATAGCAATTAGTCTAACTCAAGTAATACATATGGCTTCTGGGTATTCAAAGTATATGAATAATGGAAATCGAATACTTGAATACTACATGGGAAAAGGGGTTTTGTACTAATAAAGGGCGTCTCAAATGAAGATATAAATATGCTTGATTGTCTTAGCAGTAAGCATAAATTGCTGAGATTATAAAATGTAATAATAATGTAAATGTAATGTATAAATGTAAAGGGGTGCAAAAATGTAAATAAGTGTATAATTATAAATAATTGTATAAATGTAAATAAATGTATAAATGTAAATAAGTATATAAATGTAAATAAGTGTTTAAATGTAATGTATAAATAAAAATGAGTGTATAAATATAAATGAATATATAAAAGTAAATGAATGTATAAGTGTAAATGAGTGTAATATGTTGTAGATAACTGTATGTTACTTTTTTAAACGGTAGCATTGCATTTTGAAAGTTGAAACAATAAATTTAATTACATATGTTAGTAGATATTCATAAGCAAATTACAAAAAGTGTTTTCATAAAATAATTGTATGAATAAAATACTAAAAGGTAATTCACTTGTTTTTCGATGGTGAACATTTTCTATGATGATACTAAAAAAAAGAACGTATTTGCTTCTAACAGTTTTTTTATGGTATGAAAAATTGGTAATAGATTTTATGAATTATTTTAAATTGCATCTCAAACATTTCATCTCAGAATGAATTATATTTCAACAATTAATAGCTGCTTTAAGTTAAAAAGTGGGTTTTTTAAACTGCAAGGAAATAATTTTTCTTACATTAACTCATAAGTAATCTACGGCTCCAAGACATTTTTTTATTTTAATTGTTCGCTCCCAATGTACAGTAAAGGCATGCAAATGTAAAATTAGTTTATACTAGATGCAAAAAAACTTACTTTGTTAAATTATTATCTGAATTTTTATATATAATGAAAAGCAAAAAGCGGGAAAAAAGAAATATTTGCCATATAAATATTTTAATATCATTTTTTTAATCTTAAATTGTTACTCTTCTTTCTTTTCATATTCTGCGTAGCTTTAAAATTAAACGTAAATTGATTCATCTAGTTGATTAAATTTATTATAGGCATCTGAATGATATTTCAGCTATATATTTTATAAATTATTTCCACATATATAATGTTCTCAGTATTTAATTATCCACTGAAAAACAATTTACTAAAGATTTTAATGAAAATTAAACAATTATATTCATCCATTTCACTACTAGAAACAGAACAGATATTACAACAAAAAATAGTGTTCTAGCATAACACATTCTGAATACAGAAAATATTTGGGATTCATCAACTTAAGAAATTCTTAGACTTAAAAGTAATTGTGTTATTGAACAGAAAAGTTTTGCATATATGTATTTAAGCATAAGGTGCAAAATTATTTCTGAGAGATTATTCTACCTTTAAACTGATATCAGCTGTGTCATTTATTATTATTTCGGAGTTTAAACACAGTGAGAAAAAATATCTACGTTAAGTGTGGTATAGGATTTATATTTATTGCTAAATGCAATATAATGATGTTTTTTTTTAAATTATTAATTCTTTTTGGTATTTATCGAAATAAAAATGCTTTAAGAGATAGAGAGAGAAGAGAGAGACAATTAATGTTCAATTACTTTAAAAGGCATTTCTTTATATTTTTATTTCTTTTTTCTAAATTAATAAAAAATTGGCTTGCTTTAAGGTATATTTATGATATGATTTAGAATATTACTAGTTATTATATAAAAAATTCAAACAAACAAACTTCCGAGAAAATTCCTTTAAACTTTAAAAGTATAACATATTTTTATGTCATCCTGAATTTCATTTTGATACTTTCCACAGTTCGTAGCGTAAAAATATTCTTTTCAATTTTTTTTTTCGTTTCTCAAAGAGTGGAAATAGTAAAGAAATCAAGTTCAATAAAAATGGAAATAGTCATTGCAAAATAGTTATTGCATTTTTAAAATAAAAATTTGATTTTGAAATAGATGAGATTCCTATGAAGAAAAAAACACAATATTGTTTAAAGACTGATGGATTGTAGGATTTTATGGCACAAGAGCCAAATTAGGTTAAATTGCACCAAAAAATGATTTAAAAATTAGTAAAATCTTGAAAACTGATTTAAAATCAAAAGTAATGTGATAAAGTCAAATAATGCTCAAAATGCTTCAATAAAATTTAAATTAACAAAACTTTAACAAAAAAAAAAATTACAAAAAGAACACTGTTTCAGTAGTACAAGGTAAAATGACAAGTAAAATGTAAAAACTGATGAAAGTGGTACTCTAAAATATGTCTTAATTTGTTTCTATCACTTTAGCACTTCATTGGTGAGGTAAACATGTTCAAATTATTTTCACAATATACGAAACCATATATACACTATATTTCTAAATGAAAATAAGAAATTTTGCTAACTGTATGTGTAATTTGTTTTCCTTGAGTAAATTGATGTAATCTAATTTAGCTTAACTAGTATATACCTGGATTCATCAAAACTTTGTGAACTTGTTTACTCAGTCTACTAAATATGTGTTTTGTAGGACTATTTGAAATGATATGTACGCTAAGTATAAACTTCGAAGTCGTAAGTTCAGTATGAAGTTAATATAGTCAGATTTAATATAAGTTCAAAATTGTGAGGTCCATGTTCAATAACAATCGTATAACTCAAATGTGTTATTAATGGTATAAAGAAGATGCATATAGATTTACTTTAACCCTTTATCGACCCACGGTACTTATAAGTACCACTCACTTTAAAATTACATAGAATAACCATTTTTACGAATGCTCTGACGATACTTAGCAGGATTATTCTTTGAAATCCTCTCTTTCAAAATATATGGCAGCATGGGTTCTATGATGAGGATTTTAGCGGGGAAGGAGAATAGTTTCATGGCAGAAATTGCGTTTCCAGCTGACGGCGTTTTCAGCTCATTGCGAAGATTGTCATTTTTGTTCCGAAAAAATAGTTAATAGCAAAATGTAAGTTTCTTATTTATTTTTTGGGAATTTTTATGAATACCTTAGAAAGCGATTTGACTATTTATTTTGAGTGAACAGTGTATATAATTAATTTTACAGTTGATTATCTTTAATTAATTAATTAGCTTTAACGGGTTAAATTTCCCAAAAAATTGAGTATTTTTTTAATGTACATCCCTTAATTTTCAATATAGTGATTCCAAAAAAAATATTGCATGAAAAAAACTGCAATGAATCCTAATGCGGTAGATAAAGGGTTAAGCTTATATATATATTTAGGTGAATAATATTTTCAGTATTTTATTTTATAGATCTTGTATATTTAGTGCATAATTTCTGTTAAAAACTGAGAAAAAATTAAAGAATAAAAATACATTTATACGGAGCTTTATTTGATTGAAGATTTCAGTTATTGTTATCTTAAATTTTGACTAAACTCTGGATCTATTAATGAAAACTCTACATCAATACTTTAAACAACAAAGATTAATTTATAAATTAAATTTATAAGTTTATTGTTACAATTTACTCACTTGTTTGAATGGATGAGTGAAGAGAGGTTCATTGTGTACCCTAATAGATTTTAACACACAAACAGACAGCGAAAAAGCATTGAAATTTTAAGAGTGTGTTCAGAGAAAGTTTTTGTCAAATCTAAATTATACAAAGAGCAATCACCACTTAATATCTACAACCATGGATAAATTATCTTCAACGATTGGATAAAAAGCAGTGGCATGGTTCAACATTGTATAAGTGCGCCAGGGTAAATGTTCCCGAAAGTTGTTGATTTCACTAGAATTTGGAATAGTATTCTTGTTGATATGAGGTAGATCATCCATTACGAACAAAAAATTCACGCACGGAAAATCGTAATTAATTCCGGAACTTCTTAGGAATTACGATGATTTTCTTCTAAGTGAAAACAAATAGCATACACGTATAAATATACTATAGCAAATAATCAAAAATAGCAAAAATATTGAATACGAAGCAAACTAAATCCGTAATATCAATTTCACGTAAAATCAATGAAACGCATTGTCGCTGACAAATGTTTAAATCCAATGTTGCTCTCCTGCATCTTCCTTTTATTGCTTTTAGTAAATATTCTGTGATCTCTGAATCTTCATAGTCAAGTAATCAGTTTGTCACTAATGTTTATTTCTATTCGCTTAGCACTACAGAAAGAGAATACTCTTTTAAAGTTCCGAGAATCTATCTGACTCCAATACACTTTTACCAGAAAAGTGAACATAGTGCTTAAACTATATTATATATACGTGTACAATAAGTAGTAATTCACTTAAGGTGACTACCTACCTTCGAAGCAAATTCTTTTATGAAAACAAATTTTTGAAACAAATTGAGTGTTTTTAGGAAGAAAAATAAAAAAAAATATATGTAAATGCCATAAATTCTTTTAAATACATATTGTACTCTTAGAAAAATGGTTTTTTTTTCAAGTAAAGTTTACCAAATTTTTACTAAAACGGGAAACACCGTTTAAAAATATCTAATACACTTATCATAATTTTCTTTATACACAACATACATCGTACAGTGCTCTTCAAAATTAACTAAAATCTAAGAGAAATATTAAAATACAAAAATATTAGAGACAATTATACATAATAATATGAAAATTTCGATATCTTTTAAGTTTTTTCTTTATAAAAACTACCCTAAATGAAAAAATATTAAACTTACAATAAAAATTATGGTCCACTTTATGAAAAATAATATAGTAAACATTCCTACAAAATTTCAAAACGTTATCTGGTTTGGTTCTTAAAATATCATGTACCTACTAAAGAGTTCCTTTCAAAAACGTTATTTTGAGAAAAACTCATTTAAATTTTATCTTACTGCCATTTTGCATAAATTGATGTCTTTTAAAATCACTAACTTTATTTCTATTTCGCGTAAAGGAAAAAGAAAAACTGTTTTGGAAAGCAAAATGTTCAAATTATATTTTGAAATTAAAAAAATGCCTTATGTAGACGAAAAACGACATTTCCAAGGTATATATATATAGGCAGTCTCATTAAATCTTTTCTCAAAGGTGTTTTGTTAATATTGGTCATGAGCCCTCCAAAACTTTGTGTGATAAATAATTTTTGCATTACACATCTTACGGGAAATAAACACAACTTTATCTCCCCCAAAACTGAATGATTAACGTTCATATAACAGGATGATGAAATCTTGCTCCACTCGCGTACTCAGTCCAATAAAAGAGACCTTTGCCGGAAATCATAGGATTTTAATAGCTTCCTCTAATCAACATTATAAATAAATGAATCTCGGAAGCGAAAAATGTACGCTTCTCTGTTGTGTTTCGTAACTGCTTGTTTTGCTGTGTTCATGGTACATTTATAAGTTTGTACAAAATAAAGAGGAATGATTAAGATAATCATAGTAAATTAGTAGTAAATTCAAACGTCGTATAACAATTATTTCAAATGTTACTATAGGTCCAATTGAATTTGCCTTAAATTGCATAAACTATACTCATCGAACTACAGTATCTTGAGGAAATTAGCAAAGAATCTAGAATTGACACATTGATTTTACTAAAACTCGTCTCAGTAATTGATGAGTTTCTTGTATTTTAGATAAAATTAGACTGAGAAGAAATCATGTGAACTTATTTGAATTTTGAATAATAGAAATCCCAAAATCTCTACAAAACAAATAACTTAGCAATGACTGCACGAAGAAAAAATTTAAAACGTTGTGATTTTTAAATATATTTATTATTATCCTTGAAAAGTTTCATTAAGAACACTGCAGTTGCTGTTGAAAAAGTTTTGTCAATGTGATTTGGAAATTTAAGTGTTATTCATAAAGTAGATTTGATAATACTAATCTTGAAACACAGAACTTAAAAGTAACAAAAAATAATGCTGATTTAAGGAAATTTCTCAACATTTGTTATGAAATTTTCTCAATGAATGCTTTAAGATGTTATTTTTCACTTGTTGAGACAACTATTAAAACACTTATTACCAATACATGAGTTTTTAGAAGAAAAAAAAACAGTAATATATATTATTCATTCTACTTGAAGTTTAATTTGTTTTTTAGTATCTCTCTCTCTCTCTCTCTCTCTCATTCAATCAATATCCTTGAAAAACTCTAATTGAAAACAAATTTGAAATTTTTACTAGGGCTTTGATCACACTTGAACACTTGAATACCTTACTTTAGAGAATACTTAACTTTACGAATGTTTCTCCATTACTTTTGGGTGCGTACCGATTTCTTAATTTTGATAATAAGAGAAAAAAACCGGAATATGTTTTTTTGATAAATTAGTTAATGCATGGTGGAGAAGTCAAACTACAGAATAATTTTGCTACAAATACACATGTTTTTAAATCGCGAAAATCATTCAAAAGAATCACTTATTTTGACCAGTGTTTTTAAAATGTTATATATATATATATATATATAAAATCCAATATAAAAGAATTTTTACAATATATAATCATATACATATACATACACATATAAATAAATTTATACATATATATACATATACATAAATACATAAACAAAAATATAAAAATAGACATATAGTTATATACCTAAGATAACTAAAAGTAGGAAGGAGGTACATAGTATAAAGACACATTCCTGGCCTTAGGAACCATATATACATATATATATATACATATACATATATATACACATATACATATATATACACATATACATATATATACACATATACATATATATATACGTATATATACATATACATATATACATATACATATATACATATATATATACATATATATACACATATACATATATATACACATATATATATACACATATATATATACATATATATATACGTATATATACATATATATACATACATATATATATACATATATATATATATACATATATACATATATATATACATATATACATATATATATATATACATATATATATATATACATGTCACATATTCAATCATAATTTTTATCGCGCCCCCTAAAAATAATAATGTATTGAATGCAATAATAATGCACTTTGGGCGCTAAAGCTACAATACGATCAGAATTATACCGTACAAATTAACAAGAAAAGTATTAAATTATGTATATGTTACTTTTAAGGGTGTGTGTGTGTGTGTGAACTGTAGTTATTTTGATTTATTACCGTTTTAGTTATTTTTGGTCATTACATGAACGGCAGCTAATCAGAGTCATTCATTCAGCATTTTTTTAGTATGGTTCTTAGAAAGAATGTATTTTTTGTTTTAAAAAAATACATATAGTTAAGAAAAAAATTTAAAACTTTGCTAAATTTGAATGTTAAATAATTCTTATTAAAAATAATTAATATACATATAATTTTTAGTTAAAATATTATTTTAATACATCATTAAAAATAAATTTAAAAAATGTTTGCAGAAAATATTAATCAACTGAATGAACTAAAATAGCTCATAGAAAAATTAACAATTATTTTCAGTTGCCTTAAAATGCATATAAATTATTTATAAATATTTCTTAGTACTGCTTAAGAACATATGTATATAATTTCTTGAAATACTCACATGCAGCTAGAAAAGAAAAATAAAATCCTTCTGATCCAATTTACTCTCTTTTGCCCACAAACATTTTATTTTTTAGCTTTAAATTATATCTTTGCAAAAGTGCTTAAAACCTAAAACTGATATATAACATATGTAGCGGATGTTTCAAAAACAGATGGAAACCAGATAATCCATGATGTAATATAGAACTGTTTTGTATTATTTTAAGCATAAACTTTTATTAACTTTTATTCCATACCCTCCGACACATGTCTAATATTTGTCCTCTCTGTGTGTGATAAGCATTTATAACGCTTACATAATATGCTTTAGAGCAGAAATGAAATAAAGCTTTGAAAAGTGAATGTTATATATACATAGTATAATAAAATAAAAAAGGTGAAAAAGTTCTAAAACCTACAATGATAAAGAAGGAATAAATTGGAGTTCATGAGACAGAACAGATGTAGATACAAAAAAAAAGTCTTTGGACTAAACTAGAGACCTATTATGATTTCTAAAGCTGTCTCTAAATTAGGCCAGTGATTTAGAATTAGCAATGCTTTATGGATCCATCATCCCCGTACAGCAGAAATTTTCGACATAATAGGAAAAAAAAAAAAATAGATTTTTATGTTGAAAAGTTAAACCAATTTTTAACACGTGGATGATAAACCTGACAATATAGTAAAGTGAAATTATGTAAAGAGAATATTAATGTATCTCTCAAAAAGAGGAATAATAAAAAAATTTCTATAGAAAAATTGGGATAAAAAAACTTACATGTAAAAATATAAATCATGACGACAGAAAGCATCCCGCTACGGATAGGTCCAACTCAAAATGGTTTTAAGATTGGAATATAAAAACAAGGGGGAAACCGTGACACCACCTAGTTAATATATTTCTCCTAAATTAAACTATTAGAAATTTTTTCATTTCAAATTATTTTTCTGGGAGTTTTATATGTACTTTCAATCCAGAAAGAAGACGCAGCAATATTTTCTATAATTTTTCCTTTAATTTTAAATCTTATGATCTCCTTTTGGGAGGTGCCCTTTCAAATAGTCTATGTATGAAGTGTTTTATAATACAAGTTGAGTAATGATTGCACTCGTTTCCTAAAACATTCATTGGTAACTACACGTTATAATATCATAATCGTAAAGCAACCTTAATTATGTATTCTGACGGAGAAATCTGAAACAATTTTTTGCATGTATGATATCGTCAGTAGAGACTTAGAAATGCCAAATAGGGACGATGTAAATGTTTTCTTGGGTAAAAATTTTTATTTAAAAATAAAAGGAAAAATTGGACACATAAAAACTTAAATTGTTCAAATTGAATGAGGTATTAAAAAATTTCATTTTTATAGATTTGCTTCATTAAATAATAATTTCACTGAATTCTCTCTAATTTTGTGTTCTGTTTATTATGTAATAAAATCCTGTAATTCTTATTTCAATACTATACAATTAAGAGTTTAAATCTTTTATTATCAAGGATGTTTGATTTTAAAGCATTAAATAATGTACTCACCAAATTGTTTATAATTTATATTGAATAATAATTGATATATGGGAAGATATCAATATGAGTAAAATTTCTAATTCTTTACAAATAATTACAATCATCTGCATCTCCTTTTGCATTAGGGTCGTAGCCATAGTTGTCAAGTGGTCATAGTGATCACCTCGTAGTGGCGTTGTTCGAAACGTTGTGCCGCTGAAGTTTCACCGTATAGAGAGGCTGATACATGATGAATCTCTCGAGAGTCAAAGTCCATCCATTGACGTGGTGGTAGAAGTTTGGAGAGGTATTGTCAATTCATATTTCTCCCTTGTCACTAGCTCATGATTCAAATTCAAAATAACGAATTCCGTCACCATAACCTAGCAGTTGTTTTACAGTTTGACGTAATTAAAAATCAAATCACGCTGCGTAAAGATTCACTGGCTACTCTAAGATTTGGAATTCCTATTTGAAATATAATAGTAATGTGTGAAAAATTGTCTTTTATAAAAAAATACGTTCTTATATTGAATATAAAACGAACTCCAAAAGGTAAAATACTAATCGTAAGTTATTAGGACATGGAGAATCTTTTTTTTTCATTCAACTCGCGTAACTGAAATGTGTTAGTTCTATATTTATTTGCTAGTTGGAAAAAAGTGGAAGAATCTCAACATAATTGTATAATCACTAACTGTTAGCATATTCTTGTAATTCTGAAAAAATTTAAAAATCACTTTGAAAGTCTGTTGAAGTCAAAATAAGAAAAGTTGTTAAATTTAGTGTCCTTTCAAAAGATAAAATTTTATTTCACCCACCGTATATGATGGAGAAGATTCGTTCTTCACCGTTTCAAATATAAATTATATTTTCTTTCAAAAAACACGCAATATATTGTTAAATTATTAAAGTTCAATTTATTTATGTATGCATATAATCGCAAATATTAGTTAACTGATAAATTTAGCTCCAGATTTTGCATACTATAGCTTTTCCCAGCGCTGATAGTCCTTAGATTTTGATTAGATCCCATTTTGATTATTTTATTACAAACTTTAATGCTGTCATATACTTTATAATTACATATCCTACTGAGATTCTTCGCTAGTAGGAATGTATATCTTTCCTTAACAATGTCCTTTGTGAGTTATGAGATTAGTATTTTGCAGTTTAAATGAGAATTAAACAATAGCATCTCATTCACATTAGTTGGTAATTAGCATATCACTCGCTTTAAGGAAGAAATGAAAATTAAATGTAAGCTGAATTCTTAATAAAATAGCGGTGCTTCTCTAGTATAAATCTTGGGGTTTCTTTTATGTTAGCATCTTAAAGCTTATATATGAATAGTTACCTTTCATGGTAACAAGTTCAGAATTATTAAAACAAATGCTTAGCTTATCATGCCACTTAAAAGGCTGTTGCATAATATCAAAAGAATTTGGAACTATAAATTTCATAATTATAAAAACTGTTGAGTATGCTAAAAATAAAATAGATCTTACTTATAAATTAATTTTATTAGATCTATGAAAGCTGATTTTACAGAGCAATGCTCCAACATTCTAAAATTGTAAAAATAGTTCTGATGACATAATTCAACAAGGTCAAAAAAGTTTTAAGAAATTCAAATATGGACAACAAATTTGAACTACTCTCATTTGCGTAAGTGCATATAACGATTAGCATCAACTGTGTGATATTAATCTTCCATATAATCTCATTTATGTTGCTTGGATTCCATACACCACACTACATTACGTTGTTGTTCAGGGCATTTCAAATTTCTGTTATCCATAATTTGTATGTGTATTGTGTTGAACAATATTTAGATTTAAAGCGATAATTACTTTCCCTTCAATATTTACTTAGAATATCGTCATCATCAAATACTTTACTATGTATCAATAAAAAGTGCATTATAGGCAGCATTTCCAATGTGCAAATTCGTCGTTCAATATTTCTCGACTTCATTTCATAAGGAACCCTATTTCCTTGTTTTTGAAACATTCCCAACAACTTTAAACGATCTGAAACTGCTTGTTTAATCACTCCTTATACAAGAAGAAGTTCTTCTGGCGCTTTGAACTATCTCTCTCCAATAATACTTCTGATTCAGCGTCTAGTTAGTCTTTCACTAATTCTTTGTCTTCAACCTCAAACTAACCGTTCTTAAACTTAGCAGATAACTCACGAAGACTTATCTCACCAATGTAGCTTTGACTTATGCACCTCAGCTGCAGATTTCTTCAAATTAAGTAGGTAAGTCTTACACATTCCCGCAAATGACGTTTATTTGGCTAAAAACTTGACATTTTCATAGAAAAAATTATGATGCTGATACAAAGTTGCTAATACCTAAAGGTCATTGTGTTGCCAAATGTCCAAACTTACAATATGACTATTTAAATTGAAATTTTTACACGTGCTTTACATCTGAAAATTTCAAACATAACTTACTGGTGGAGCCATCTTTATTCAAACACCGGAAACTTTTATTTATACTACCTTTAAAAAAAAAACTAAAGAATAAGATTCCTCTGTGATGAAAATGACATAATTACTACATCGAAACGATATGCAGGAATGATCGAGTAAAAAAATAGCAATAAGATTTCATCTGACAAAATCTTTAGTATCTTAGGCCAACTCATGGCAATGACAAGCAGTGATACACAAAAAAGAATTATTTTTTGTTTGTTTGTACATTCATTTAATTTTTAATCATAAAAGAAAACAGCTATTATTTTTAGTTAGATAGCATTATTTTCATATATTATAGAAAAGCAACATCGAGATCGAATTTTCTGCATTTTCAACAATCGTGAATGTTCCAGCAAAAACACACTCAATTTCCATAAAACTCATTAAAATAATCCCTGCCTTTTTCATTAGTTTCTTTTCATGGAATTACTGAGCAAAATAATCTAAAAATATATTTGCAATCTCTTAAGAATTTAGAGTAAGTTTTTTTTGTAAGTATTTATATGCTTGTTTGTTGCAAGTAGCAATTTAAATTACCCAGAACTTTGACTTTTCTGCCTTTGTTATTGTTGAGGTAGTACTATTTTTGGATATTGCAAAGCCATAAATACGATGAGTAAAAATGAATTCTAACGAATAAAAACTAACCATTTTAAATTGTTTTCTTAAAAACACTTGATTGCAATTTTGAAAAATATAGCTTATTTTAATTTTTTCTTTCTTCAACAATATTATTCTAGAATTCCTTTAAATTCCTTATTTACTTTATTCTAAAAAAATCTATAGCTCGACGCTGAATATAATAAAGAAAATTCTTTTTATTCTTACGGATATAAACTTGTAAAAAGTATAAGGTAACTCGGGGTAAGACGCCAGTTTATGAATACTACTTTTATGCATCGATAGATGACAATTTTGTGAGTCACTTGATTAGAGAGTCTTGTCCAACATTGAATGTGAATTTATCTGAACTAATCGTCTTTAACCAGCCTTACTTTTCGATCTTGTGAGCATTTAAAATGGTGTGTAAAGCTTTAAAATATTACGTTCCTCATATTTAAAATTCATAAACCTACCTGTTATTTTAAATAAGATATTAGCAATACAAGTGAGTTACGCATAATTTTACACATACGACGCATGTAAAAACAGCCCAAAACACTGCAGCAATAAGGAAATAAGCGTGTGTGGCATCTGCCTCCGTACTTGGAAAAAGACGCCACATGGTTCAGAAATAAATGAAATGAACTTTTAACTTTTTTTTTCATTTTATAACACTGTACATTTTACTACAAAATATAACTACAATTAATAGTTAGGCTGTGAGAATGGCATAGGGGATCTCCATAGGACGATGAAGTACAGGGCAGAAGTCGACTACTACTTCAGGCTTAGACCGTTCTGCAGGAAAATTCATTTTTAGCAAACTAATTATGAAAGAATCTAATTTTTTTTGGATTTTCCATAGTTATTGTTATTCCACTTTAATTTGGTGTAATGTTTGTGTTATTTTTATTTACTGTGGTGTTACATCTTAATCCTTGTTTGGTGGCATCTTCCCCTGCCAGAATTTACTTAATTTCATTAACATTAAAATTCTTATTTATTTTCATACTAAGAAGAGAATTAACTTGTATACATAACCAATTAAGTATTGAGAAATAAAGTGTATTTTTGTCATGATCTTGTGATATCAATTTTCGATGTACTAAACGAAAATTCTTTAATTGGGGCAACTTCCCCCTTCTTCTTTATCTTAATCTAACTTTAAATTAGAAGTACTTCTTTTCTTTTGTAAAAGAATAGAAAAATTATTTAAGCTTATTTTCGACCTTTTTTTTTACTTTAAAAATGAAACAGGTAAACTTAGACCTACCAAATAAATGTATAAACATCGAATTAATTCTTGCAGAAAAATACAAAATATTTACATATGGAAGAAAAAAAAAGTGAAAAAAGCTTCAAATTTCAATAATACGATTCATATGGTTTTGAAATGTTTTTGCATAATGAGAAAAAAAAATTTCACTCACAATGATTAGATTTTAAAAACAATACCCTTATTAAATAAAAACTAAGTACTCATACATTGCAACTTAATTGGTTGCATCCAATTGTCACAATCCAAATGTTTTTATTTAAAAAGAAAAGAATGTGTGTGTGTGTGTGGTTTTTCTCAAAAACAAATACTGTTAAACTAATAGCTTCGTTTATTTCAATTTAATATTGGTATTCGTTTAATTATTGCTCTATTTTGAAGTATAATCGCTAAGATATTAAATTTTGAAATGGGTCATAGCTAAATCATAAACAGCACTCACTTGTTAATCCCCAACTATTCTTAAGACACATTGAAATATATGACAAAAGGTAAATTTAAATACACCAAAAATAACATTAATACAGTGCTTCTCAAACTCTCAGTACTGGTGCCCCCTTTTCCAATCACAATTCTATCGCCTTCCCCCCCTATACATTAATAATGTACTGAATGCAATAATAATGCACTTTGACGCTAACGCTACAATCTTTATTATAAACCGTACACATTCATGACATAAGTATTAAGTTGTGTATATGTTACTTTTAAGCAAAAAAAATTAAGTAATAGGATAATTATTATGTTATTTTTCCTTTCTCTAATTTTTTAAATTGGAACATATTGCAAATTGCGGTGGCTGCTTAGAAAACAAATTATAGTTATCAGCTAAATATAGAAAAAGAACTCAGAGGGTCAATTTATAACCACAAGCATTCCTTTAAAAAAATTTGATCTGCAAGACAAGCCCATGGGAGTCGCTAATACTTATTAAACTTGTTCATAATTTATTATTAATTAATTAGTTATAAAATACTCTGTGCAGCACTGATACATTAAAAGTATACCGGCTGAAGTACCCGCTCTTTGCCCGAGTTCATTTATAAGAAAATAAAACATTATTGATATATATAAACATTATTGATATATTGATAATCACTGAATTTTATAAGGAGAGTAAAGCCAAGTGCGCGAAAATGTTTACAAAAATGTAAAATAATTTTTTTAAAGGATTGCTCAAATTATAATTAGTTTTAGGTGAACTGTAAGTTTAAGCCTCACAGAATTAGCTTTTAGAATTGATGTTGAATAATGAACAATAATATAAAATGCCGATGAAGAATTATTGTATTATTTTTAATATATATATAAAGTGGAAAGACTTCACATGTTTTAACCCTGGAGCAGGCGCGCAGTCGATACTAATGGTCGAGCGGGGTTATTGTGTGAGTCACCCCAATCCTTTTTTTATAATTATTTTTATAGAACACAATAAAAATCGTAATGCCAGTGAACAATTTAACTAAAAGAAAATATACTTACCTACTTCCAAGGAGTTTGGAATTTTTCTTTGATAATTTTAGGAAAAAATCCAAGAAAACTGAATTAAATCGTTTCAAATTTGCGTAACCTTAAAAAAGACACAAATCATAGACACTGTTTCACTAACAATACAGGAATGTTATTTGCTGGCAAAAAACTGTCATTATTTGATCAAGTTATTGTAATTTTACTGTCATTTGATGTTCGACAAATATCATGTTGAAATTTTGCTTGCTTTTGTGTTTTTGACAAGGCAAAGTGTGTCTTCTGGTACTTATGGCTTCATATTTTAGTTGGTGGAGTTCTTTCGTTGCATTTGAAAATGTTCCCATCGCTTCATGTTCAGCGTTTTTCTCAAATTTACTTTAATATGCATTATTTCAGCAGGTTCATCCCTTTTTTTATCAGTTTTAACTTCTTTCAATAGAGATCAAAGATGCGCATTTCTTTATATATATATATATATATATATATATATATATATATATATATATATATATATATATATATATATCTTCTTCTCATTTACCAAACATTTACCTGCTCATCATGCTCATTTACCCAACCATAATAAGTCCTAAAATAAGGCAATCAAAATCACTAAGTTGCTCGAAGGAGGGGGAAAGGGGAACGTAGCATGAACACAGAAAATATTTTGGAAAAAAAGTGATCACACCGGGAACTCAGTCAAAACAAGTACTTTAAGAAATTTAAAAAACGTTTGTCACTCCCAAAAAAGAGGGAGATATGTGACAAATATATTTTAGTTCACGTTAAGACTGTCAAATAGGAGGAAAGTGTCAGAGCCATTGGTAACAATTAAACAATTTTGCCAGAATCACCGATTTCGTTCACTCTGTGCTCGGCGTGACCGCTCCGGATTAAAAATGTATTTATTACAATATGGATGTTCTAAAAAAATTGTGTAATACTTTTTCATTATGCTTTATATGTTTGGGAATATTCATAAAAATAAATCTTGGCCTAGTAATCCTTCAAAGCGCTCTCTGTGCTTTTCCAAAAATCATAAAAATTTCGAGGAAAAGGTGCGGAAGAAATAATTTATTCACAACTTCCCTAAATTAAAAAACAAATGCATAAGAGCAGGGACGTAACTTACCGTACAAGTAAGTTCGAAGGTCAAACCGCAGCAAATGCATTCTGCTGTCTACAGCTGATGTACAATATTTCAATAGCATAACAGTGATGAATTTTTTATCTTCCTAAATTTTTTTTGATTATGGGTCTGGGTTGTTTTTTCTTTTAAGAGTAGTATTTTAGGTTTGAAAAGAAAACGTAATAAAAAAATCTTCCATCGTGGGATTACAGCAATTAAAAAAATGTTTTTTATTTGGTTATAGTGTCAATGATAGCTAATGTCAATGATAGCTAATGAGGTTTTGAAGTAGAAGCTTTTATTTTTTATGTCATAATATCTCAGATGGTATATATATATATATTATATCAGTATAAATGTGTATTTTTTATTGTTAGGAAGTATTCTGTTTTACTTCATTCCAGTAAATAATTTCTTTTAATCTTATATTTTCAATATGTTTGCATCCCCCTCGTAGGTTTATCGCACCTATCTAGGGGGCGCGCCCCACAGTTTGAGAAACACTGGCTTAAGGCAATAACACTCTCTTTTATGTTGGAGAGGGCTTTGAATTTGATGCATTGGGTCTTTTACTGTGTTTCTGGGCACGATGTTCCGTCTTTTTCAGACAATCTCATCTTTCTAGTGGGCGTGGAAACCATCAAGAACTACTTTTCCACTCACCGTTGCGTCTCTGAAATTGGAACCGAAATCCCACTCTTTTTTTATCAGACAGTTGTGGTTCACGAAAATAGAGCAATTCCTTATGTACGCTCTACAACCGCTTATGCTATCTGTTGTGCTCTAGATTTAAAGGCTCAGCTCATTCTTATCCAAGATATCAACCAACACATCAAACCTGCTCTACCAGCTGCTTTCTCTTTCACTGTTTTTAAAATTTGTGAGGTTTTGGAACTAAAGACCGAACTACACTTACTGAATGATCGATCAAAAACAAACAACGATGACCGGCTCCAACTTTGCGCTCTATGGCAGTTTTCCTCATCTGTCAAGTTTAGAACTTGAAGCATAATTAGTAAATATCTAACATCGAAATAACTTCCATACAAATAACTTCGAAAAAAATTCCACACAAATCAAATAATTTACCAGTTAATTTATGATAAAAGAAGCTAATGGCTGACTTAACGAAAACAAAAATACTTGTTTTTAACAGAGAAGAAAGTTCTCATCTTTAATTTGAGAAACACTCCCTGTGTTAGTAAAAAGGATGAACTTCAAGAAAAAGGAGAAACTGTTACATATTCCCAACTTTAACGTGGTGATTCACTTCTTTTTTTTTATTGAAATGGATGATCGATAACTATCGCCTTTCATTAAGAAAAGAGAGAAAAGCTTCATTTGTTTTATTGAAATTGACGATCAATAACTATCGCCTTTCATTAAGAAGATAGAGAGAAGCTTCAAATGTTTTATTGAAATGGACGATCATTAACTATCGCATTTCACTACGAAGAGAGAGAGAGAAGCTTTAAATTTTTTTATTGAAATGGACGATCATAAACTATCGCCTTTCATTAAGAAAAGAGAGAGAGAAGCTTCAAATTTTTATTTGAATGGACGATCATTTACTATCGCATTTCATTAAGAAAAGAGAGAGAAGCTTTAATTTTTTTTTTTTTTGAAATGGACGATCAATAACTGTCCCCCTTCATTAAGAAAAAAAGCGATGCTTCAATTTTATGTATTGATAACAACTTTTATGTGTCCATAGGACGCGTGGAAGTAGACATCCCATGTGTACAGAAACATCTTCGTCGACGATGTGAAGCTAACGTTAAAAAGACGACGATTACTTTTCCCTTCAATTAACGAAAGAAACGACTTCATTGGAAACTGAAAGTTGAATTATCGCTAGAAAAGGACAATTGATAATTATCTTGCCTTTTTTGAATGATTTAAATATATTAGTAAATGTAACAAACGGAAGCATATTAAGCAAGGACGATTATGCTGTTCGCCTTGCAGACTGCGCTCTCAACATCTTACTTCGCCGTGTGTGTGTGTCTTACATTTTCAGAAAGAGGACGATTATTATCATCGCTTCCCGAAAATATGAGGAACACTTTCATCTGTGCAGTTAAATGTTTTTGTCTAATATATTTACATCATTAAAGAAACTATGCACTGTCTGAAATTACAATGACAATTATAAAAAATAGTTAGCACATTTTCAAGAAATATTTTTGACATATTTTGGATTTCTTTTTACAATTAAAATTTAATAGACTTGTGAAGATCCCCTTGGATCTCACTTTGAGAACGAGAATAAATTGGAGTCAGATAAGAGCCAGTAGCCATTTTTATAAATAACTTTCTTTATTTGGTTATCTTTTCCCAAATAGAATCAAAGACTTTTATTAACAAATATATCTAGATAGTTATATGAGGTTTAAAAGGGACTTTCCTTTAAATATATATATATATATATATATATATATAAACTTAAATATTTAATGATCCAATTAATTAACAATTAGAATATCCATCAGGCAGAGATTACCGCAATAAGAGATCCCAGATTTATATTCAATAATGTTCCTATTGAACATTTAACTTTAATCTCACTCCTAATATAAAACTTCAACGAGACTTTAAAATATAAATCAATATTTACCACACTGCAGCTCAGCTCTTTCCGAGATTTATCCACCTAGAAATTTAACTTCACCGTTATACCTTCCTGCTTCAATCTCTCTCCTACTGCTTTTTGCTTTACTATTCCGTTTGACTTAAATACTTTATCTAATCTGCATAACAAGGAATCCTGTCCTCTTTTTGGAGCTGATTGGAAATAGGTAGGGGAATTAAATTTCCCTAAAAGAGACGACTCAGAAGGTTAGTGATAAAGTTCCGTATAGGTTTGTCACAGACTGTTAATATGCTGTATTAAAGCTAAGAAATTTCATCTTAAGTTAATGTAAATAAAATTTCCTGATATAGTGATAACACCGCATTGTTTTATTTCAGTGTGTATTTTTATCTATCTTTTTTTTAACGTGAAAAACCATTATGTTATTTAAGATACTGTAATAGTATCACATCCACGAGGAAAAAATAGTTTTGATCTTGAAACAATTAAAATAAAAAAAATTTTAAGTCAATTCCTACTTAGATAAAGAAAAATTTTATTTTAGCTACATTTATTAAATAGTTACAATTAATATAAATATGTGTATACGTATGTCAAAATCACAATATTAAGTAATAATTAATTTTTATTAATTATCATTAAAGTATCGTATTGTCATCCGAAGCAATCATGTATAAAAAATTTCAGTTCAACTGAATACTTTAAAACGAGGGGAAAAAATCTTTTAAAGTTTTGACCCAAGTCACTAAAAACGAAACCAACGTGGCTGTATCTGTAATTCGTTAAATAATTAGTTTCAGTCAATTAATTTTAATTTAATGATCGTATTTTTACCCAAAACAATAGTGTATAGAAAATTTCAGCTCAAACGAGCGCTTTAAAATGTGAGAAAAAAACTTTTCATGTTTTGACACAAGTCGTCAAAATGGTCGCTAAGTCGCCATAAATGATGCCAACGTTGCTGTATTTGTAATTCTTTGAATAATTAGTTTTAATCAATTAATTTTTATTAATTATAATTAAATTACTGTATTTCCATCCAAAATAATCATATATATATAATTTCAGCTCAATTCAGCTATTTAAAATGTATTTTATTACCGATTGAAAATTCCACCAAGATAGATAAATAAATAAATATACAGAGAGTGTTAGCTAATAGTAGGAATTGAAAAATAACAAGTTTATAAAAGTCACATTTAGAAGCAGAATGAAGACTTTCAGGGATGGGACTCGTGATTTCTAATATACATGAAGTGACGAGAGTGACATCCGAGTTAGATCAGGACTGTGTGCTTTTTGACAATGCCGATGCACATACACACATTTGCGTACTTTGATTCAGTTGGGCATTGGGTCTAAAATTGAATAATTATTCAAATGCAACGGAATCAACATTGTTCATGAGAATATAACGAGAATCAATCTTATAATATAGATGCGTAAAAGCATATATATATATATATATATACATACAGATGGGTGACAAAATAATACGAACATCCGTGAAAAGGCATGGCCCATTTCAAAGACGCACAACGCGCATGTCAGTTAGCGTTGCAGTCCGCCACCTAGCGGATTCGAAAGGTAAAGTATCAGTCGCTCAACAGCTGCGATAGGTGTTGCACGCGTCAATTGTAATTTCTGAAAAACGCAATAATGACGAACCTGTCAGAGTTCGAAAAAGGTATGATTGTTGGAATGAGGTGCTCTGGTTACTCGGTGACGGAAATAGCCATTTATTTGGGGCGTGCAAGGAGTACTGTATCTGCCGTTATGACAGCATACAAGAAATGCGGGAATGTGACGTCTGGCAAGCACAACAGTGGACGGAAAAGAAAGCTTACCGACAGGGATAAAAGAGTCTTAACCCGCATAATGGCCCGAAAGCGCAAGCAATCGCTATCCCAGATAACGTCTGAGGTGAATGGTCATCTTCGTAACCCTATTTCAGCAAGAACCGTCCAAAGGGAACTTCATGCTTCGAACTTGTATGGAAGAGTTGGAATTCGTAAACCATTGGTAACTGCACGTCATGCTTTACAGCGACGCCAGTGGTGTAGAACACACAGACAGTGGACCCCACAACAGTGGCAACAAGTCATCTGGTCGGATGAATCGACGTTCACCCTATTCCAAACCACCGGACTCGTTTATGTGCGGAGAACGCCCAAAGAAGCAGTTGCTCCTGAATGCATCGTGCCGACTGTTAAGCATGGAGGTGGGTCCCTTATGGTATGGGGGGCGATATCTTGGCGACGTCTTGGGCCACTTGTTGTTGGCAAGGTTAAAGCTGCCCACTATGACAATATCCTGGGGGATCAGGTGCATCCATTTGTCCAGACTTCATTTCCCGGAGAATGCCCACTTTATCAAGAAGACAACGCTCCTATCCACACTGTTTAAATCGTGCAAGAATGGTTTGCAGAGCATGAGGGGAAGTAGGTCATCTTGATTGGCCCCCTCAGTCACCTGATTTAAATATTATTGAACATTTGTGGGGATATTTGGAATCAAAACTTCGTGCTTGATTCCCTCCACCATATACGATTTCGGCATTAGAGACCACTCTCCACGAAGAATGGCTTCATATTCCATTACAAGTTGTTCATGACCTCTATGCGTCCATCCCACGTCACATACAGTCTGTAATTCAGTCAAAGAGGGGTCCAACTCCTATTAATAGAGCTTTCTCCTCTTTCACAGGTGTTCGTATTATTTTGTCACCCATCTGTATATATATATACATATATATATATACATATATATACATATATATATATATATATATATATATATATATATATATATATATATATATATATATATATATATATATATATATATATATTCCATAATGCATAATAAATGTTTGAAACTTTTGAAGATGATAAATTTCTTTTCGACAATTTTCATTGTTTTCTTCCTCTAAAGTCCATACATATTGTTTTCCAATTCTGAAAACTTAACAAATTAAAAAGTAATAGTATTATGAACTATAAAACTCAGTTACGGAAATATAATGAACTATAACACGTAAATCTTTCCATATATTAATAAAACATTTAAGAGACTAAAATGTTTTACACCATTTTCCAATTGTCCCAGAAAAGTTCGAATGAGAAATTATAATTGAACAATAAATATACAAATAATTCTTACACGGTTAAAAGACCATGTAATAACTCTTAAATTTTGCTTAGTTATCAATTCATATCAATATGCTAAGAAATGAGGAAAACTATAAGAATTGCTAAAGACTAAAATCTATATTATATGACCCTGAGCGCTTTTTCTCAAACATCTTAGGAAATTATGAATGGATTCAAGGTAAATTTGGAACGTAAGCTATTAACGTAAGCTATCAATACTATTCTCTATGTTACACTGCAAAAACTTCAGATATTATAATAAAACGGTTCTTTCTAGAAGTTAATTACTTATTTTAATTAACTAACTTAATTAATCTAAGTACCTTAATTTACTTCTCTCTTTGATTCTTAAAAACATTACTATTTCTATCCACTTTCGATGAGAATTACGAAAAATAAGAGTGTCTCTTTTCTCTTCGTGAGTGTGCAAGAGTATTCTGTAAATTATATAAATATATCTAACACAAATCATAATTAATGCCTATAAAGTATTAAATATTGTGATATTTACTAGTTTAATAATTTTTAATTGATTGAATAATTTAATTGAAAAACCATTCGCTGAAGTTTTACATCAAGTACTTTAGAAATTTCTGAATCATCATTCAAATAGCTATCTTGGACTATTTTTTTCACTATAATTTAATCTTTAGCAGTGCATGATGTTTATATTTAAATCATTTAATAGAAAAATTCACAAGTTTTGTCTTCTCAAAAACTGGTAGTGAATTATGAAACAAAATTTAAAAATCTCACATATTTTGAAAAAGTGTTAATGTTTTTGATAATTTCCCTCCATTAACACCCCACAGAGATATTAAAAATTTTTAATACATTCCCATATGAGGTACAAAAAATATTTTGAGAAACTGCAAATGAAATCAAGAAATGATTATTGACTGACATTTTATTTAAAATAGCTTTTTCCTGTTTTTCCAAAACCGTTCTTTTTTGCACTTCAAGAGAAATTTTTCCGTTTTACAGAACACATCGCTAAAACAGAGGAAATAAAAAACTGAAAATAAATCCATAAAACTGAAACTTCTATCTGAAGCCATTTGGTCGTGTTCGGTGCCAATGATAGCCTTCACTTTAACAGTCGATTTCCATGGAGTGAGTAAAGTGCATTGCTCTGGATGTCGCTAAGAGATGACGTTTGACAGGTTCATAGAAAATCGGTAGCCGATTCGGAAAGATATTTCCGTTTCTACTTTGTTTCTTTGTTGCGTACCACATTACATTTTTCCTGAGATAAATCGCGATTTCTTTCCTCTCTGCTGATTTTGAAGAGTCCATATCCGTCTGATGTTCTCCTAGCATTCGTCTTCCATATGAGTTTCCTATAATATTGACTAGAAAAATGTTTAAGGAAAGGTTGCTATGTGTGGCAGATGAAGTCTCGTAAAACTTAAATGGGAAAAGAGCTTAAAATGGAACTTAATCCTCCACAATACGGAATTACATTCGAAGATGTTTATGCATTTGGAAAGAGTTTATTTAATGCTTTTTCTCATATATTTAAAAGAAGAATACACAACGAAATATTAAGTTTATTAATTTAAGTTTGTTGAATTATTGAATATTCAATATTGAATATTCAATGTTTGTTGAATATTCACGCATCATGAAGGGTTTAAAAGTAAAGGAAGGAAATTCTTTTTTTCACACATTACTGTGAAAAATACAAAGATTTTATTATTAATATGTTTTGATTTTGATAGTGGATGTATACTTTTAAGGGAGGATACAGATTTGTTTTATTTATTTAATAATTTTTTAAAAAAATTATTTGTGTGCAAAATATGTTGTAAGTTGCAAAATACTATTACAAGTATTGCATTTTAATACATTACTGTAAAAAATTTCCAACTTCCCTTTTGAAAACGTTAATTGTTTTTAATTTCTCAAGGCACCCTTACGGAATAATTGTTTGCATGTTAATAATACTGATGTTATAAATGAGTATAATATTTTTTCAGATAAACGGAAAGTTTAAAAGTTTATTTTTATTTTCTTTCATTTGCAGTTTCACTGCTAAAGCCAGATCCCTTTCATTGAATTAGATATCTACACAGAACAACATCAAAGAAAATTAACCATCAGAATTAATAATTCTTTGTAAGAGCTTCACGAAAAGTTATGTGAAATAAAATAAAGGGTGTTTTTTTTTAGAGATACAGAACTTTAAATTGCAATAAAACAACGATGTATTATTCGATTGACATGAATTTTTTTATTCGAAAGATAATTTCGTGGCATTACATTTTAAAGATAATTTCTGGCATATGACTGCCACGGCTGGCTCGGATGTAGTCCAATCTGGACGTCCAATTTTCGATGACTTTTTCCAACATTTGTGACCGTATATCGGCAACAACACGGCGAATGTTGTCTTCCAAATGGTCAAGCGTTTGTGGCTTATCCTCATAGACCAATGACTTTACATAGCCCCACAGAAAATAGTCTAGCGGTGTTAAATCACAAGATCTTGGAGGCCAATTCACAGGTCCAAAGGCCAAACGTGTCTTTCAATAAATCGATTGTAGCACGAGCTGTGTGACATGTTGCGCCGTCTTGTTGGAACCACAGCTCCTGGACATCATGATTGTTCAATTCAGGAATGAAAAAGTTAGTAATCATGGCTCTATACCGATCACCATTGACTGTAACGTTGTGGCCTTCATCGTTTTTGAACAAGGATTCCACCAGCCCATAAAGCGCACCAAACAGTCAGTTTTTCTGGATGTAACGGTGTTTCGACATACACTTGTGGATTAGCTTCACTCCCAATGCGGCAGTTTTGTTTGTTGACGTAGACATTCAACCAGAAGTGTGCTTCATCGCTAAACAAAATTCGCTTATGAAAATCGACCATTATTTTCGAAATAAAATTGCACAATTTGAAAGCATTGTTCAGGCGTGAATCTATTCATGATGAATTGCCAAACCAAACTGAGAATAAATCACTTGACAGCTGTTAAATCGGTCGCCTACTTAGAAAGTAATGCCAACTTAAACTTCTATACCTGAAAAAAGACACTCTGTATTTCTCAAAACTAGGATATAAAATTATGTTTAATTATAATATCTTCAGGAACAATATATCAATATGTTTTCCTTTTAGAGTACATAGTACGATTTACACAAAATTGCTTAATTATACTATTTTGAAAATTTTTTTGGTTGCCCCCTATGTGTATGTATTACGTAAATCAAAGTTTTTGTTCAAATGTCGTAAAAAACTAACCATTAAATTTTTTAAGGAAAAAACTTTAAAGTTTCGAAGTGATTTTAAAAAGCTACTCCTCCTACGAAAATTGATGAACAGGCATAAAAAATCTGATTTGCAAGTACGTCTAAATATGTATAACAAAATTTGGTATGGGTTTTGTGATAACGTAGTTGGTTTTTGTACAATACTTCTTTTTTTGAATGCTTATGGAAATTTTCTTGAGAAATATGTAAAATCAAAATTCAATTAATTTTAAAAATAATAAGTATTGCTTTGACAAAAGTGCATACCAACTATTGTTACATGTATTACTAGCAATATTCAGAAAAATATCAAAGCATTTGGCACAATAGAAAAAATACTTTAGAATTTTAAATGAAGACAAACTAGTTATTTTTTATTTCTGAATTCAGTCAATTTAAAATCTGACTTTCCATTGGATGTGAATAAAAACGAATGCAACAGTTATCATAACTGCGTTTCTTAAACTTAGCGCTTTCAAATTTTGTCAGATAACAGAAAAGTACATAATAGACAATTCATGCTAAAAAAATAAAATTTAATTCTTTGACCAATTTTTGTCAATTGAATCGTAATATGTCCCCTTAAACCTCTATCCGAATACTTTTTAAATAAAATGGTGCCTTAAAAGCAGAAAATATTTATACTTATTTAATCAAAAGGGAGAAATCTTTATCAAAATGCTTCGAACAAACAATCGACGTTCGTTCCTTTTAACACTAAAAGTTTGACGAAAATTCGGAGGATCTCAGAAATATATATCAAACTCAGTGCTTCTCAAAGTTTCAATATTCGCGATTTAAAACTCAATCATAATTTTCATCGGCCCCCCTCATACAATAACAGTATTTTGAATTTAGTAATACTATACTTTGACGTTAAAACTACGATACCGCTTTAATTTCTTCAAGTGTCACCGGCGTACATAAACGTCTCGCTCAACCAGAGCGTTAATTTCCCCGGACTTATATATACGTCCTTCCAAAGTACGATTTTTTCTGTGCACTTGTATCCATAACATTATTCCGAAGACTGGAATGTAGAAAAGGACACAAGCAGTGTTTGCGAAGGATTTACTTATTTCAGATTATTTACTTCTTTATCCCCCTCCCCAATTCATCACCGAGCCTACGTGGAAAACAGTTGGAATTGAGTAGCGAAGCGCGTAACTTTTAATCGGCAGTTAAAATATTAATTATAAATCGTACAAATAATCAAGATGAGTGTTAATTTTTGCTTATAATTTTATGTATGACAATCCCATGGGGTCACTGGTAATAATTAAACTTGTTCTTAGCTTTATATTGTTAAATTAATTATAAAATATATTATGCAGTACTGATACATTTTTAAGTGTATTATATTAGTGTATTTTATTTTTTATTATTTTGTTTATTTACTTTCAATAAAGTAATTGTTTTTTAAAATAATCTTTTCTTTTCGACTTTTCTATATGCTCGCACCCCTTCCCTCGTAGAGTTGCTACGCCCCTCAAGAGGGACGCGCCCCACAGTTTGAGAACGCTGATCTAACAGATTAATCCCTTCCCAGGTTTTACCGATCTGAGGTCAGATAGGCGAAACGTACCATTCTGACTCCTCCCGAATTCAGCTGAGGAACTCTGAAAATTTAAAATTATGCAATCGGTCTTTCTCGAATTCTTCATATGTGCTTTTTATGATTTTGAATAATTGAAGAGTACCCTTCGGTGGAATTTTCTGCAAAAAGAGGACGTCCTTCAGCTAAGCACCCATTTTGAGGCTCGTCTGAAGAGCACTTTGTTGACTGCAGTCCTCCATCCGAGAAGAAAACTAATCCAACATGACGGTGCATTTTTTGCTATTCAAAGAGAGACAGTAAAGGCAAGAAGAGAAACACGATTCGAAACGAGATTTTTTTTAAAGTTATGTGCAATACCGTGTTTTCGAATTTATCAACTGCATGTCAAGGGTTGTGGTATACTGTTTTGTTAGATACCAAGCCACGTGTGTATCATAGACAACAAGCAAGCAGATATCGCGGCTCGGTCGGCAATGACACTTTGCAGCTAACAGTTCACCTTTGTGATATAAAACGTGTCCTCCAGCATCATATTGATAGTGCATAGCGAAAATCATGGAATTCACAGAATAATTACAAACTGCACTGCTTGAAACCTGTCAATGGAGCTTGGCCTGTAATGACGATGCGAAGGACCGATGTCAAGCTGACTCGGCTTGGCCATACTCGTTTTACGCACGGGCATCCTTTATTGGGTGAGAATGGTCCAGAATGTTCTTTATGCAAAGTCTCCTATTCTGTTCATCACATTTTAATAGATTGTCCAGTTTTTAATCATCATTGCATCATTTTTTTTGTACATCAGTTTTATATTTATCTGATTTGGTTGTGGGAAAATCACCATCCAAATCTGTTTGCATTCATTCCTACGTGCAATCTGTATTTTACATCAATTATAATTTTTTGTAGAATTTATTTTAAGCAATCATTGGAATATAGGAATTACCGTATTCGTTTTATAAAAATCATGAAAACTTTAATATTTTTTATTTAATTTCTTTCCTCCAAGTAAAAATTTTATTGAAGCATTTTGAGCATAATTTGATAAAATATGTATGATTTAAAACCTTTGAAATGAATTATTTAATTCACTTTGCAAATTTATGAAAACTTATTTTTTAATTGAAACTCTTTGAAGCTTTTTGAGCATAATCTGACTTTATTAATCGTCAATCGTCCTATGTATTAAGACCAATTTTCAAAATTTTAACATTTTTAAATCATTGTTTGGTGCATCTAATCCTAATTTGACTCTTGTGCCATAAATTCAAGCAATCGAAAAATCAAAATAAAAAAGTCTAATAAAAATTTCTCTTTCCATGTTAGTTGTCAAAGGTCCCTAATTCAGTGGTTCTCAAACTTTCAATGTTGGCGACCCAATTTTCAATCATAATTTCCATGGCACCCCGTCCCTGCAATAATAATGTATTGAATTCATTAGTAATGCACTTTGATGTTAAAGCTACAACACGACTTTAATTAAAAATTGTACAAATTATCAACATAAATATTAAATTTTGCATATAATTTTGTAAATGACAAGTCCATTAGGTCACTAGTTTTTAGTAAAGTCACTTGTTCTTAACTTAGTTTGGGTGAATTAACGATCAAATACATTGTGCACTACAGATAAATTTATAAGTATATTATATCATTGTATTAAATGTGTATTTTTTTTAATCTCAGAATGTATTTTTTTATTTCTTTCAGTAAAATAATAATTTTTTTAAATCTTTTATTTTTGACTTTTCGATATGCCCGCGCCACCCTAGTAGGTTTCTCACGACCGCTTAGGGGACACGCCACACAGTTTGAGAAACGCTGCCCTAGTTGCAACAGTATATTCACGATCTTTCATAATTCACAATTCTTCAGTTCGGAAATTGTAGTAGTTAGAGTAACGACTTCAATCATTGGAATACTTCTTCTACCAAACTTTAAGTCATTTTAAAGATGGATTTGTGATATGTATATTTAAATTTATTAAATTAAAAGTTCATTTAAAAAAAGCGTAAGCTGAAAATATATCGAAAATAGAATTGAGTGGTTAAATGTTTAATCATGTAATGAATCTCGTACATTTTACCCTCGGTAAAGGGGGATGAGGATGACACTTCAGCTAGCACAGTTTTTATATAATAATAATTATCAAAAAAGAAAAATAATGCCTAAAAAATGGTGACAGTTAAAAAATATTTAAATGATATCGAGATCGGTAATTGAAAATTTTCGCTTGAATAGTGTTTTAAAGGTTTTAAGATACTAAAATTCTGGTAACATTTAGAAATATTTCACAAAAAATAAGAAATTTCGTCGGAAATCAGTCAATAAAATGTATAAACTAAACTATAGTAAATATATAAACTAAATTATAGCGCAACAGCCCATATAGAGCGCAAAGACCTAATGTGCCCATCTCCATTTTAATGAACTTGGGCACTGAGGTCCATGAGCAGATGTTCCTGTCTAATGATACGTCTGACATGAAACTCCCAGTGTTTAGTTCCTAAGCAAGCTTTGTATTCATTTAAAGACCCATAGACTTTGTATTCATTTCATTTATGAAGGGATAAAAGGCTAAAAATTAATAAAGTTTGCCGCAATTTTCAACTAATTTATTAAATAGTTCCAAAACATTGCTTTTTTAAAACTATAAAATTATCAATTATCAAATCAACACAAAGTTAACCAAATTTGTTTCTTTATGCATTTAGAAAATTGCATGATACCTTCCTCGCCAATAAATACTATTTTTACAATACCTATTGTTTAGGAAGATGCATTTTTTAAGACATTTTTGATAAATTTTTTATAGTTTTATCCCAAAAACTCCAGCGAAAGCACACGCGTTACAACTACACTAATTTCGCGTAAACTTTCTACGGTCACCTGGGACACCAAACGAGGAAATTATTTTTATCTAGATAGCTAACAGCCGGACTGTGTTCCTCTAAACACCTCTCGCACAAGGCTATCTCTGAAATCATCATTAGTTTCCCTATTACGTGAGAGACCCACTGATCATGATTTACAGTTAGAATATTTGTGTCGAGAATTCACTAGCCTTTTTTTATGACTACGAAGGTATTTTTTTCTGCTAAATCGATTTTATTATATGTATGATCATATGTTTTGATTAGTATTTAAAATTCTCATGCTGTCTTGAATGCATTTATTTCTGTTTTCTATTTTAAAGCTATTTATTTTCATTAGAAGATTCAAACTCTTAATTTAATTCTCATTCATGTAATTAAGGGACCTGGTTAAATTTGTTCAAATATTAATGATTGAGTATGAATGCTACATATCGAAACAAAGCGAAGGATATTGGTGACGGACTTCAAAATACAGAGCCATGGTGAAGTGTCAAAGACTGTGCCGGTTTAAAATGAGGTAAAAACTAAATGTCTAAATTCCAAATTTTTTCCTTCAAAACAGAAGGCGAGGAAAGAGGGTGAATTTTCAAGATTTCATAAAAAAGAAAATTTATGCTGAGATAGTTTTTTAACCCATTCTCGTTTTTTCCTTAGTTGAGCTCCGGTAGCGAAACGTACCAATCTCGCTTCCCCCGAGTGTAGCTCGAGAAAACTGAAAATTTACGCTGTTAAGGTATACGACTACGTTCGGCACCGTGATTTTAAAAAAGCTAAAAAATGGATAATTTTCATGATATTTAGTGTCACTCAGATTAGAATACATTCATAAAATTGTTTTAAGGACATTTTTTGACAAAAAAAAATTATTTAAATATAATATTTTTGCAAAAAATTAACTTAGAATAATACTTTTTCAAAATGCTCTCCTTTTGTGAAAGGTAGTTCTATTATAATAATATTTTGCCTGTATATAGCTCAGACCTCTCTACTAGAGACCCAACTAGAGTTTTTGAAAAATTCACATTATTTTCAGAGTTACCACCCATTGAAATAATTATCGGCGTTTTTTTCTTAAAATTTCTTCCCTCTGTTGTTGTAAAATATGAATAACCCACATCTAAGTTATATATTTCATAACTTCTAGTTGGGTTTCTATAGAAAGGTCTGAGCTACATACAGGCAAAATATTATTATAATAGAACCATTTTCACAAAAGGAGAACATTGGGAAAAAAGATTATTCTAAGTTAATTTTTTGCCAAAATATCGTATTTAAATATTTTTTTTGTCAAAATGTCCTTAAAACAATTTTATGCATATATTCTAATCTAAGTGACACTATACATCATGAAAATTATACATTTATGCGTTTTTGCAAAATCACGGTTCTGAACGTAATCGGATACCTTAAATTGTCCTGAATTATTTCACATGTGCTTTTTTTATTTGTTTGAATAATTGAAAAGTACCACTCAGTGGGATTTTCTGCAAAAAAGAGGATGTCCTTCTGCTCCTCGGCCCCCTCCCCACTTTTCTGAAAAACGCTCTGTTGGCTGCATTACCCCAGCAGAGAAGTAAACTAATTATTTACAGCTCAAAGACAGACAAAATAAAGGGAAGAAAGTAAGAAGATAAACGTGATTTTTTTTTTTTGTCCAATTTGCGATGTTGGAGCTGTGTGCAGTACCGTGTTTTCGAATTCATTATACACGATCAAGTTTTGATTAATAGTTCATAATCCTTTATGTAAATGCAAAAGATGTAAATAAAATTTGTAATTCAAGATAAAAGCTTGGTATTTTAAGCTTTATATTTATATAGTCTGTATATAGAAAACCAACTTTACAGATAAATTACACATTTATTTAAACATATTTTTTTTCACATTAATTTTTAGGAAATTTTGTATGCGAATAGCTCTATGATGTTTAAAAAGATATGTATGTTTGAAATTAAGCATAAATAATTGACAACTTTTGATCCATAATCCAGAAATAAAATAACTATTATTATTTTTGCTTAATATATAAAAGTTCAACAAATAAGTTCAACATATTTTCTACTTGTAAAGAGTGTTTTTTTTTCAGGTATAGAAGTTTAAGTTGGCATTACTTTCCAAGAGGGCGACCGATTTAACAGCTGTCAAGTGATTTATTCTCAGTTTGGTTTGGCAATTCATCAGAACGATCATCAAGCAAGGCGTAGATTCGTCGAATGGGCCCAAAACGAGATTGCCGTTGTTCCCGATTTTCATAAGCGAATTTTGTTTAGCGATGAAGCGCACTTCTGGTTGAATGGCTACGTCAACAAACAAAACTGCCGCATTTGGAGTGAAGATAATCCACAAGTGTATGTCGAAACACCGTTACATCCAGAAAAACTGACTGTTTGTTGCGCTTTATGGGCTGGTGGAATCCTTCTTCAAAACCGACGAAGGCCACAACGTAACAGTCAATGGTGATCGGTATAAAGAAATGATTACTAACTTTTCATTCCTGAATTGAACAATCATGATGTTCAGGAGCTGTGATTCCAACAAGACGGTGCAACATGTCACACAGCTCGTGTCACAATCGATTTATTGAAAGACACGTTTGGTGACCGCCTAATTTCACGTTTTGGACCTGTGAATTGGCCTCCAAGATCTTGTGATTTAACACCGCTAGACTATTTTCTGTGGGGCTATGTAAAGTCATTGGTCTATGCGGATGAGCCACAAACGCTTGACCATTTGGAAGACAACATTCGCCGTGTTATTGCGGATATACGGCCACAAATGTTGAAAAAAGTCATCGAAAATTAGACGTCCAGAGTGGACTACATCCTAGCCAGCCGTGGCAGTCATATGCCAAAAATCATATTTAAAATGTAATGCCACAAGATTATCTTTCGAATAAAAAACATTCATGTCAATCGAATATGACATCGTTGTTTTATTGCAATTTAAAGTTTTATACCTCTAAAAAAACACTCTTTTTGAAAGGAAATGAACATATAATATTGAGATTTTACACATTTGGTAATTTAAGATGACATAGCACTTTGAAAATGACCTAAATGTCATTCTTTGTATTTTATTTAGTTATAGTTCTTGCATTAGTATCTTTCGATTGATATATCACTTTTGTATGCCTGAAAAGGAGAAGTTGGAAAAAACTTCAATTAAAGATACAAACAAACAAATAAGGTAATTCGACCCTGCACGTTTTTTAGATAAAACATCTAAAAAAATTTTTGAAGAAGAAAAGCTATTTTAAAAAGTGAAACGATAATTATAACAAATGGTGTTACATATAAAGCAGGAGATATTTTGGAGGTATTACATTAATGTAATTTTTTTTCTTCTGAGAAATGCTTTTAATTAATTTTTGTGCATGAGAAATGCTTTTAATTAATTCATTTGATATTAATAATTTTATAATCTCAGCTCATATTCATCATATGTTTTTAATAAAAATACAATAATTCAATATTATGTGAAGCAAAAAACTTTAAAATTTCTGTTATGACAAAAAAAAAAATTTTTTAAATTTTTTCCTGAGTTTTCTTATGCAATTAATACTCACTAAAAAAAGGATAATTTATAAGATATATGGGTTGAAATAATATGAAAATACTATTATTTTGAAGGAAAATATGTGGCTAATATTTTAAAGTGATATTTTATTCTTATTTTTGCTTATAATAACTATTTTTTTAGAATTGTAAGCTTTAAAGTGTTTTTGCATTCAAAATGCTTCCCCTTCCACAATTAGTTACGAATCACTTCCATTCATTCTCTGTGTGTAATATGTAATGCATGTAAAAAATAAGGGATAAATTTTGTTATAAGCTGAAAACTTTTTTTTAAAAAAAATAATTAATGTAGTACATTTTGGCATTTTTTGTTGGATTTTAGCATACATACCAACGTTTTATTTTTTTAACTCCAAAACTAATTAAATTATTGTAAAATCGATTCCTTTAGTTGTTTAAAACATCCTTCAGAATATTAGAAAAAAAAATTTCTGCTCAAAAAATGAATAATTACAAAAGAACTACAATTTTAAAATTTAACGAATTTTTTTAAAAAAAATTATAATTTTTGAAATTGTATGAATAATATTTCCAAAATTTCATCTCGTATCATTTACTTGAATAAAAACATTATATGGAATTCTAAAATATAATTTTTTTTGTAAATACATAAATAAAAAAAATGTGTAAAAGGTGCAAGTCACCTTAAAGAGAATGTACTACAGCTTCTTGTCTAAAAAAGGTTAAATGTTTCGGCTTATTTCATAGCACAAATGTTTCCCACCCCCCTTTATTATATTTCTTTAAAATTTATTTTCTAAGGGAAAACTTAAGATTAATAAGAAATATTTTTAGATTTATTTTGTTGAGACCCATTTTTTTTCTTCAAGAAATGTCTTTATCTACACTGGTGTGCAAAACTTAAGCAATAGGTGGGTTTACTGCCATAACTTCACGAAAAACCATCTGAGAGACATGAAATTCAGAAATGAGGGAGAGTATTATGTAGGTAAAGGATGACAAAAGCATCGGTGCTGAAAAAGGAATACAATGCATACGGTATGGAATCAAATAAAAACAAGCTTTATTGAACGCATAGTATCGTGACTCATGATGGTCTATCCAACAGGAAGAACAACAAGCAGATGTTCCTTAACCCTCTAAGTGGATACCTTCCTCCTGAAAAGTTATTCCGAAAGCGTTTTACTCTTATTTTGCTATTCTCTTCAAAAATGCAACAGACTTCAATTCTTTCCCCCTTTTAAAACTTGGGAGGTCGAAAGGGGACAATTTTATGACCTTTCAAGATGTTAAACCTTTAAATGGGGGAAAGGGTTTCAGAAAAGTGCGGCTAATCCGCTTTTGAAAACGTTACTTGAAGGCAGAAAAATCCGTGCAATGCATTTTCGAAGCATCTTTACACTGACGGAATTTTCCGTGCTATCCGCTTAGAGGGTTAATATGCTATATGCCCTCCCCTCACTACAATGGTTCCTTCGCACCTTCTCCGCATACACAGAACCAGCTGGTGCAACATTTCTTACAGTAGGAATACCCATTCTTCAATCAGTATCTATTTGAGTTGTTGGGTGTTCTCCGGATGATGTAAGCGTGCTGCAATACGTCTCCCCAAAGCATCCCACACATGTTGACTGGGATTTAATTCTGGGGAGTACGCTGGCTAATCCATTCGAGTGATATCTTCACTTTCCAGTAGCTCCTCAACAGCAAGAGTCCGATGTGGCCGTGCATTGTCATCCATAAAAATGAAGTCTGGGCCAATGGCACCTCGGAACAGACGCACATGGGGAAGAAGTACCTCCTCACAATAGCGATCCCCGATTACAGACCCTCTATCGAAAATGTGGAGCTCAGTTCGCCCGTTCAGCATAATGCCTCCCCAGACAAGAACTCCAGGACCAGCGTAATAGTGTCTTTCCTTGATGTTACTGGTATAAAACCGTGTCCCGATATCTCTCCTAGTCAAACGAGTTGAGAATCGCTCAGGTACTGAACCAACTCTCATCCGTAAAGAGGACACGACTCCATTGACAGTTGTCCAGTTTTTGTGCTCTCTGCACCATTGTAAACGGTGGCGTCGGTGGTCAATTTTCAACTAGAGGCAGCGTTCAGGACGGCGGGAGAATAGGCCCCCTTTGTGAAGGCGTCTGGCCACAGTAAACCACGACACTTGTCGCACCATTGCTGTAGAGAGTTGCTGAGCAATGACGCTTGCTGACTGCCGTCGGTCCCTTTTCGCCTGCAGGATGATTTATTGGTCATCCCCTGCAGTTGTCGTCCTCGAGCGGCCACCACCAACCTTTCTAACAGCTGTACCTGTGGTTTGGCACGCTTTCCAAGCGCGTGAAGCCACACTTTTGTTGATTCCGAACTCTGCAGCTACACTGGTGACGGTACGCCCCTCCTCCAGCTTCCCGATCATTCTTCCACGTGTGAAGTCGTCCACGTGATTTATTTTAGCCATATTTCACGAACTGACTCACTGGCACTTGCCACTAATATGTTGAATTGCGTCTTCGTCCTTCATTTTATTCTACTGTTGAGCAGCGCGCGCCGACATCACGCATTTTGCGTACGCTCACGTCGCTTCTGACGTTTGGTTCCTGATATTTGCATACGAATGCCGTTTCTACTGACTTATGTGTTCACTGTACTGATCTCCAGACCTCCTTTTCTGCAATTCCGTGGCTATCTCTCTCTGCTAAGTTTTTACATTGTTGCTTAAGTTTTGCACACCAGTGTATATAATAAAACATCGTAATAAAAGAAATATATACGCATTATGCACAATTTTATATAATGCATTTTTTAGTTTAGAGTATTGAAATGCATTTTGGGGGATGAAATAATTAGTATTTTTAAAATATTTCTATAAATGAAGCTTTCATTTTTGGTTCGTGTTCATTAAACTTTTTCTATTTCATTTGGCTTTCTTTTCCAATTGCAAAACAAATGCAATGATCAGATCTAAATTTTGCAATGACTTAATATTATGTAGAATTTTCCGTTTATTTTTCCTTAACTTTTTAATTCTATTAAGAAATAGTGGTGGAATTGTGAATGAATAAAAATTCTAAACTCTGTTACAAATTATAACATTGTAACAAAGTTTTGAAATTTATTTAAATCTTTTTAACTAAGTGTTTGTGTTGTTGCTTATCAAACTAATGAGCAACGATATACACTGCATGCATAAGATAAAAAAATAGTGTACTCATTATGTCTTTCTTATGCGGAAAACCATCTCTTTCTACTTTCATTCTTCTCTATGCGGAAGGAAAACATATTTTTCTACATCGATGCTGCAAGCAAACATATTTTTCTCATCTGTCTAATCTTCTGAGGTGAAAACCGGAAATAGCAAACCATGATGTTTTTCGCTATCTTCGGCACGTTTCCGGTATTTGGATAAATATCGTTCTATAATTGTAGTCTTCTGTTTCTCTTCAAAACATTTAGTGGATTCCAAACCGGTTCTCTCGAATCAAATAAAGTCAAAGATGTTTATTCTCGGCTAGGAACGGATTTATCCAAATGTAAAGAGACATTCCGTGATTTTTTTTTCAGTAAGATACCGTTAAAACACTCCAAGTACTGTTGGAAAGATATTAGAAACTTCCTTTCACTGATTTTCGCAAGCCCTTTAAGAAGAAAGAAGTTCTGTTCAATAAATAGTGTATCCGTGTGATATACAACAGTTTGAAACTTTGAACCTGAAAACATGAACTATTCACTTACTTGGAAGACTAGTATAGATTTTTTTTAATTCGAAATACTGAGCAAAATGGTGTCTAAAAATTAACACAATACAAGTTTTTATATCAAGTATAACATTTAAAATTAAATACGTTTAACACGAAAACGTAGACAAAATATCGGTTAACACGAAATAATACAACGGTCCCGATAATCTACTTTCTATTTTCATAATTTTTTTTCTTTTAACAAGTAATGAAAATCGTTTAACACGAAAATTTCCCTTCTGGAAATGAGCAAAATGTGGAAAACACCAACAGTCCTACTGTATCATCGGAAGAATTCGTTGCAGTAGATTATGATAATGTGTGTACAACTAGAATTATGGTAGAAGACATTTTGTATTTTTTTCAGAGCTCCAAAAATATCATTAATGTTGAATCCAAAGACGAAAATGAAATGAATTTGGCAGCTTCTGTTCACTCGTCATCCGAAATGAGGAACATCATGAAAAGTATGCGCCGTTATTTAGACGCACATTTCAATGATAAAATGAACATCGAAACCGGCGAAATCGAACAATCTGTTGACAATTTGATTTTAAAAAAGACAATTTTTGAAAAAAAACTATTCGTTTATGTTCTAAAAACTCAATAAAAGTTTTGTTTTTCAAGAAACTTGAAAATTTTGTATTAAATTTCAGAAAGTTCTTGTGAATTTTTTTATTTTGTTTTATTGATTTTTATTAAAACGTGTATTTATGCATATATATGTAAATAAAGTTAACTCTAACTAACTTAAATTTGCGAAATATGGGTTTTCTTTCTTTCTTTTTTGCAATTTTATTTAACACTAAATATTCTTAACACGAACAAATATTTCAGTTCCCTCGGTTTTGTGTTAACCGATTTTCGCTGTATGTAGGAAATATTTAACACAATATAGCATTTATGTTCTCCCAATAGTTCTCTCAGCGCATCAGCGTGATTCGACAAAGCCAATGTCAGACAAATGACTCTGCAAGTGAGTTAGTAACGTAGTAACGTATCCGGGCACACAATGCCACATGATGATGATTCCATCATTCATTCAACCCATAATTCTTACACTAATTGTGTTTAATTTGCAAGCACTATCCGCTGAAGAAGTGAAAAAGTTCTTTCGGCGTATATAAACGTTTCTCTAAGCCAAAGCATGGGTTTCCCCGGACGTATATATACGTCTTTGCGAAGTACGATCTTTTCTTTGTACTACTATCCATAAAATTATTCCGAAGGCTTTGGAATGCAATAAAAGGATTGTGACAATGTTTGCGAAGAATTTCCGTATTGCAGAACATTTGCTTCTTTATTCCTCCCCCACCTTCCCCCGATACATCATATACTTGCGCCTACGTGGAAAGCGATTGGCATTGGGAAGCAAATCAGGCAACTTTTAACCGGCAGTTAAGGGATTAATTATAAACCGTATAAATTATCAAGCTAAGTCTTAGATATTATTCTTAATTATGTATATATGGCATGCCCATAGGGTCACTGGTAATTAATAAATGTGAGTGTTTTCTTAAACTTAGTACTGTTAAATTAATTATAAAACGCATAGTGTAGCTCTGATACATTTATAAGTGTAATACACTCAGGAACATTGAAAATAGCGATCCAAGAAGGAAGCTAAGTACAATCGCGAAACTTTGCAATTAAGTACAGCGTAATGTGATATGGATATGATCCAATTTTTGTGCCAGTACGCATGCTCATACAAGCCGAGGTGGTGCTGCAATCAGGAAGAGGGTGCTATATAAGCCAGAGCAAATTCGAAGATACATAAACGTGACGATTACGCGCCGATTGTAGGAAGACTTTGGTAAGCGAAACATGACAGGTAAACGTGCTAGAAGACATTTCTCACAGTCAAGCGAGTTTGAGAGAGGCCTGATCATCGGGATGAAAACTGCAGGTTGGTCGACACGCCGTGTTGCTGGCCAGATAGATCGTTCAGAGTGGGCCATTAGAAATTGTTGGGAGCAGTGGATACGAGAAGGTACCCACGTGCGGAAAACCGGGTCTGGAGCGACCAGGAAGACTACGAGGAGAGAGGATCGAAGGATCGTGAGGCAAGCACTTGTGGATCCCACAGTGACTCGTTCAACGATACGAGCAGACGTAGGCATAGCAATTGTTCCACAAACAATTTCCAGACATCTTGCAGAAGCAAAACTTAAATCCAAGCGCCCTTTCCGTGCACTTCCTTTAACACCGGAACATCGGCAACTGCGTCTACAGTGATGCCAAGACAGATCAATGTGGAATGTCACAGATTGGCAAAAGGTTGTGCTTAGTTATGAATCCCAGTTTGTTTTGGGACAGATGATAACCGTGTACGGGTGTGGAGGTGCCCTGTTGAGCGGTACAATTCCCCCCACACTGTTCTACGTCATACTGCCCGCACATCTAGTGTAATGATCTAGGGGGCCATAGCCTATGATAGCCGGTCCACTTTAATTCTGATGCGTGGAACCTTAACGGGCCAACGTTACGTTGATGATATTCTTCACTCCCATGTAGGACCTTTCCTAAATGGTCTCTCAGGGGCAATTTTCCAGCAAGATAATGCTCGTCCGCATACAGCAAGAGTTGCTCAAGACATCCTACGTCATTTTCAGACTCTTCCATGGCAATCCCGCTCCCCCGATTTGTCCCCTATAGAGCACGTGTGGGATCAGCTAAAACGGCAGATGCCATCGTGTCACTCTGTACATAATTTATAGTTGGCTGTTCAAGATTTGTGGGCCCACCTGCCTCATGACAACATAAGGTGCCTAATCAACTCAATGCCGGACCGTGTGACGGCATGTATTGCAGCTGGAGATGGTCCAACGCATTATTGAAGTTGTCCAGTATTTGTGTCGTTGCACACCCCGTATTCGTTTAATTGTCTTGTTTTTGAGATCAAGTGAATCTCTCATCTGTGTCATTATGTGTATTAAATTTCATTTCAATCCGATGCTTTCTTCTTGGGTCGCTATTTTCAATGTTCCTGAGTGTATATCTGTGTAAATGTGTGCATTTGTATTATGTCAGAGAGTATTTCGTTTGCTTACTTTCAGTAAATTGATATTTTTTTAAATAATCTTTTGTTTTCTACTTTTCAATATACCCGCGACACTTTCGTAGAGTTACCACGCCCTCCAAGAGGGGGGAAGGTGCCCCATAGTTTGAGAAACGCTGCGCTAAGCCAATAGTATTATCTGGAGGAAACGAATATTATTTCGTAAACTACTATTTTTGCATGATTCCAGCAGCAAAAAGATTTTCCCCTAGGAACGTATTCTTCATATCAGTATCCGTTCTACAATAAGGACAGTACCTCAAAGTGATGAACTTCCTCTTCAAAAGCCATGCGTTAATTATATTTTCATTGATGAAGACTATACGCCACATTGTAGCCTTTTGAAAGGTTTTCAGACATGGATTACATTCCATCAAATGAACATTCGGGATAAGTATAATAATATTTCATAGTTTAACTGACCATGTGTTCTGAAAACACAAAGCCAAATTGTTAGAATCAAATATTAAAAACTTCAATTATCCATTTTCATGCACCACGGATGTTACAAAATCTTAATTAGATTTTTAGAAAGGATATGCCAAAATAAGTTTTGGTAACAGCATTTCAAGCACCATGTCATATTTAAATCTTAGTCATAAAACAGAGAAATGGCAAATTTTTACTATAGCTTCTAAGGTGAGCTTAAAAATAGAGTACTCCTACATGCAACAAAAATAAATATAATTCCATTTCTACGGGATATTCTTCAAAGAGAAAAGTAATTCATTACTAGTGCTAAAATACGACGAATTTTACTGCGAAATATTTGCTTAGAATTTTTTTTTCTTCTATTCTTCTAAGAATGTAACAATAATTAGAATATTCATTCTTTAGTTGAGAATGGTGCTGACTTCCAAAAAATAAACATTGTTTTGCACTAAAAAGAGCTTTTCGAATTTTTATGAGCCTAGTGACTTCTGTAGCACAAGTGAAAGTCTTCCTTCTACCAATTCGCAACAAGCTGGGACTGAAAAAAAAATTCTCAATGTGGACTGAAAGTTATATGCGTTTGTGTGAGATTTGTTCCCGACAGTAATGATAGTAGAACAAGGTATAGGTTTTCACTACAACGTCCGTCGGCGTTGATTGGACACCGGAGCCTGTTCAGTTTGTTTTCTTTTCCTCTCTTTTGCAGAGAGTTGAAAAAAATTTCGAGAATTTTAATCATTTTCTTTAGTGATTGCACCGAAAAGGTTTGGGATTTTACTAGAGATTTTACAACTAAATGTACCTTGAATGTTCGTTGGTATCACATTTCGACACCAAAGAAATTTATCACTATAAATCAGTGTTTCTCAAACTGTAGCACGCGCCCCTCTTGGGGGCGTGATGACTTTACGAAGGGGGCGGGAGCCTATTGAAAAGCCGAAAACAAAAAAAAATTTTAAAAAAAAATATTAATTTACTGAAAGTAAACAAACAAAATACATTCTGACATAATATAAATAAAATACGCATGTACACTGATATAAGATACTAAAAAGTATATAAGTACTACGCAATGTATTTTATAATTAATTTAACAATACTAAATAAACAACAAGATCATTAATTACCAGTGACCCCATGAGCTTCTCATACATAAAGTTATATGCAAAAATTAACGCTTACTTGATAGTTTTTGTACGCTTTGTAATTAATCCCTCAAATACCGATTAAAAATTACGCGATCTCCCCAATGCGATCGTTTAACATATAGGCGAGCGTATGTGGTGTTGGGGGGGGTAGAAAAAAGGAATGAATAAGCAAAAATTCTCTGAAATAAGTCAATCCTTCACAAACATTCCAAAGCCTTCCGAATAAATTTATGGATAGCAGTGCACAGAAAAGATCTTAATTCGGAAAGACGTATATATTCGCCCGGGGCAATCAGCGCACTGGTTGAGCGAGACGTTTATATACTTCGGCGGCACTTAAGAGGTTTAAGTCGCGTTGTTGGTTTAGCGTCAACGTATAGGAATATTTAATTTAATTCATTGTTATGGTATGGAGGGGGGATGAAAATTATGACTAAATATTGGATCGCAAATATTGAAAGTTTGAGAAGCACTGCAGTAAATAGCTGTAGTTCAGCAAACGATAGTTCACAAAGTAGATACCATTGTAAACCAAACTTTCGGAAGTAATATCGCATATTTATTTGATCTTGAATTCAGTGTTTTTGAGTTCAAAGCGGAAATGTTCTTCGTACTAAAATCGATGTGTCATAGTGTTTCGTTATATAGCATTCGCTTATCTACTCATAAAAAAAATTCATTCGATTTTCGAACCTTGTGCAGAGCAAACATCCTGAAACGATGACTCGTAAAAAAGGTCTTAAGCCCTGATGAAAGGTCTTAAGCCTGCTAATTTTTTGCGAGACCTTTCTGAGAATGAATCGGATGCTGATTGGCTGTCTTGCTCTAATTTAGATTCCGATGAAGACATAAGATTAGGGAAAGAGACTGCGAAGAATCTGAAGAAAGTGCAGATGTAGTTGATAATATTCCAGCAAATCCTGGTGTATATTTCGCTAGGGATGACATAGAATGGATACCACGTGATAGTAAAGTTCCTAGCAGATTTACGACTCGAAATGTTTTGCGACAAAGCAGTAGTCCAACAAGCTTCGCGAAACGTAATGTCAACATCAGTTTTTTTATGATATAAAGGGTCATAATACATGATAATTACATGAAATAATATTATGTTTTTGCACTTATTAATTAAATAACAAATAAAATTAAATAAAATTAATCCATGATGTTTCTTAATTACCTAATAATATATGAAAATTTATAATGGTTAATGCTTAATTTTCACACGTGGCTAATATATAATTCTTGCGATGGAGTGAAAGATAAAGCTTTTAGTAGCCAGGTAAAAAGGAATAACGGGGGAATCCAAACTGTGAGAAAAAGCATTTCAGAATATAATTACGTTTTAATGTTGCTTATATCCCTCCTAATGAAATGTAATATTTGGTTATTTCATATATATATGTTGAATAACTTGCATATGCTGTACTTGCAGAAATTATATATATATATATATATATATATATATATATATATATATATATATATATATATATATATATATATAAATTTGTATTATATATCAAAAACAAGACATAATGGATAATGAACATAACAAGAAATAGCGTAATAAAAATATAATAGTTAAACATGAAGATCAAAATTATAGAAAAAAAAAAAAGAAGAACCTAGCGAGTCAGAAAGCAATTTCGGACTTAGGACCGAATAAGTGGGGTTAAACTAGTTTGAAGGCACCAACCTTCCCCCTTTGCAACTCGGTAGGAAAAACCAAATAAAATAAAATAAAGAAAAATTCAGAGTATGTAAAAACTCAGAGAGTATGATAAAACCACTCACTACTATTATGTAACAAACTCTCCCAAACTCTTAACGCAGAAAAATCGCAAAACAATTACGTAAGAAAAGTAGGAAAATATCTTAAAACAATTGCATAAGAAAAGTATTTTTAAAAAATAATTTAACAAAACTTCTTTACTCACAGAGCTTTTACGAAGAGAATCAAGCGTCTCGACATCAATGAAAATCAATTATACACCAAGTTAAAAAATTCGAATATACATAAACACATCTTTTGAGCTAACTTTTAAACCAGCCAGCACCGATATAAAAAAAGACGACAATCAAATATGGTAGAATTTGAATTGGTTGATTGTCAAAAATGTAAATTTGCTAGGCTCTAATTTGGTTGGTTGTCAGCAATGTGTAAGATGTTCAAGATGTGTGTGGAAAAAATGTAAACTGTCATATGAGTGTTATGATATAATCTTCACAGCAAGATCACTAACATGCTGACTTTGAAATCCTATTGTTGTGTGGTGGTTTTGGAATTAGAAGTAGCAAGACATTTAATGTATTTGTGATGAATATAAGTTCTTAAGAAATTAAAAGGGTGATCATGATCTAAACAACATTGAAAAAAAATTTTATATTATTGTATTTATCTATTTTGTGGGTAGTTAAGTTATCATTTCTAAATAAAAAATTCAAAATGATATTTCTGTTAATTGATATATGCAAGTAACTATTCCATACAGGAATTTTAATTATATGGAACTTAAACGAATCTCTTTTGTGTGTGTCAAAAATGTTACTAACTACATTATTGTTAATAAGATGCAAGTCCAAATCCAAGAATTCCACCATATTAGAGTTAAAGTTAGTTTTAAGGAGCTTGAGATAATCAGGGTAGAACGTAATATTTGGTTTGTATCCACTATTTTTACCAAAAATTATTAAATCATCTATATAACGATAAATCAAGTAAGAATCATTTACAACATGATCAATTTCAAAAAAATGTAAATATAGGTTCGCTAAACAATCACTAGCTGGACCACCCTGAGGTAATCATTTGATCTGTTTATAAAGATTTTGATCAAATGCAATGAAATTTTCTTTTAATACGAGGTTAACAAGAATATCAAATTTTTTTTTCATTGAAGTATATAATTCATATTTATCATAAATTAACTGTAGAACCTTAATCATATCGTCAATATCTATAGAATTAAAAAGGTCCTCGAAATCAAAGCCATGCATGGAAAAAATTAACCTTTCCTTAGTAACTCTAGCAATCTCTAAGCTATTTTTAATTATTGCCGTGTTTTGTAAGTTATCAATTAGATTTTGAAGAAAAGATTGTAAGATCTTCCCAGACTTCGTGATGTATGTATTGTATCCATTAGTGATACTACGAAATTTAATAGGGCTTTTATGAAATTTTGGTGTTAAAAAAATACTTGGATACTTAATATTATTTAGATGAATATTCAGTCTTTTTTGTTCAAAGCTAAAAGACGATTATCATCTTCTCTATTATTGTGAGTTGATTTTTGAAATGAATTATTATTTAAAATGTGGTTACTTAATATTTTACTGTAAAAATATTTACAAATTATAGCATAATTAGCAGAGACCTTATCAACATATGTAATCACGAAGTCATTTTGGATATTTTCTATTGATGATTTAAGATCTTTATACATAATTTCATTTTCAACAGTGAAATCTAGTTCCCGAATTTCTGTTGCTATATAAGATCTAAATTGATTGAAAGCTTCAATCGGCATTCCGTATTTAATTGCAATTTTAAGGTAGAATTTATCTAAATCTTTTATGATTTGTTTCATAACGTTAGATTTATTTTTTGTGATCATCAGCCTAAAACCGGTGCCTTTTTCCATAAAATTTCTTAAGAAATTATCTTTCACGATGCCAAGGTCTCCTGTGACAACGTGCTGATAATAATCATCAACATAGTCCCGATATAGATTGCATTTACATGATTCTGAACTTAGGAGCTCCAAGACTTGATTATAATTAAATATAAATCTACCAAGTTTCTTGTTGTATTTGAAAGCCTTTTTTAATAATATTTTTAATAGGAAAAAAGGATTGATATTTTTGAAATATACTTAAAAAATTAATTTTGTTAAAGGATTTATTCATAAATATAATAATGTACAATATTCTGTAGAGTAATTTTCACTTGCATCTAATTTAATATTCATTTTTTGTACTAAATAGTTATTAAGGTCTCGAATCATATGCATACCATGAGAATCCCGAAATTTATATCTGCTTAAAATATCTGTCATAATTTTAATTTAAGTTTTATTCATGCCAAACATAAACGATTAATTAAGCCTGTGTTATAGTTATCATCAAATTTAACAGCTAATTCTTACAAAGAATTCTTCAGGGTTGCCATGTCTCTAGTAACTCTTTTTCTACGTTTAGCTCTTGAAATTCTCGCAAAACCAATATTATTACTATTATCAATAGATTTATCAAAATTCGGAGTATGTAATGAATCGTCGGATTTTTGTTTAAAAGTTAGTAAGACACTTTCACCTTTCCAGATAACATTCAAACCATAAGGATAATATGATCTAAATGAACCTATAAAAAAGTTTTCGAACCATAATCTTTGTTTAATATTTGGCACTATTCTTAGTATATGTACAGTTATGTTATTGAATCCATGTTTATTTAAGTGTCCTATCTCAATCTTAGCCTGGTTTTTGCTGCAATCAAATTTCCTTGTATCAGACCTATGCTGATATTGATAGTGTTTGAAGTCTGACCTATATAAGCGAATTTGCAAATGTTACATGTCATATAGTAAACACAGTTAAAAGTCTTACAAAATATATAACCTGCATCCGTATCCAACTGTTCCTCACTCATCATGCCACACGCCTTGCATCTTTTATCAGAAATTGCTTTCTGGCTCTCTAGGTTCTTTTTTTTTTTTTTTGTAGTTTCTTTTTTTATTTTTCTATAATTTTGATCTTTATGTTTAGCTTTTATATTTTTATTACGCTATTTCTTGTTATGTTCATTATCTATTATTTTTTGTTTTTGATATATAATACAAATTTCTCTCTATATATTTTATGCATTCATTTGGCTGCTTTGCGCCTATCTATGTATGAATCTATTTACTAATGAGATTCTTCAGTTATGGATGTAGTCAGTATATATATATATATATATATATATATATATTTACTACTATATAATTGTAATCTAAATAAAAAATAGTAGTCTTATAGTAGGGGGCGAACCTTTATTGGTCAACATGCCATTTTTTCGGAAGAAAGGTTTAATGAGATATAGGCATGCCGTCAAATAATTTTGACTTGTGATTATAGGGAAAATAAAAAAAAAACAAATACTAACAACTCAAAACTATTTACTACGAAGAAAATACATTTTACACTGTATTGTTGTAAATGTTTTAGTTATACATGTAACCCAAACTAAAGTAACATTAGTGAGATTTCTGCAGCTGAAGATTAGATGACAAATAACTTATGTTAGGATCGCAATGCTATAATAAGCTAGTATTCTCCCTGCCACCTCGTGCACTGTGATTGATCACTCGCGTTTGTTAGTAATACTTCATAATGAGTTTTGTTATTTTGAACAAAAAGGAAAATCGTTTTAATCAGTGACGTGCCCAAAATATTGTGTCGTTTGCCGTCAATGGCATGCGTGGTATTGGTTCGCCATCTCTATATAATAGAATCATCGACCCTTATTCAATTTAATCTGATATTTTTTACTACTACTTTTTATTAAATTTGAATAAGTTAACTGACGAAAAAATTGAGTTATATTTATGTCACTCGTATTTTTTTGTGTTAACAAATAGTAATAATTTAACAAATAGTACAAAATATTTTTACTTGTAACTTTGTTCATTTTTTCTAACTCCTACTATTAGCTCACACTCTCTATATATTTATTTATTTATTTAACTAGGTAGGAATTTCAATCGTTTATAAAATACATTTTAAAGCACTCAATTGAGCTGAAATTTTATATACATGATTATTTTGGATGATAATACAGTAATGTAACTATAATTAATGAAAATGAGTTGATTAAAATTAATTATTTAAAGAATTACAAATACAGCCACGTTGGCGACTTGTGTGTGTGTAAAAATTTGAAAAAGTTTTTTTTTCTCGCATCTTAAAGCATTCACTTGAACTGAAAATTTATGTACACGTTTGTTTTGGATGACAATACGATACTTTAATGATAATTAACACAAACTAATTACCACTTAATGTTGTGATTCTGTCACATGCATATACATATTTATATTAATTGTAACTCTTTAATAAAAGTAGCTAAAATAAGATTTTTCTTTGTTGATTTAAGTAGGAATTGACTTAATTTTTTTTTTGTATTACTTGTCTTTGTTTTTTATTTATTTGTTATCGGCAAATAATCTGAGATTCCTTTTTAATAAATCCATTCGAAGTCTTTCAAAAGAAGGATTTATGTGCTCTTTTAGAGCAAGAATTTGAATTTCCCTTTTTGTTGTTCATGTTTTTAAACTAAAGACATTCAAGAAAATGAAATCTTTAATTTAAAAATCCCAAAATATCTAATAATCAAAGCATGTATGTATCTTCTTATTTTAAATATTTTGAGTGCTAAATTTTTACCTAAAAATTTTTCTCTGTAACGGGTTTTCAAATGAGATTCTCAGAAAAGAACACTTTTTATCAAATGAGTTTTCATTTAAATGTTCAGACATTTTAGTTTGAACACATTTTTTTTTCTTATCTAAAAAGTACATTCTGTTGCAAATGATATTTGAATATCCAATCAATAAAAAAAATTGAAAATCGATTCAACTTTAATGCATGGGGGATTATTATTTTATAGTTTATGATCTAAATGCTTATATATTTAAAATGCTATATATATATATATATATATATATATATATATATATATATATATATATATATATATATATATATATATGTATATATATATATATATATATAAACATTGGTATTGATAGATTTAACTTTGGAGAGAGAGAAATTGCCGCAAAGTTACTAATAAGACATTATTAAATATTTTCTAATAAATGTTTACAAAATGTGTGATTCACATTGACTTTAGGTGTAATATAGAAAGTTAATTGCATTCTTTATTTAATTACCAGCAATTTCTAACGAGAAAACATATATCAGGCGTAATTCTCAGACATTTTAATAATGAACTTCTTAATTAATTTTCATACACAAAGAGAAATGAAGCCTAAAGTTAAACATATAAAACGAATCAAGAATGTAGAATGAGTAGACAAATAAACGGCAGAATAAGTTTAATTAATTCAAACAAATATTCAAAATTTAATGAAAGCAAAATAAATAACAATTAATTCTAATTACAAACATTGTGTGATTCACATTATTTCTTCATATATCGACATATAATACTTCATGCAAGTCTTTTATACCTTAAAGGAACGTAAAATAAATAAATATTTGAAATATTTAAAATGAGATTAGGCTTTAGTAAGAAATTTTAAAAGAAATGCATACATTTTATTTAATATTTTGCACAATAACAATTAAAATTCCTAGTATTATCTTTTATAAATCTGCTCTGCTTCATATATGTTCGTTTCTGCTAATTTGCCTATAAGAGCGTTTAAAAATTTCATAAATAATTCTTAGTATTTGAAATTGCAATTACCGCAAAAATAAATATATTCGAAAACGTAACAGTGATATTTTTAGACAGAATATATATAAAGACAAACAAAAGAATATTTAAAGATAAAAATGCGTTGAATTTAATGTTTTTGCTTAACAGCATTAGTGAATCATGAAAAAAGTAATCAGAATAAACAATTATTTTATACTTCAAATATTATTAACCCAATACTGATAAAGTTTTGGGTTGCATTCCTTCAGGTATTACTTTAAAACATTGCGTAAAAAAAGTAGATATGCATTTAAAATAAAATTTACACGTAGTGCTTTCGATTTGCTCGAAAATTCTCTAGAACTTTTTATGAAGCTAATATTGATTGAATAATTTCTATGCATTAAACAAAAACTGCATTAAATATGGTAAAAAATTTCGAAAATATAGTTTCAATTGCTGAAAATTCAGTAATCATGACAAATACTCAGTTTATAAAATTATACAATCCTTACAATTACACTTATTGTATAAAATAATTAATGTTACAAGTATATTTATAGTCTCTTTCATAAAACTAAGTTTTATTTGTTTATAATATTTAGTATTAACTGTCCCTTCTTCTCGAGCTAACTCAAGCTGTGCCAAAAAAGTCAATATTTGTTTCATAGAAAACACTATCAACTACAAATTATATGAACTCGGCGACGAACTAATTTGCTAACTTTCCTCACACACACACGCATAATGGTATTTTAATTAAAGATATATTCCTTGAAGCCAAGTTGGAGGGAAAATTTACATGTAATTAATTTTACAGGTACAATGGATTTTCCATCTTTATGACTAAAATCTCTGTAGCAATATCTATTCACCAATAGCTTCCATCAGCCCCTACATCCGTTATTTGCTTCCGATGCAGTCTTCCCATTAGACTAGGTACAAATATAGCTAAATTAATAAGTATTATAACAGAAATGTTACCAAGAAATATATTAGAAGAGTCTTGGCGAGATAACTAATACTATAAGCAGAAAATTAGCTTAATCATACATAAAATAGCCTTAAGAGAGTTTCAAAGAAAATCCAATGAAAATGGTAATCTGTTCACAAGTCTGGTGATTATTTTCAAGGCAATAACACAATATACAATAACTTTTCCTTTAATATCCGAATTTATCAGTTTAACAAATCGTAAAACTGTCTAAAAAATCCGTAATTTTTTTTTTATAAATCACTCTGTAAAGCTCTAATTCGAAATCAAGTGTAACCTTCCTCAATTCAATTTTTAACACAAAATTTATTGTATTTGTTTTCAGTTTGTACTATTTTAATAGTTCCTGCTTTATGAAAGACATGCATAAAGTTAAAAACACACACACAATAATTGAGGTTATTTTTAAATATTGAATTCAAAGATCTAAAATTAAGTAAGTATTGAAGTCTGATTGGAAGCGTGCAGAATGAAATATTCAGAGTAATTTACACTTCGATTAGAAACTTTTGAGAAGATTTTTTGGAATTTATGTATATTATTATTCTATGATAATATATTACATCACACAAAAGAGTATGAATTCCAAGCAATGTTTAAAAAAATGTTTTATTAAATATAAAAAAAAAAGATTTATTTTCAAATTTTGTGTTACCTCTCATCATGAGGTGTTTATTCAAAAATTTCTTTTTAACATGTTATTAAATACAAACATTAAATTGACTATAAAAACAGTAGTGGACAAAATAACACTTATAATAAATATCAAAGGTTTTTCCCTGTATTTCTGAGACAAAAATAATAAATTACAAAATAAAATCATAAATTCATTTTAAAGATTGGAATACCAAGAATTAAGTATATCCATAACGCAAAAGATAAAGACTTAGACATTCCTTGCTATATATGGTTGAGAATTATACTGTTAAAAGAAAATTCAATGAATGATTCTTAGTAAGTACATAGCTTCTTGTTTCTTCTACAGAAAATTGGAAATTCGCATCACAGTTGTTAATATCATGATCCTAGTAGCTCCCCTAGCCACTCAGTGAGTTCTTCATCCTGTATGTTTTGAATTTACATATTTTGGAAGGTGAAGTTCATTGCTATAGCGTTCAGCAAAGTTGTAGCCAGTCGGCTTTTCAATACCCATATAGGTAAGTCCAATGAAGATGCAATAGCCAAAGTTTTGAGTTGAGAGAATCCTGTAACAGGGAAATATTGTTTGATTTTCATGGAGAAGACACCGACAAATTGTTGAAGCAGACAATAACACACTTGTAGGGAAGGACTTCAATATTATACCAATTATCGATGTAAAACTGCGATCTGCCACTGCCATAGAGAATAGGTATCTATCACCCTAAGGCAGTGTTTATCCAATTATGGGGCACACACCCTAGGGGGCGTGATAATCCTACATGGGGAGGCGTGAACACATAGGAAAGTCAAAAATAAAAGATTATTTAGAAAAATATCTATATTCTGAGATATATAATGAAATATGAAATACATAATTAAACTGGTATACTATAATTATAAATTAATCACTACTCCACAATGTATTTGATAATTAATTTATCAATGCTAAGTTAAGAACAAGTTAATAATTACTAGTGACTTCTATGGATTTATCATATAGAAAATTGTACACAAAATTAAACTCTTTTGTTAATAATTTGTACGGTTCTTACTTAACGTCGTATAGTAGCCTTAGCGTCAAATCTATACTAATGGCAGCATGGGCGATGGTGGTATTTCTGGAAGAGGCATGCATATTGAGACACCTGATGGTATATTTGCCATCAAGATTAGGAATATTAACTACTGTTCTGTATTTAGGTCTGAAATTATTGCAATATATAAGGGATTGAAGTTTATTGACACTGCTTCTCTGACCTTGTCTTCAGGGACTTTTAGATTTTAATTGACAGTCATGCTTCTATACAGCCCTTTTCTCATTGGACAACTGTTGAGGATATGACAAGTCTGAATATTCAGGATGTTGGGGTTCGACTTTATTCTTGACATTCTATTTGCTTTCAATGGATCCCCTCCCATATTGGATTGAATGGTAATGAGATAGTCGATAGTTTAGCCAAGTTCGCCACTGCTGACGCCTTGCGAAGTGACGCATGTCTAACTTTTGCTGAACTCTACTCTATTAAAAGGATGGAATTGAATGCGCTTTGGAGAGTGCCTCTTGCTTACCCTTGGTATTTTGGGAGAACACCTCGTTAATGTCTCCAGCTTAATATTCCTAGGAATCGGCAGACGGCTCTATCGCGCTTTTTTAGCGGCCACATCAAGTCTCTTAATTTTGAACAGGCCGGAAAGTCTTTCCAGAGTGTTATAGATGCGAGGCTGATCAGGTTTCCCTGAGTCATATTCTTAATTGTTTGAGCTTTACTTTTGACGAGGTTTTAAGAAATCCCGTTTTATTTCTGGATTTCTTGGAGATTTTTGGTTTTATGAGGATGGGGTAGCAAAGTGAGCTACACCATCTGGGATAAGAAACAACAACATAACAACAGCGTCAAAGTGCATTATTATTACATTCAATACATTGTTATTGCACGGGAGGGAGGGTGCGATGAAAATTATTATTGTAAATTAGGTCACAAGTATTGAAAGTTTGAAAAGCAGTACCGTAATTTAATGCATGAAGGGTAAAATATTAATTGTATTTTTCTACGTTGTGTGAATGTTAAGCAATGATCAAAACCTTCAACAATTTCTTCTTCAATAGACCGTTATTTCCTTTTAACATTCCTTTCAACTACTTTGAGTCCCAAATAAAATTTTCTCTCATGATTTTATAGTTTGCCATTTTATTATGGTCATTTTTATAATTTGTACAATCTGTCTTTTGTTGTTGCGCAGTAGAACACAATTATTTACTCAGGTATATGTTTCATAATTATTCATTTGTATTAAAAACTGCATTTTTGAAATAGGATTAACAACTTAAAAAAATAAAGTGAATGTTTTTTCTCATTGTTACATATAAAATGGAGTTTTCTTTTAAGAAAAAGGTTCTTTTTTAATACGATCTGGTATTTTTTTATAAGTTCTTTAAAATGTCTTCAGAAGAGTAAGTGCATTTATGCTTAAATTTCTACTCTCCTCTTTTGGAATTAGTTTTTGGCAAAAGACATATATATTTGCTGAAAAACTTTCTTTTAGCCACCGTAATTTTTATTCTTGATTGAATGACAAGTTTTTCTGTGACTTACTCTATTTTCCCTAAATTTGTCGTAGACTGTGTCAATAGCAAATTGTCAAAATGTGAAAAAGAGATCATTATATTCATGTAAAAATTGACTTATTAAAAGAAGTAACATCGACTCAGCGGCTTAGAAGAAACATGCTCTCCTCGTATGCCGAAGGTAGCATGTTTGATTCTGGCTGGAGTCGACAGTTTTTCTGAATGAGGAAAGTGTAAGCATGCACGTAAAAATCGATTGAGTATCAATTGTGCTGCGGTACTATCCGCAAAAATAAATCACGGCATTATTTAGCGTCCAATGATAACTTTAAATGAATAAGTTCAAGCGTCAAAGAATTTGGTAGCGAAAGCCAAGAATAGATGGTGCCACCAATGAATTTTTTCCCACACTTGGAGATTTGCCATATCTGTATGGGCTTAGCCACGAAAATGCAGTTTATTTGAGAGAAAAATTAACTGGTATAACCATGATGAATAAAAAGGACGAAAAGAAATAACTATAAAATTAGTGTGTGTGTGTGTGTGTGTGTGTGTGTGTGTGTGTGTGTGTGTGTGTGTGTGTGTGTGTGTGTGTGTGTGTGTGTGTGTGTGTGTGTGTGTGTGTGTGTGTGTGTGTGTGTGTGTGTGTGTGTGTGTGTGTGTGTGTGTGTGTGTGTGTGTGTGTGTGTGTGTGTGTGTGTGTGTGTGTGTGTGTGTGTGTGTGTGTGTGTGTGTGTGTGTGTGTGTGTGTGTGTGTGTGTGTGTGTGTGTGTGTGTGTGTGTGTGTGTGTGTGTGTGTGTGTGTGTGTGTGTGTGTGTGTGTGTGTGTGTGTGTGTGTGTGTGTGTGTTGAATTAAATTAACAAAACGCTCATATAAAATTTCTTTTTTAAATCCAGATAATTTGCTGTAAAACGCATTATTTTTCTTTTACCTGTTTCACAACTTCAGCAAATAAAAGGTTTTAAATTTAAAGCGAGATTTATTTTAAAGCATGAAAAATCTAGATTAGAACCTTACAAAATTTCAGTTCTTTTATCAGTAAAATTTTATTTCATCAACTTATAGTCTTCGTAGAAACATAAATACTAAAAAGGTGATGATAAACCTATTTCTAGTAGAGAGTCCACTTTTCCGACTCACAATTAATTAAAGAGCTCTTTTATTATTATAATTATTATATTTTTATATTCTTATATTTTATAACGCATATAAAATAAAACATTGTTTATTGTGTTGTATCGTGTATATAAGTTGTTGCGCGCGCGTGTGTGTGTGTGTGTACCGTCTTCATATTATTAATAATTTTATTTTATTAGTGTCTACATTTTAATGTTTTTAAAAATGTATTTCATATATGCCGAATTTTGTGTAACAATATTTAATGTTATCACGTTTGCGCCAAAGTAGATTTTAATACAAATTTGTTATCTTAATATGTGTTTCATATCATGTATCTTTATATATCCTATATCTTATCATTTGATATGATATCATGTATATTTGTATCCACTATCTTATTGTTTGATATGATATTATTTTCCAGTATAAAAAATAATTGAATACATTATCTGTTAGCTATAATATGAATCTAATATTAGGAAAGTATACGAGGAAACGTGAGCTCTTATTCTGGATGACGGATAGATTTGAAAAAACTAATGTCCATTTATGTGCACGGAATTTCATTTTTGTCAATTAATATTTTGGAAGTGTCGTTATTGTGTTTGCTGTTATAGTTTCGTTTATTTTATAGCGTTTTGGTTTTAGTATTCCTATTACTTAAATATTTCTACTGTGAATAACATGTATTTCCAAATGGTGCTATGCATTGCTTTGTACACATTGAAAATTGATTAAGCTTGTAAAGGAGAAAAATTAAGCCAGTGACTCCCTCTCAAAATTAGAGGGTAAATGTAAGAATAATTAAATTAGATTTAAAATTAAATTCCCTATATAGCGCTTAACTTTTCTTTTCATTGTGTGTGTGTGTATCGTCACACACACACACACAAGTATTAAATTAATCTCTCAATTATTTCTTCGAAACATATGGCCTAACCACTAAACATTTCTGATACCAGATCCTTATATTTAATAGCCCTATATGTTAGCCTTAACTTTCAAGTACACTCACGAAATCAGAGGTACTTCTCACATCTGGTTTTAAGTGGTAAAACACTTAAATTTCACTTTGGTGTGTTTTTTTTCCTCAAAAGATTTCATCGAATAAAGGCCCTTTTTTAAAAATTAAGACTGATCCTGGAAACGTGAAATATATATATATATATATATATATATATATATATATATATATATATATATATATATATATATATAACATGACTCCTCAGAGTATTTCTAAGGTGCCATGTTTATGATTGGTAGGAATAATGAAAAGTGTGCAGCCATTTTTATATGATAGTTTATTCCAGGAATTCCACAACTCTTTCTGTACCCCAAGCCATGCTTAGAGAGGAGTCCTATTTCCTACGTCAATCGTGTTGGAGCTCCCTTCATCCACGCGGTTAGAGTTAGTCATCCGAAGTCGAAATCACTTAAGTTAAAGTTTAAAAACGGAAATAATTAACTATAACAACCATTTTCCCCGTAACGCCCTTTAAGATTGGATTTTCACAAAATCCCTTTTGTAGGGGATCTCTAAGTGAAAGGAACGTGCCTACTAATTTTGAAACCTGTAAATCTCGTAGTTCAAAGACTAAAATATTCGACTATAATTGTCCTTAAGTCCAACAACTCCCTTTTGGGGTCAATTTTTACAAAACACATTTTGTAGAGTATCTCTACTGGATGAAATCAATCTACTTACCAAATTTAAAGTTTGTATGCCTAATATTTCCACACAAAAAAAAACTTATCTATAACTCTCTTTAAGCCCCCACAACGCACCTAGGAGTTCGATTTTCTCAAATTTCGTGCTTAGCGGATCTCTACTCCATGCAAAGTATGGTACGACGTGTGGAATGTTGCATCACACACCACGGTGGACATATCCCGTACTGATACCTTTCATTAAGGTGCCTGCTGACTTTTAGATGCATTGTTCCATTTCTCCGTACGCAGATCAAATGAAAATTTTTTTTTCTTTCAGATGTTTCACAGCTTTTGTACTTTCCAGAACAATAAATATTCTTTATTCTAATGTCTGAACAGTGTGGCAACTATATTTTATCCTACTAGGCCTCATGTCTCGCTTAATGTTATGCTACATAGCAATTTGTGATCCGTCCTTAGCAAGTGTCCAGCAGTGTATTTATGACCATTTCCGACGTAAGACTGTGATATATTGCTTTCTCCAAGAACGGACTTGATGGCAAGAGGGCTTTTTCATTGCAAACTATGTTGTTTTAATCTTATGAAAATTCTGTGTTTTATTCAATGCACAAAACAGTATACCACACATTTTCACAAAATGTCTTGTTTCCATATCCTTTCGTTTTCCAATGATGCACAGAAGTAGATTGTAACTTAACTTTTGGATGCCAGAGAATGTAAACCATTAAAAGTATTAATAAAGATTTTGTAAACATGAAGACGCATTATAAATGCTTTGAAAATAATTAGTATGAGTCTTTTCACACGTACAAATAAAGCATTCTGTTAAATTTTACCTTAGGGCAGAACAAAAAGAAAGTCTCAGGAGTACCTTATTAATCTGAAGGAGAAAACAAAAGCTTAAGAATCTCAAACCATATGCAAAATTTATAAATTAACTGCTACTTAATTATAAGAAAATGTATTAAAGTAGCATAGCCATTACAAACAGTGGTCCTCAAACTTTAACTACTGACGACCCAATTTTCAATCATAATTTTTATCGTACCCTCCCAGCCAAAAAATAATAATTTATTGAATGCAATAATAATGCATTTTGGGGGGAGGGTGCTAAAGCTACAATACGATCATAATTATAAACCGTTCAAATTAACAAGGTAAGTATTAAATTTTGTATATGTTACTTTTAAGTAATATATATTTTTATTTTTTTTTTTTACTTTTTGGTTCGATTCACTTTAAAAGCGTGTTTTTTTTAGTTTGTTTTTAAAGTATAATTTATTTTATAATTATTTTTACTATACACGATAAAAAACACAATTCCAGTGAGTAATTTAATTAAGAGAAAGTATACTTACCTACTTTCAAGGACTTTTCAATTTTTCTTTGATTTTTTTTAGAAAAAAATCCAATAAAACTAATGAAAATGTTCCAAATCTGCGTGCCCTTAATAAAGAATGAAAAGCATGTTCACAGAAAATATTTTTGAACAAAAGGGGTCGCGCAGGGAACTCGATCAAAACTAGTAACTTGATTGAAAAAAAAACGTTTGCAACTCCCCCCAAAAAGAGGGCGAAATGTGATAAATTCATTTTAGTTCCCATTAAGACTGTCATATTGGAGAATACTCTGTCAAGGTCATTGGTAACAAATAAACAGTTTTCCCAGAATTAACGATTTCGTGAATATCAGATGAATCTGCGCATCGCGCGACCGATTCCGTGTTAAAAGTATATTCAATAAAACATATGGATATTAGTTCTAAAATAGAATTGCGTAAAAATACATCTTGGCCAAATAATCCTTCAAAGTACTCAATATGCTTATCCATATATCATATAACTCATTCACATGGAAAAAAATCAACAGAAAAATATTATTTACAACTTTCCTAAAAAGAACAGATGGAGTGAAACACACCAGTAAGATTGAAGGTCGAATATATGATAGTCAAAAGTATTATTTTAGGGGTTAAAGAAACGTAATAAAAAATATTTCATCGTGTGATTACAGTAAAGCAAACAAAATGTCTTTTTTTATTTGGTTATATGATCAAAGATAGCTAATGAACGTTTGAAGTGGAATCTTTTATTTTTGATGATCACCAGATGATATACATAAATAATATCAGTGTAAATGTGCATTTTTTATTATATCACAAAGCATTTTGATTTTCTTCATTCCAAAAAATTATTTTCTTTAACCTTTTATTTTCAATATGCTCGCGCCCCCCTCGCAGGGATACCGCGCCCCCCAGAGAGGCACGCCCCACAGTTTGAGAAACACTGCATTACAAAGAATACTATGGATGCGATTATTAGTTGAGTTATGGTAGTAATAATTATTATTAAACTTATTTATTTTCAAAAATTGTATGTGTTAAACAGATAAGTACTTTTTTCCAAAAAAGTAATATGCTCTAAAATGTCTAGTAAGATTATATTTTAACTTTTACCTTATTTTAGTAAATGAAATTAAGTTAACTTGTGAAAAATGTTAAATAAAACTATTTGTCATCGCGTATAATTTTTAGGAGCATAATACATAATTTATATTAATATTTTGGGGGGATTTTTACATATATTTTTTCACAGTCTCCAGAAAAATCACTGTTAAAATTTTAAAATGATAGATATTTCTTTATTTAATGTAATTTATTCAAAAATATTGCATCATCCTTTTTTTAAAGAAATTTAGTAAAATTTATAAATCAGCAAACAACATTAAGTGATTTTTCAAAAGTTAAAGTTTCAAAAAATGTTTAATTCATTTGATATTTTATAGTTAGAAATAATATTTTAAAATATTTTACTAACTATCTATATATTACAGAAAAGGAAGGAAAAATAAACTGGATGTGTGAAGCAAATATTTAAAAAAAACAATAATAGGACTAATTGACTATGTTTAAATACATCAATAGAATTACCAACTTCTAAAATATTCAGCTAATCTCTTAATTTAATTGATATTTAAATTTTTAAAGTTTAAGAAATTTTTTGAAATATTCTTTAGTTTAGGCTTACACTCTCTCTCTCTCTCTCTACTGCTCTCTCTCTCTCTACTGCTCTCTCTCTCTCTCTACTGCTCTCTCTCTCTCTACTACTCTTTCAAGTTTGTCTGTCAAAAATTTTATATTTAGAACTGAAGATTAATAAACGTTTTCCAAAGTAATGCATTTAAGAACAGTCAGTAGGGTAAACCCCTTTTAAAAATAGATATTGAGTTTTTGTTTTTTCTGAAATCTACAAATCAAGACCTTTCCAATGATATAACATACAAGCCATTATATGAATTAGAAGTATTTTAAAATGATTTTTAAAAAATAATCAGTTGATTTACCACGCCCATTTTGACAAATAGAAATGTAAACATTGCCTTTTTAAAACTGGGGAAAAGTTGCAAAGCCTCGATTAATTTTTATTTTTCAATACTCAAATTAACTTTAGATAATTGTATAATTGCAACTGTTAGATTTGCTAAAAACCTTTGGAGGCAATTTCAGATTTTCATGTGGGTTTTAGTAAATGTTATGCTTAAAATGTAGGCATTTTTTACTGAAATTTAGGTCTTTTCTTTAGTTTAAATTCATTTTTAATTAGTTATTATTACTGATTACTAAATCTTCGCGTGTTTAAGTAAAGTGTTAAAAGAAGAAAAACTTAGGTTATATGATTGTGACCAGGTGAGAAATACATACGTAATGAATCTTAATTTTATAACTGAATAAAGCATAATGAAGATAAATTGTGATGGAAAATAAATAGGATAATACTTTTACAAGGTAAGATTTTTTATAAAAATTGTTTTCTAAATGTTTTTTTATTTAAATTGTATAAATGTACTCTGTTTCTTAAGTGCAACTGTGTATACTGAAGTGACATTTTTGAAATATTCTTGAGCAGGTATCATAAGAAAGAATGACAATTTTCAATAAATTCTTCATAATCATATTTGCTCGCTCAACTAAAAGTTTGTTTTTGAAAAGATTAATTAATATATTTAAAAAATTTCACTTCAGTGTAAATATAAATGTATAATGTAAAGTCTTGAGTTCATATGTTTAATAGTTTCTGAGATAAAGGTATGAGATGATACATCAAGTGTGATGTTTGTTGCCTTTGCGAGAAGCTTGTTACATACATAAAAATACATAAATTTCATGTTTAAAAACATAAAAATAGTTTTATTTTGGCTGTTTTAAAAAACATTTGTCCAGTTTAGAGAAATTTTTGAAGTTTAAACCTTAGAAAATGTCTGCAACAATAAAACCTAATGATAACCTTACAACACATCCCAGCGAAAACTTTCAAAATGTCGTATATATATATATATATATATATATATATATATATATATATATATATATATATATATATATAATCAGATATTTTTAAATACCATCTCAAATTCATACAAAAAACCATATTGATAAATTTTCACATTATATTTATGTTGCTTTATGTTCAAATTTGATATCTGTAAAGCATGAAAGCTACTAATTCTTCCAAAATTGATACAGAATTGAGAAAATTGATGTAATACGAGAAATTATCTCGTTAAAAAAAACTGAAAAATGCTATTCTGGGCAATTTAAGACTTTTTTTGCTTACTATTTTATGCAAAATAAATTGCAAAGATGCTAATGTTGAATAAAATGGGACAAATACATGTTGTAAATCATTATTTTTGTGATAAAGTGGCACTTTATAGTGAAAATTCAATTTTCTCAAAAATGATGTTTTTAAAACTGTATTCATGTTTTTCTCAGAATATAATATTTGAATGTAATGAATTTCCCCCCTCATGTTACTTATATGTAACTATATATATTCATGTGAGTTTTTTGGGGATTTTCCCAAAATATTTGACTGGAGTCCATATATCGTGACAAAAAATGTCAATTTTTTTAAAAATTCATAGTGATATTTTTATGTTACATGTTTTTGAGAAAACTAAACAATATATTTTAAATATTTCGCTTAATTGCAAATATTAATGTTTATTTATTGTTCAGACAAGTTTTTAAGCTTTAATAATTCAAAACATTTTCAGTAATAGGTAACTAACAACAACTCAGGTGTGTAATGCTTTTTGTCGTTGCAAGAAGATTGTTACATGCATAAAAATACACCATTTTCATATTTAAAAACATAAAAACAGTTTTATTTTGACTTTTTTAGGAATCCTTTGTACATTTTAGAGAAAATTTTGAATTTTGAAACTTTTATAAATTGTGTTTGCATGGAAACATACAAATCCATAGTTAAATTTTTCTAACGTCGTAAAATCACATATTCCAAAATCATAAATTTTACATATTGATACATGTTTACATTGTATTTTTGATGTTATAAGGTCAAATTTGACATTTAAAATGCATTGAAGTTAAAAAATCTTCACAGATTGTTACATAATTTGTGAAAATTGATGCAAAATGCTAAAATAAATCTCGTTGAACAAAAACTGAAAATTACTATATATGTATTTTCTGAACATTTTAAGGCTTTCTTGTTTCCTATTTTATGTTTAAAAAATTAAGAAGATACTAATGTTTAATAAAATAGGGCAAATACATGTTGTAATTCATTATTTTTGTAATTAAGTGCCTTTTTACACTTAAAACGCAATTTATCTTAAAATGATTGTTTTCAAAGTGCGTGTACCTTTTTAATAGAAAATAATGAATGAAACTACTTGCAATTTTTACTGCACATAAATAATATGTAACTATATATAATGGAGCTAATTTCTTGGAAATTTTCCTAAAATATTTTGCTCAGAAGCAGTTATCTAAAAAAAATGACAATTTTCACAAATTTCATAGTGATACTTTTACGATAATTTTTTTTGAAAAAGTAAGCAATATATTTGAAACATGTTACCAATATTTAAATAAAAAAGCCTAATTACTATACAGCCAAAATTTGAAGTTTTTATACTTAACAATTTCTTAGAAACAGGTTCCTAAAATGGCTCAATTTAACATTGTCGGTATAGGGCCTACCGACTACTCTTAACAATAAATATATCAGATAATGAGTTAAAAAGGGTTCTTTTACTAACAAGGAAGGCCTTTCACTAAATCTTGGTATTTTCACACAAGAAAAATCTGATCTATTTCCAGTTAAAATTAGTTAACAAGAAAGGCGTGAAATGAACTAACTTAAGCTTTCCTACATTTCTTGTAATCAGGTTCTAAATTTAGACCCATGTCTGATTAGCTCATCTCAGGGCTTCCTATTCACCCGTGCGTGTTTCTGAAATTAGAGTTAAAACTTCCAAAAACATTAGAAATAATATTAACAATTACTCCATAACACATTCGAACAAATATAAAGAATTTCTAAGGTCAGAGTTAAAAATATTATTTTGTACGCATATTTTCAACTTCAAGAAAACATGTGAAAGAAAACTATTGGGTTGTTCAGAAAGTAATTCTTTTGTGGAGAAATGAAAGACAGTTTTCGTATAAAAAACAAATACTTTATTAAATTATATATTGACCGTTCTGGTCCAACACCTTTTGCCATCTTTCTGGTAGTAGCATAAGTCCACGCTCATAAAATTTTTTGTCTTTGCTGGCAAAAAACTGATCGAGGTGGTTTTTGACCTTCTCATTTGAGGTGAAGGTTTTACAGTCTTAAAAATTTTGAAGTGACCGGAACAAATAATAATCCGATGATGCCAGGTCTGGAGAATATGGTGTATGTGGCATTGCATCCCATTCAAGCTGTAAACTTTTGGCGAGTGGCCAAACTTGTGTGAGGTCTCGTGTTGTCTTCGTGAAACACTACACCTTTCCTGTTGATTAGTTCTGACCTTTTCTGTTAAAGTGCATCATTCAGTTTGTCCAGCTGATGACAGTAGACTTCCGAATTAATCGTTGTGTTATCCGGTAAGAGCTAAAAAAAACGATTCCTTTAAAATCCCACCAAACAAGCAGCATCACCTTTTTTTGGACAATATCGGCTTTGGAAATGGTTTGAACAGGTTCATCTTTTTTGCTCAATGACCTTTTTGTCCCCAATGATGATGCGCTTCAAAAACGAATCATTTTCGTGACGTTTGAGAAGCGAATCGCAGACTTCAAAGCGGCGACACAGATTTATCTCTGTGAGAACATGGGGAACCCATACATCGAGCTTTGAGTATAATCCCAGGCCTTTCAAGTGGTCATAAACTGTTGAATTTGATAACTTTAACCTGAATCCGATCTCACGTATTGTTATTCGCCGGTTCGCATCAACTAATGCCTTTATCGCGTCTTTATCAACTTCAACCTACCTTCCCGAACGTGGTGCATCTTCGACATCAAAATTGCCGGATCGAAATTTAGCGAACCATTTCTGGCACTGGCGTACTGTCAACACACCTTCTCTATACACATCGGTCAATTTCTTTCTGGCTTGAACAGCATTTTTACCCTTTCTGTAGTAAAACAGTAAGATATGTCGAAAATGCTGCTTATCGCTCTCCCTATTTAAAAGGGCCCCAGCCAAAAGTTACTGCGTAGAATTAATTAAAATTTTTAACACACAAGCCTTGCTATATAAGCTCTCAAAGCAAATAAAAGTTGTACGGCTTAAATGTGAAGTTCGGTGCAAAAAAATACAATTAAATCCTCTGTCGGGAAAAAAAGAAATTACTTTTCAAACAACCCAATATTTAACCAAAGTTATTAACTATTTTTAATATTTTATTCATTTAAATGGTTTCATTACATACATTTAGTAATTGTTCAATTAAAAGTACCCTTATCAAAATTCAGTAAGAGATTATCCTTATCAGAATTAAATTATTACTACTTATGAAAATATATGATTGCGAAAAAAATTATATATATATATATATAAATAGAGAGAGAGTGTGTGTTTTTTTTCAGGTATAGAAGTGTTTAAGTTGGCATTACTTTCCAAGATGGCGACCGATTTAACAGCTGTCAAGTGATTTATTCTCAGTTTGGTTTGGCAATTCATCAAAACCATCATCAAGCAAGGCGTAGATTCGTCGAATGGGCCCAAAACGAGATTGCCGTTGTTCCCGATTTTCATAAGCGAATTTTTTTAGCGAAGAAGCGCACTTCTGGTTTAATGGCTACGTCAACAAACAAAACTGCCGCATTTGGAGTGAAGCTAATCCACAAATGTATGTCGAAATACCGTTACATCCAGAAAAACTGACTGTTTGGTGCGCTTTATGGTCTGGTGGAATCCTTCTTCAAAACCTATGAAGGCCACAACGTTACAGTCAAGGGTGATCGGTATAGAGCCATGATTATTAACTTTTTCATTCCTGAATTGAACAATCATGATGTCCAGGAGCTGTGGTTCCAACAAGACGGCGCAACATGTCACACAACTCGTGCCACAATCGATTTATTGAAAGACACGTTTAGTGACCGCCTAATTTCACGTTTTGGACCTGTGAATTGGCCTCCAAGATCTTGTGATTTAACACCGCTAGACTATTTTCTGTGGGGCTATTTAAAGTCTTTGGTCTATGCGGATAAGCCACAAACGCTTGACCATTTGGAAGACAACATTCGCCGTGTTATTGCCGATATACGGCCACAAATGTTGGAAAAAGTCATCGAAAATTGGACGTCCAGATTAGACTACATCCGAGCCAGCCGTAGCAGTCATATGCCAGAAATCATATTTAAAATGTAATGCCACAAGATTATCTTTCGAATAAAAAAAAATTCATGTCCATCGAATAATACATCGTTATTTTATTGTAATTTAAAGTTCTATACCTCTAAAAAAACACCCTATATATATATATATATATATATATATATATATATATATATATATATATATATATATATATATATATATATATATATATATATATATATATATATATATATATTACAAGTTTTAAATTATATATTATTTGTGCAGCATTTATACTTGCATACGTATATGCATGCACAAATAAATTCGTATAAAATTTAAGTTAATGATTAATTTTATGATTTTAGGCAATCATTATTCTAATTAAGTTTAAGTACTCTACGTGACATTGAAAATACAATACCAAGAAGGAGTAGCCGAAATGGGAAGAAATTCTCACACAGAGAGAAACAGCTACGAACAAGAAGCAATCTTTATTTTCAGAGGCTACTTAGAAGGTTGTAAGACCACCGTGGATAATTATGCACAAAACACATTTAGATACATAATTAGAGGAAGTAGGAGTATTATCTCTTTAAGACCCAACCAACACGAATTTGCGGGTTGGATATTTTTATACATTTTTGCTTCTGGAATATAGTATCACTTTTTATCAGTAGAAGGCAAGATGAAGTTCATGTTTTACTTGTACCTGGAAAGTCTAGCTTTGTTTACAAATACAACGGTTACATATCACATTTTTATCTGTCGTTAAAGGATACACTCAGGTACAAAAAATTGGCGCACCAAGAAGGAGTTTTACATACGTAATGACTCTTTTGATATTAGTAAATGATTGCAAAAGCAAAGAAAAATGATCATTTGTTTCAGGGGAAATAGCAAAAGAACGGAGGATTTAATACCCTATTGAACCTCCTGTAGTGTAAATGCAAGATGTGATACTAACGGGAATTGAGGCATACAAGTTCTGTATAATGTCTTGAGACATTTCATTTCATAAATTCTGTAACCTTGCCTCTAGTTCAGTGCTTCTCAAACTTTCAATACTGGCGCCCCCCTTTTCAATCACAATTTTTATCGCGCCCCCCCCCTTATACATAATAATTTACTAAATGCAATAATAATGCACTTTTACGATAAAGCAACAATATTTATTATAAACCGTACAAATTCATGACATAAAAATTAAATTTTGTATATGTTACTTTTAAGCAAAAAAAAGTTAAGTAATAGGATAATTAGTTATTTTTCCTTTCTCTGATTTTTAAATTGGAACATATTACAAAATGCGGTGGTTGCTTAGAATACAAAATATAGATATCAGCTAAATATTGAAAATGAACTCAGAGGGTCAATTTCTAATCATAAGCATTCCTTTGAAAAATTTGCTCTGTAAGACAAGCCCATGGAAGTAGCTAATAATTACTAAACTTGTTCTTAATTTAGTATTAATTAATTAGTCATAAAATACTCTGTGCACCACTCATACATTAAAAGCAGTGTTTCTCAAACTTTCAATACTGGCGACCCAATTTTCAATCATAATTTTTGTCTCGCCCCCCTGTACAACAATAATGTATTTACTGCAATAAAAATGCACTTTGAGAGAGAGACGCTAAAGTTACAATACGATCTTAATTATAAACCGTACAAATTAATACGATAAGTATATTAAATTTTGTGTATATGTAACTTTTTAAGTAATATATATATATATATATATATTAAGAAAATTTCTTAAAATATATATATATTACTTAGAATTGTGTTATTTTTCTTTCTCTAATTTTTAAATTGGAACAGATCACAAAATGATGTATTTAAAGATTTATTTCCTTCAGCATTCATTTCTCAAAGTACAAATGTCATTAGAAAAATAGACTAGTCAATGTCGCTCTCTATCATATCCATCACATCTGGCATTATAGGGTACGTTTGCGTGAGTCTGGGCAACCTATCGGACGTCTGCGCAAAACATGTAAAAAATGCTTTTCCTCGTACAATTCAGTCAGTTTTGGTCGACTCGATACTCCTATAGCTACCGAATCTAGCTTGAATGTACATTTCTTTTAATTTCCACGTTAATTGTAATTCACGGTAATTAAGTATTTACGTCAGTAGATTAAAACAATATCATACATACATTTTTAAGTCGTAAGCAAACATTCGACCATAATAAAGAATCAACAAGTACACAGACGAACGAGCATGGTTCCGAAAATTAAATCAAGGCGATCTTCTCAAAAATACTAAAATTTTGGATTTACCACCTTTAAAGAAAATGATGGAAAAAAAAGCCCCAGCTCGATATGTGTTAAAACTTACAAATCTGTAGAACAACGTGTGAAAGTTGTTTTTAAAACATGTAAAATCATTTAGCTATGTTGGCAAAGAATTTTAAAAATATTTTCTGGATGAGGACAGCTTGGCAGCAAGTTACGAGTGGATTAGGGATCTATTTCAAGATACTCCAGAAGGGCTCTCAACTTCCGAAGAAGAAATCTTCATAGATTTCACATCCAGTGAATAATTAAAAGGCAATTTTGTAATAAATCGCTCTTTGAATTTGGGGTAGAGGTGGATGAGGAATTATCTGTACTGAAAACAAAAGCACTTCGTATACTATTACCATTTTCAACATCCTACCTTTTTCAAACCGGATTTTCTGCAGTGGATGCCTTGAAGACAAAATATAGATCTCAGCTAAATATAGAAAAATAACTCTTTAAGTGTCAATTTCTGATATTAAACCTTCCTTTGAAAAACTTTCCTCTACAAGACAAGCCCGTGGAAGTCCCTAATAATTATTAAACTTGTTCTTAATTTAGTAATAAAATTGATTGATTGATTGAATATTAACGTCGCACTGTTCAGCTGCACGAGGGCTTTTGACGACGGACCACGTAATTTTGAACCATGTTCAAGTGACGTGGATGACACCTGAGCTGGCACCCCTCTCTCCTAACTACCACACCACACCAACGGGAAAACGTTTCATCTCTCAACAGATTTAACGTGCATCGCTGCCCTACACGGCGGGTCTTTAGTGGTACTGGGCTCGAACTCGTGACAAGGCAAGCCACGATCCGATACCTATACCACTCGGCTACCGCGGCCAAATTCAGTAATAAGAAATTATTTATAAAATACCTTCTTCAGTACTGATACATCAAACGTATACTGGCTAAAACACCGACTCTTCGCACGAGTTCATTTTTTAAAAAAATAAAACATTATTCTTGATATAATAGCTGAACTGAAAGGAGAGTAAAACTGTGTGCACGACATTGTATACAAAAATGTAAAATGATTTTTTTTTAGATAAATGCTATAATTGTAAATAGTTCAAACCTCACAGAATTAGCATTTAGAATTAATGTTAAGTAATTAAAAAGAATATAAAATTCTGATGAAGAATAATTGTGTTACTTTTTAATATTTAAAGCGAGAAGACTTCAAAATGTTTTAACCCGGGAGCAGGCGCGTACTCGATACTAACATTAATGGTAGTGCGGGGGGACTCAGTCACCCCAATCATTTGTTTAGAATTACTTTTACTGTACACGATACAAATCGGAATTCTAGTGAATATTTTAATTTATAGAAAGTATACTTACCTTCTTTCAAGGACTATTAAATTCTTTGATGATTTGAGAAAAAATCCAATAAAACTGAACTAAAATGATTCAAAAGTACAAGACCATAATAAAGGACGCAAATCAGACACTTTTCAATTATCCTACAGAAATGTTAAACCAATCAATTCTTTTCCAAATATCGCAAAACTCAATTATTTACAATTTCCCTAAGCGAAAAGCAAACGCATAAAAGATGGGAGGGAACTAATATTGAATAACCATACCATAAGATTGAAGGTCAATCAAATGATTAGCAAACGTACTGTGCAGCCTGGCTGAAAAGTGAATCATGACTTCCTTTTCTTTTTCTACAACTAATGTACAGTATTTCAATAATAATTACAGTGGTGAATTGTTTATCTTCTTAGAATTTTTCTCAGGGTCTGGGTTTCGTTTTTTCTTTAACAAGTAATATTTTATGTTAAAACGTAATAAAAAAATCTCTCATTGAGGAAATACAGCAAATAAAACAAAATGTTTTTTTTTCTTTAATTTGGTTTTGGGATCAAAGATAGCTATTTGATGACGGAAAAAAGCCAGATAATAAACATAAATTATGTCAGTGTTGTTGTGTGTATTTTTTTTTTATTATGGAAGAAAGCATTTTTGTTTTACTTCTCTTTTTCCGGTTATTTTTTAAAAAAAATCTTTAAATTTTCGATACGCTCGCGCCCCCCTTGTAGGGTCATCGCGCCCCCCCCAGGGGGACGCGCCCCACACTTTGAGAAACACTGCTCTAGTTCGTTCAAATTCGTGGGATGCCCAACATATTTGCTTATAAATTATGACCGTGACATCCAAATGGAACGCGTTACCGGCATTTTTGAGTCGTGAAGGCAAGTCTTGACGTCACTAAATACCCACCATGTAGAGACGCTAATGCAAGTTAAATCTGTTGATGCTTAACTTTTTCACAGTAGTGCAGTGCTTCTCAATCGCTCAATATTTACGACCCAATATTCAATCATAATTATCATCACCCCCCCATACAATAACACTGTATTGAATGCAATTATATACTGTCTTTTGATGTACAATACGACTTTAACTTCTTGCCGCCGGTGTATGTAAACGTTTCGCTCAGCCAAAACGTTAAGTGTCTTGGACGTATATATACATCTTTCCGAAGTCTATAGATCTTTTCTGTACACTGTTATTCATAAAATTATTCCGAGTGCTTTGGAATGCAATAGAAGGACCTTTACAGTATTTGCGAAAGATTTACTTATTTCAAAGGATTTGCTTATTTGTTCCTTTTCAGCCCCCCGCCTCCTCACATACGTGCGTCTACGTGGAAAACGGTGGTACTGGAAAGCGCAACTTTTAATCGGCAGTGAAGGAATTGATTATAAACCGTATAAATTATTAAGATAAGTGTTAATGTGTGTATATAATTTTATATATGACATATCCATGGAAACTGGTAATTGTTAAACTGGTTCTTAACTTAGTGTTGCTAAATTAATTATAAAATACATTGTGCAGTATTGATACATTTATAAGTGTATTATATCCATGTGCAGATAAGTATTTTATTATGTCAGAATGTATTTCATTTATTAACTTTTAGTAAACCACTAACTTTTAAAAGTCTTTTTTTTTGCCTTTTCAATGACTTTCCTCTCGTAGATTTATCACCTCCCCTGGGAGGGGCACCCTACAGTTTGAGAAACGCTGCATTAGTGTGATGTAGACGTTTGAAAAATCGGGTGGCAATTCAGGTCGTCATCGTCGCTACACTGAGGCTCAAAATTTCGAGATCCGCCACCACTACCCCTGTAAGGCACCCGCTCGGGGGTGCCCCCCTTCTACATTATCCTCGCGACCTAGATCTGTGGGGAGGAACGAAGAAGCAGCCATATCGTCTCTCTTAATATTTCTTTATTAAGATCTTAACTTAAACAATATACAATAATAATATTTAATTCAAGTGAATCTAGAGCAAAGAGACACACAATTCGTATTACCAAATAATAGCGTAACAGACCACTATAGCTAACTTTACCGACTGTTTCTAACTTCAGTAACTACACAGTTCTTAATAACATGATTTAACAGTCATACCGCTAAATCTTGGGTAAACAGCAATTCGCTTGATTCTAACTGACGTAGCTTTTGTCCTTGTGGAATGGTATCCACCTTTAACTTGACCACAAAGGTAAATATAGCTTAAATCTTGAATTCGGGATTTCCTCGCTTTTTAGCTTAAGCACTGGCAAAACATAGACCTCGTATATTCATTTCTCATAGGCACCCCTCGTACGCTAAATTTCTACTATAATATTCTATTTATAATATTCCTAATTTGAATATTCACGCTTCTCTTCTCGAGTTGGTTGGAAAGAATTGCCATTCTGGCCCCAAAGAAACCCTAGAGGATAATTAGTTGAAATTACGATGAGCCCGTTACACTCCTTGTGTACGTTCAGAATACGATGTTCATAACAATCAAAAATTAAAATAACTTGTTTATGAATAATTTGTCAAAATGTTAAGTTTTTAGTATTATGTATACAGAATTTCACAAACACATGTATAAGGAAATAATTTCTTTAGAATAATCGGAAAACTAATCCTCGTTCGCACACAAGCGGAATATCCAGGTTTGAAGTTAGATCAATTTGCAAATTAAGAAGGGATTAATCTTCTTCAATTCCTCTTTATTTTTTGTATTACTCGTTGACATCATTTAATTTCAGTACTGATTAATTTTATGCCGATTACTTATATTAAATGAATATGCGATCACTTATCTTTTGTAATATAAAGATTATATGATCACTCTGGCAGTTTCAGCATTTAATTATTTCCTTAGCACATAATGACCATTTAGATATGCTTAATTCTAATAATATATTTTTTGAAATTCAAAGGAAAAAACGAAGTAGTTTTGTGTAATTAAAGCTTAAAATAGTGTTAATAATTTGTATCTGGATGTGTAATACGTTAAAATGGCTTTCTGTTGCATTTATTTTATGATAAAAATTGTAATATTTGCAAGCAATGCCATCCCTTACATTATAATGACGTTTTAATGGAAACTTGGCGAAATGTTGGTAATACAGCCCAGTTGGCCTCATTTTTGGTGACTTTACAATCATATGGATGTTTCTGGAAAGTACTGAAGGAATCTATCAACATCACGATTTATGGCGGAAGTGGAGTTTTCGAGAAAGAGCTAGAAAGCAGCCGCACAGACTATAAATAGCAGTCTCTCGCTAAACCTGAATCAGTATTACTTTAGTTGTTGAAGAAGACAAAAGGGGTTGCTTGGGGATATTTTTTAACATTTAGTATATATGTTTTTAGACAATGATAGTAGAGTTCGAGTGCAGTAGAAGGTGTGAAAACTTCTGGGATTTATTAAACGGATTTTAGAGATGTTTTCTGCATTTTAAGGATTGTTTCCTCACAAAAAATTTTCAACGCTTCTAAAGAATTGTTTTGCTTTTAGAGACTGATAGCATAAAATCTATGAACACCGATCTACGTAACAACATCATATTGCAATTAATCATATGCATGCATACTTAAACTATTCTCCTTGAGTTTAATAAAAAGGAATTCGTAATAACTTGTCCTGAAACTTTTTAGTTAATTATATTAAAACTAGCTTTCCTGCATAAGTTGATTTAAATATGCAACTCATTAATCAACATTAAAAGACGTTGCACATTTGTTTTCAAAATAAGAAAATAAAATTAATAATTGAAATAAATTGAGACTTGCTAAAATTATTTTGCAGTACATTTGTTTAATAATAAAAGTTCATTCAAGTAGAATGCCTGTCACAACGAATGGGAAAGTTTTTCCTTTCTAGTTAATGTAGTTAAGAACTTTCCGGAGAATTCTTTTTAAAAAATTAAATAAAGGCAGGGACTTCTCAAACTTGACGTCTATTACTAAGAAGTTCTTTTTTTTCTTTTAAGTAGTTTATTAATAAAACTCTCATTTGAAAAACATAAAATAATAGACTTGAGAAGGATGAAAAGTTAATTGATAAAAAATGCCTCTTTGTTTTTTACCCAGAAAGGAAAATTTGAATCAGTATTGCATAACATGTCATCTCATAACTTACTTTAGAAAATAATAGATTAAGCGAAAATTTTAGATATTTTTTACATTTTATACTCACGTCCAAAATTAAGGTCACAAATACAAAATCTAGGAAAACCGATGAACTATTCGCTGTGTTGCCACGAAGTTTGGCACAGAGACATATTACAGCATGAGAAAAATATAGCAACATAGCCATACAGAAAAGATTTTAAATTTTTAAATTTAAATTAAGACACATGATACATCAAAAAGTTTGAAACCATGAATCAGACATAAAGCATTTAACTCTTTAAGGGCAATTGGATACCTCTCTCTGTCTCTATACTATCAATGTTAAATTGGCTGTTTTCGATATACCTTTTCTCAAAATCTGTTATATGTATATGCTTGAAATTGTTCATGCAATTAAAGTACACCTTTTTCATTATACTGAAGTAAGCTTTTACCTAATTTTGAATTTTTTCATGATTTATAAAATATTTTACCAAACTTAGTGAAATTTGACACATTTTCTCAAAAAAAACAAAATTGTAAAAATGAATATTTCAGGTTTTTACAAAAAAGCTCATTTCAGTATATATTAGCCATCATTATAAATATATCATTAAACATTTACATACCTGTGAACAGCAGTTTCTCATAAAAGGTACATCGAACATCAAAATTTACATTTTGAGATAAATTGATTTTAATGCATACAGTGAGGATTCTAATCGGCTAGTAAATAAAAAAATAAAAGACTCAATTTACAATAAGAGATAAATGTTTTGGTTTATATCAGACGGTCAACTTTTAAGCAAAGACGAAGTACTTTGTTTACATTTTTCGCCATTCAAATGAGCTTGGCCCAGTTTCAACGATTATTTAAAAATAGGTTTTAAGGACTTCTAATTACCCTACAGGTTAAAGTGAGTTTTTTTTAAAAAAAGTTAAAATCTGTACAATTTAATAATGTAAAAATCTCAAATTGTCAAAAAAAAATAGCTTTCCAACACTCCTTAAAAGTCTGTCCAATTTGAAGTGTAACTTCCGTGCACCGGTATACAAGCTTCAAAACGAACTATCATACTGTTTATGAGGGTGTCAATAAATATTTGTGCCAAAAAAGCCCATTCTTCTAAAAGCCCGACTTTTGACTCCTAAGGGATCCTAGGAGAAGGCTAAGCTGACAAATTCTTTTCCTGGACCATCCAATGTATGTTTAATAGGATTTAGTTCCGGAGACCTAGAAGACCAATATATATGGGGAATATACTCTCCCTGATGAAATTCATCAACAATGTGAGTTCCGTGTGGCTGCCATTTTCGTCCACAAAAATGTAGTCCAGACCTGTAGCACCCAGAAAAAGGCTTCCAGGATCTCACCCATATAGCACTGTGAGTCGACAATACTCGCATCGAAACTGTACAGGAGTGCACCCGATATATTGCCATCCCATACAAGGATTCCTTTGCCACAAAATCTGTCAACTTTGGTTATGCAGAAGGGATGAAAGTGAGCTCCACTTTCTCTCTCCAAATAAAGCCTCGACAAGAATCAATCGACAAGGAAAATTTCGACTAGTCACTGAAACTAACACGCCCTTATTCATGTGGTGTCCTTGACTGATGTTTTCAGCTCCACAAATATCCTGTCTTTCCTGTTGGATGCAGTCAAAGAGACACACGAGGTTGGACGCCTGGTGTAAAGGTTAGACTCTCCAAGACGGGTGTAGAGCGTTCCCCTGGAAACTTTTCTTCCAGACACAGCAGCAAGTTCACTAGCAAGCAGAACAGCTTGTTCCCCCATGTCATCATGTGTTTAAAAAAAGCCAGGTTGAGATCCTGTGCAGATGTCGATGCTTTGTGGCGACCTTGGCTGGCGTTCCTGGTGACAGTACCACTTGTTAGAAATTAATTTCACAGCCGAAAAACTACTTTCAAGTCACTTGTAACGATCGAGCCACCTCCGCTTGAGTTTGGACAGCTTCAAGCTTGCCAATGGCTCTCCATCTTAAAGAATCATCTAACTAATTACGAGAAGTCATCCTCACTGCTATCAGGCTATTTGCTTTCATGCAATATCCACAAAACTGCAGGTGAAAATCTTATAAGCTTAAGTGTTATTTACATAGTACCAGTTCGCAGACAAAGTGAATAATTCCTACAAAATTGAATAATTATTGCTTAGATTACACATTTGTTATCCGATATATTTTCTTTACGAATAGATTTCAAATAAATTCAATATTACTGGTTTGTCACAAATCTCTTAATTATCTATTTTTTGTGTTTTTATTCGTTTTTAATTCTTATTTTTTCCATACTAACTCTTTACCCATCATCTTTTATGAAAATAAAAGCTCTTTCAAAACATATTCTTTATTCTCTTAAACTGAGATTGAAAAGAATAAAATTTTTACAATTCGATTTGTGTATGTTTTCTGTTGCTTCATGTAAAGTACTTTTTCTCGAAGCTCAAAATGAAATCAAGTCATAATTTCAAACTACAACCCAATTTTTTTTCCTAAAATTGCTCTAAAAATCTTAAATTGTAGTGTCCATGCAGAAAGAAATTCAAGTTGTGAAAGATCATTGTCATTTGCTTTTCCTTTGACAGAAGAAGGTATTTGTACAATTTTCTGAATCTGATTTGTATTTTGAACATCTGCCAACTGTTTACTTCTTAATATTAATCTCTTTACGTTTTGCTTCACTAACTTTATATTCCTTTTAACCAAACACTAATGGCTTTTCTTTTAAAAGTAAAGCCAATGTTACGAGTCATTTCCGTAGTCCTGCTAAGAAATAAGATGTTGACCTTGACTTTGGAATATAATCTCACTTACCGATCTCCCACTCCATAGACATACGCCTCATTGCACTTGAGACTAAAGAGTTGAAAAAGAATTCTAGTTATCAGCGTTTTTATTCCTACCATTACTAGTTGCAATATGAAGAAGTGGATAATGCCCCATAAACCTTAGATTGAAAAGCACTTAAAAATTTTCGTTTCATATTCTGAAGTCTTTATTAGATTCCAACAGTAAATACAGCATTATTTTTTAAAAGCAGACAAATAATTGTTAGGACTAATGATTGAAAATTTTAAATTCCAAAACAGCATTTAAATTTTGATTTAAAAATATATATATAGGTTTTTATCTTCATGCAATATTTATATTAACATGCCCTCTGTCACAAAAAATTATATGTACTCAGATGGAAACGAGCTTCTACCACGAAACTTAATATGCATGTAGAATATGAGGAAATAAACAAATGACTACAAATTCAGAACAGATTGTTTTATGAAGAAGATACGGCATGAAAAAGGATATAAATCAGTAGGTAATAAATCCACCTCTGACAGCTATACAAGCCGAAGCACGTTCTGCCATAGATTTAATATAAGAGAGGTCACATATGAACTCTTGTGAAAGATCATGCCTTAATCTTTGCCAGTAAGCAGTTAATTTGGCTGCAGTTGTCTGCAGTTGAGACTAAATTAGGATTCTTTGCTGCAGATTACATACGTCCAGTCCTTACACTCCAGCTGCTTAGATCAGTACAAATCCATTCAATGCTACCTGTGATGTGGGTTCAGTGGTAGGCGTGTTAATAGTCGTCGGCTCATTATACCTGCATCGGCCAGTCGTTACCGAAAAATTTTCCTTAATACCACCGGATGTCTGGAAGGTTGTAAATGGTGTCGAATCTATTCCAGAGGTATTGTTGATGAGGACGTGGCTACTCTTATGACTGTGCACATTTGTGTTTCTGGGATACCCTGCCCCTGCACGAAGGTTGATTATCCTTTCTGTGATCCATTATTGCAAATACAGAGAAACTATCATATCGCTCCGACCGAAGTGGCGGTCGATACGTCTGTTCGGCCCACCTACTTCTCAGAGGCCGACTATACACCCCATCCCAAAGTTCAGCAATTGTCCGTACTGTAACCGACGAATCTCTAGTCACAATACCATTCATCCAAGTAGTTTGAATAATCCTACGGAACGAGCAATCAAGATTTTAAACTCTGCCAGCTGCGCATCTCATAGAGCACGTATCCTTGTTTCATTGGTATCAAAATTTTAGTCATTTGCATATTTCTTACCCCACTACATACCAGCCAAGATTCGCGAAAGTAGCTAGATTTCTTCCGGGGGCATATATCTCTTTAGTGACAGAATGTATTTCTATATACCTCGCAGTTATATATTTTTGAACTAAAGTCTATGCATAATGATTTTTAACGGACGTAAGTCTTAAGGTATCCGTACACCTTCGAAGAAATTTTTTTTAAAAATTGTAATATTTGCTATTAAAATATTTTTTACTGATGAAATATAACTTAAAACTATGAAAAATACATTTAATATGTTACTTGTAGTGCATAAAAAAATTTTAGGGAGTAAAGCATAGTGTAAATAGTAATTAAATTGATTATTAGAATAACGCACATAACTCAAATGTAAACAAAAATAACCCTTTTCTGTAAATTTGATGATGATCATAATAACATTTTTAGGGCTGGTACTATTTTCCTGATGATAATCAATTTATTACAATTTTTATCAAGTTTCGAGTAAAAGAACATTGAAAAATCCTTAAAAAATTATTACGAGCATGATATATACCTTAGTTACTAAAAACATATCAACTATATAATTATGAAAGTAGTAGGGGTTCTTTAAATCTATAAAACAAATATATTTATAAAATTTGAACTAATTTGGTTCACAACTTTTTCTGATATTTACGTTGTCAGATATCAATACGTTAAACAAATTCATTTTGAGATAAATCAGAAATAAACTTTGAACTGCAAATTTTAATATTAAACACAATTTGATATACTTAAAATGCTCTGATTTATAAATAACACCTTCTTTACTCTCTAAAACATTGATTTTTTTTTCCTTGTAGCTCTTAAAATTTTTCTACGCTGCTTTACATTTGGTGTTGAATGTCGTTCTGCGTCGTTAATTCTATTGATGTCAAGATGTTTGTATGCTTTTAAAGTAAAATAACCAGGAGTTATATTAAGTTTTTAAAAATTTCAACACAACCCTTGTATCCATCATTAAATTGGATCACAGCATCCAATGCACCAGATTTTAAAATTTTGAGGCACACGAAAACTTCCTTGGGTACTCTCTGCCATATAACGTCATTTAAACACTCGTTAGAATTTTGTGTTTTGCCATGCAGGCATTTAGTAAGCAGTTCTTTGGTACACAACTCTAAATATGTAGGCTTAATCGTGTTTAGTACTTCATTTGATAAGCCTTTATATTTTTCGTTTGGCTTTTTGCCACAAGACAGTGCTCGCTGGTAGTAGCACCAACTATCTTTTCCGATGGGACACTGCCCATGCTTCGGTTTCTCGACACTTGATGAACAATGAAACAAAGCCGCAATAACATTTTGCTGAAGACCGGATAGGTTTCCAACATTGCTACGAACAGCAATCCCATAATAGTTTTGCAATCGGTCAATAAAAGAGTCGGTGAGTTTGCCTTTACCAGACAGATTTTTATTTTTAGACTTTAGTTTGCGCAATCTCGCACCTACTCTCTTTTGAACATGACCAATGCATTCATATTTTGTAACGCTATCCTTCCCATAAGTATCTTTGACACTGATAAAGCCCTTAGAGTCCCCGTCACCATAATAATGTGCATATTTAAGGCCTCGTTTGACAATAGAACGTTGGAAGATTCTCGTAGCACCAACAGCTTCCATTTTTAACGCAGAACCTTGAAAATTGCTATGGCACACGTGATATGCTGCAAAAGTTTCCGACTCAATGCTTCTAGGCATTTTAGAAATCTTTCTGCAGGTGGGACAATATGACGACATTATTTCAATGTCTACTACTTTACCAGTGTCAACTGACAAAGAGCTGCGACACACCCATTCATGGAAGAGTAACCTCTACGCTGCCACGTTCCATCAACTGAAATGCCACATTCAACAATTTTATTTTTAGTAGGATGTAGCACTAACAGTTCAGAAGCTGCTTTTTGCATTGATAGTTCACTATATATATATAACTTCTGAGTTCACTAACATGAGTTTATTCTCATGATTAGTGTACGCAGTTTTACTGAGCCTGGGTAAATTTAACGTACCACATAATTTAAACCCAGCAGAAAAACATTTCCCAATTTGTCTCATACCATACACAAATCTTGTATTTACTTCAGGACAGTTTAAAGTTTTCTTTGAACTAGAAAACCCTGAGTAAAAGTCATAATGTTTACACCTGATAACAAAATTTGAGCACAAACCATATGTGGAATCCTCAGAAAGCAGGATACCTTCTTCGAAACATCTTGGGCTGCAAAGTTGTAAAAACAAATTTAAAAGGACTTCCATATCAATTATTCTGTTACCAATAAGTGGTTTACGTTGATATTCTGCTATTTCTTCATCAAAGGCAGCAGGTATTTAATTTTTGAAGAACTGGCGTTGGTAGATGTTGCGCTGCTATTTTTTTGAATGTTTAATGGTAGATCCATTTACTAGAAATTGGCGTTTTCTCTTTGCACTAACTCTACGTTTAGCATTACCCATTTTAAATGACAAAAATTAAAATTTTCTGCTATAAAAAAGGATTAAACAAAAGCTTATAAAGAGCTACGCAATCATAAGCAAATGTAAACAAACAGTAAAGCACTCTATTTTCTTGCCAGATTCTAGATAAAAATATAAATAAAAACCTGTTGCCAATTATATTCTTGATAATTCTGAAAACTCAAATTCATATTTTAAAAAGTTTAAATTTCTTACTATTGCAAATTTAAACGATACTTTGAAAAATAAAAATGTCAACAAACATTTTTTCTACTTCGCAATGCAGACCTGTACTTCCGGGTTCAAAAAGGTGCTATCGAAGGAAACTCAAATTCCCATAACTTAAGTTCTAAATAAGATAGAAACAAAATTTAAACACCATTTTAAAGAAAAAAGTTCATATTTTCAAATAACATTTAAATTAAAACATCGAAAATTTTGACGAAAATGACGTTTTGAAGGTGTACGGATACATTAAAATATGTGATGAAAAGAATGTGAGCATTAAAAGGAAAAGGGAAAAGAAAAGTAGTGGGTAAAAGAGTAGTGATTTCTTTCGGACGCCACTACTATGTACTTGAAAAATTCAATGTCGGATACTTTTCGACAGCATCGAATAATTTAAAATTCGGAATTTATATAATGAAAATTTAATATCAGTTCATCAGCAAATATTATTTTAAGCAAGCTATGTAACCTAAAACTATTTGGTGGGAAAACATTTTAAAAAGAAGCATATTTTTCTTTAGAGAGCAGAAAGTGTATTTACACTTTCCAACAGATTGAGTAGCAATGTGCAAGTTTTTATAACTGCATAGTGAGTAAAAAACTTATAATAACTTAGTAATTATCCTATTAACTGAACAAAACTATTGTCGAACTTAAGGACTAATGTTAAGTTATGAAGTTCATGGATTAATTGTGTAAATTGCTGGATAAAACCAAGTTCAAAAATGTTTTCTTTTTTCATTATAGAATCCAATTTTTGCATGCAAAAATAGATTTGTTGCTTTTATATAGTATTGGTAACTGAATATATATATATATATATATATATATATATATATATATATATATATATATATATATATATATATATATATATGTAAATATACCTTGAGATTTTATTTACAAATAAAGACATTATTGTTTTTATTCAAATGACAAAAATTTAAAGCATGTGGCACTTCTCAAATTTAATTGACTCTAATTATTCACTCTAATAATTCATGATTAGAGTTAATGTGGAAATGAGTCATTCATGATTAAGGTAAAGTGGGTAAAGCAAATAAAAATTAAATTTGACACTGTCCTGTTTTATATTTCTATTCCCATATAGTTTTGTAGCATCATTTGACCTTGAAGAAATTTCGATATGATGAACGAAAATTTAGGAACAATATGAGAAAATTAAAAATAACTAAATGCCTGGAATGAGCTTTATTAAAAAAATGAGCCAAATCGCATTTATTGAGCAGCGTAAGAATTTTCATGGCTTTGACAAGATTATATGTCGTTTTTTTCTGAGTTAAGGTATCCGACTACGTTCGGAACCGCGATTTAAAAAGGCGCATAAATAGATAATTTTCATGATATTTAATGTCACTTAGATTAGAATACATGTATAAAATTGTTTTAAGTACATTTTGACAAAAATAATTATTTAAATACAATATTTTGGCAAAAAATTAACTTAGAATAACCTTTTTTGAAAATGTTCTCCTTTTGTGAAAAATGCGTCTATTACAATAATATTTTGCCTGTATATAGCTCAGACCTCTGTATAGAGGCTCAACTATGATTTTTGAAAAATTCACATTACTTTCAGAGTTAAAACCATTTGAAATAATTATCGGCGTTTTTTCTTAAAATTTCTCCCCTTTGTTGACGGAAAACATGGATAAACCCACTTCTAAGTTATATATTTCAAAAATTCTAGTTGAGCCTCTGTACAAAGATCTGAGCTATATAGAGGCAAAATATTATTATAATAAAAGCATTTTTCTGAAAAGAAGAATGGTTTGAAAATTGGCCATTCTCTATGTTAATTTTTTGTCAAAATATTGTACTTAAATAATTTTTTATTGTAATACTATTCTTAAAACAATTTTATGTACGTTTTCTTATCTAAGTGACACTAAATATCATAAATATTATCCATTTATACGCTTTTGTAAAATCACGGTTCCAAACGTAGTTGGATACCTTAAAACCCGCCTTAACATGTTTCGTATAGCATAGCTACTTAAACAAATTTAATTTAGTTCCTTCAACTTTCTGTGACTGTAGTATTGGTGGCGAGGAGAGAGAGAGAAAGAAAATGTAGAACAATTTTAGACAATTTTAAATTTCACTCAAAATATGGTTAGAAATATTTTACAGAAAACTGTTCTCTTTTGCGTATGTTATTCTATACCAGTTTGAGCTTAACATAGAACAAAAGAGTGTAAAAATTATTTCTTTGGATCAAAACGTAAGAGTTCTTCGGAGATATTTAAGACTCTTAAACATTTAGGTCAAAAGGTTACTCATTTATCGAAGCAATTAGAGATTTTCTGAGACCAACAGCATAGTAGATTGAAATAGATGTAGTCGTCCACACTCGGTGAGAACACCAGTTCTTGTCAAAGCAGTCAGGGTAAAAACTCATCCTAATCTTTGTTGAAAGATAACTATTTATAGTAAACAGATGAAGATGTCAAAAAATAATAATGTGTCGCATAGAAAACGAAAACCTATAAACCAAGAGGTTATCGAACCAGGACCTAAGACAAGGAGGTTAGTATGGTCATTTTCTTGCAAAGAAATTAAAGAGACACACACACGCAGTTGTACCTTAAAACAAAAACATTTTTGCTGCGACATTATCATTACGCCAACGATGGGAAAAATCTTGACTTTGAGGAAATTTCCAACCATCAGAATGACCATGTAGATTACCGAGTGATTGACGAGTGAGGGAATATTAACATCACACTGTTCAGCTACACTACGGCTTTTGGCGATGGACCTCGTAATTTTGAACCACGGTCAAGTGACGAGGACGATAACTGAGCTGGCACCCTCTCTCCTAACTACCACACCAACGGGAAGACGGTTGAGCTCTCGACAGATTTAACGTACATCTCTCCCCTACACGGAGGGTCTTTAGTTGTACTGGGCTCGAACTCATGACATATCAGCCACGATCCGATACCTTGACTACTCAGCTACCGCGGCCCCACAAAGATTGTCGGAAAAGCTAAAGAAAATAAAAATGCTTGCAGTGAGCTACTGTAAGGGTTTGGTGGGTTGTTAGTAACTATTGTATTTTGCGTAGGGATGAAAACAGCTGAAGACTCCAAGTATTTTAATAAGAAAAGATTTATTAATGGGCAAAGATGAACAAATGGCAATACGATAACAAATTGACGTATATACAAAAGACACACATGTATTATAACAGACTATATTTACAGTAGTTGAAAAATGCAGTCGTACAAAAAAGCTTTACACGCTTCAAAAATGGTGTACTATGGAATAGTTCTACAATCAAAAACTTAGTGAAAGATACAGGTTCCCTGTTTTATCGCAGTCAAAGCATTCTTGAACTCCACAAATATTTAAAAGGCTTCATGGAAATTTCCAAAAGGGTCAATGCAAATAACGTCTTCAAAATTCCTTGGCAATATAACTTGTTAAATCTGTTACTATGGGCGATAAAGTCGCCTATCTCGTTTTTTCCCCACAAGCAGTGTATCATTGCAGTGAAATCAACATACTCTTTGTGTTTCATTATGAAGGCGTTTCAGAGATTCATTTTCCCAGAAACAGGGAAACGAAGATAAAAATTTATCAAAATACTCTGATAGAACTAATAGTGAAGCTCCGGAACACATAAACACGTGCATTGGAGACTATAGTACTTTCGACACAACTCTGCTCCTGCTCTTGATGCGAAGACGATTCAGTGGTAGTCGAAAGAGAATGTTCCAGACTTAGCAGAATATGAAAATTGGCCTTTCAGAAGACCGGATTTAAAGCCACTCGATTATAATTTGTGATCAATTTTAGAAGCCATGGGAAATCAAAAATGGCACCCCAATTTGAACAGTCCAATTAAGGAAGCAGTGATGTAAATTCCCATGGAAGTAGTGCGTGCCTCGATAGAAGATTTACCAAAGATCCTGTGGAAATATAAAAGGTGATAATTTTGAAAAAAGGTGCAATATGTTAAATTTAAATTTTTTATTTGATTAAATTTTAAATTTCTCTTTTTTATAAATGTATCGAAACTTTTGACACAATTTTATTATTATAAGATATTATTAAAATTTTAAAGCGGTGAATAATTTTATAAATGTGTTCCTTATGTTGTCACCATGGCATTGATTTAAATATGGCTATGTGATAATTTGCATAAATATTATATTATAATACATAAGAGAAAAGCTATATTACATCATAGAACGTGTATGAATAGTTAAGGATGAGAAAACAAGTTTTACATTAATATCATGAATAATTTATATAAATAGTTATGTAATATGCTTCTAAAATTCTATTGTCATTTGTGCAAGCATCAAAATTGCAATGTCTGGTGAAACTTGGCAACAAAGATAATCCATAGCGAACCCAACCTTTCTAAAACTCTTGAAGTTATGCATTCTACGACTTTCTAAATTATCAAGTATTTTTGTTTGTATTCAACGTGTAAATAATATACAACTGCACAATACTTATGCAATCAGTAAGAAGGGCATGGAGTAGAATACCTGATTTGAACAAAGACTGTAAGTTGAAACAATGGTCGTTCCTACAAATGAATACCAATTAGTATGATATGCCTTTATATAGAGTTGGAAGTATATTTGAAAAAGGGAATATAATGCAGTCTTGAATATAATATATCTAATACTATCCAGATTAAGATTCAATACAGTAAGGTGGATCAAAATGGTAATGTATAGTGCATATATATTTTGTTTCCTTTTCATATTAGGTTTCTTTGTCTGCAACATAGTTTTGTGAGAAGCAAGTTTCAAATTCTTAGGTCTTAAATTCTAAAGATTGAAATAATTTGTGTGTTCCAGGTTCTAAAAATTATTCAAATCTTGTATACCTTTCAAATATGTTTAATCATGTATAGTTCTTATAATGTTTTACTCCTGTGAAATACAAATTTTAAGTTAAAGTAGCATTGTGTTAATTAAAAATAAAAGTTAATTCCTAAATAAAAGAATTGAAAAAGTAAAATAATTTTAAATAGATATTTTTTCGTTATAAATTTAAAATTCAATTAAAAAATTACTTGCACATTTAACAGCGCAATATAGCGTTTTTCTTTGAGAAAGACTATTATTATATATTTTAAAGGTGTATCTAATGAAAGGATAACAGAAAAAAACAAAATTTATTAAATTTTAGAACACATTAAATGCTGTACCGAAGAAATTAAACTATAAATTTTCTTTTTCAGAATAAACATAAATAGACATGACAATGTCAATTTCTTAACTATTGTATTCGCATAATATAAATCCGTGTTATGATTATGTAGCATTGTGCGTTTTACACATCTTTCGTCTTACTACTACCTTTCGATGTTGTTTCGCTCAAAGTTTATTAACTAATGTGCGAAATACGATCGAGAACGTAATCTGTGGATAAATATCCGCCATACGAATGCAATAAACAATACGAAATAAAAGCAAAATATTGCCTTGTAAGGGAAATATCCAAGCATATATTGAAACCTCCTGTTCAGTAATTGATGAAGTTATTTCCGTATGGTAACGGAATCAAAAATTTCTCTCGTCAACCGTTCAATGCATAATGCTGGTCATGCCTACAATTAAAAACTGTTTTCGAAAATTCTAAGTATGTTCAGTTCTGCAGTAGAATATTTTTTGGAAAGATTATTTTCAAAAATTTATTCATCAGTTTCCATATTATTTTCTTTAATATATATGAATACGGATTGTTGTCATAGATGCAGCATATTAAATATTTTTAATGTAAGTAACCTAAACAAGTAATTCTGCTCTGGATTACGATAAGTCGATGGCTATAGAATTAAACACATAACATTCTTTTGCATTTAAAAAAAATACCGTGTCGTGGTGAAAAAAACGATCTGTTCGATTAGTATTATTTGTTGCCTCGTTTTGGTAACGAAGGTAGGAAAGCAGCTTTAAAAATGATGGGAATCTTTCTTCCTGCTGACCTCCGGGATTTCTGCACGACAAATTACATTACAGGCGTAAATTAATCATTCACTCTTTAACATTTTTAATTAATAAACTAGATAGATAAAGATGTATGTTTATTTATAACAACGTATTATGTAAGTAAATAGGTTACATATGTGTATAAGAATCTTTGCTTCATTGAAAGCCAATATTAAAGTTGCGACCAGGTTAAATGATGCTAACTATCGCAGATCCCCATTTATATCTTATGGAGCCCAATTTTTCCCACAGATATGGGTCCCTTGTAGACAAATCATTATCGACCCCTGGGGGTCGATATAAACCACTTTAAAGAATAGGACCACTAGGAAACTAGATCACTTTTTGAAGTTAAATAAAATAATGACTTTGCCTTTTTTTAAAAATATTTTTATATATTCAAATTACAAAAAATCACTGAAACACTACACAAGACTACAGGACTAGTTTTCATTTAAATTATACACATTCCTTCATCGTGAAAAACATCAAATACGTTTACGAGCAGGAACATCAGCAAGGCTCCTACTACCGCTCCACCTTGAGTCACTGCTCCGCACCAAAACAAAGCACGGTGACCCCAATAGTCACCGAGTAAAACGGTCACCATGGTCTTGATGTACGAGAAGGTGAACATGAAACACACCCAGCATACGACCTAGAAGGAAAAGATTTAATGGACATTTTTTATCCATAAAAAATAGGAATACCTCAGTATGCCATTTTAAGACTATTAATATCATGTTTTAATCTTTAATCTAGAAGGCCAGATATCACATATGTGGTCCGGTTGTAAGACATTAACCCGAGGGTGATGCCTTACTTCTAAATTATCCTCGTGACCTAGGGGTGTAGGATTGAATGAAGAACCAGGCGTTGCCATAATCTTAATATCTCATTATTAAGATCTTAACTTAAACACTATACAATGATATTTATACTTTAACTTAGAAGATCTGAGGTAAAGAAACACATAATACGTATTACGAAATAAGCATTACCTTAATCGCCATATTTAACTTTACCGCCTATTCGTAATCTCAGTATAAACACAGTACCTAGTATTAATTTGAACGATCCTACCTTTATATCCTAGGTAAGCAGTAACACACTCGAATCCTCAATGTCGTTTTTTATCTCGCATGGAGTGGTATCCACCTTGATGTGAACGTATTGTCACGGATCGCTGAACATTGGAATATCGGCTTACTTCAGCTTACACGCTTAAATGCAGACTAGCATAATCACTTCCCAAAAGGCCACCCCGCTTACGCTCAACTTCTGCTATTTAAAAGATTCTTACTTTGCATAATCACGCTTCCCTTCTGGATTTGGTTGGAAAGAATTTGCCTTTTTGCAGCCCCAAAGAACCCAAGAGGATAATTAATAGAAAGCGCGATGAGCCCGTCACATGTTTGTTGCTTGCTTCAGATACTTAAGTCGTTGAAAGAGCCATTTCATACCATACGTTATTACAGAAAATTAGTTAATACGCATTTAATTATTTAATAGTAATAAATACATTTTCATATGTATATTTTCATTAAAATTTCTTTCATTTCGCAATTGGTCATTTAAAAATACTGTCCACATATAAGGATATTTCTTATTATCATTCCTTATCTGCTCTACTCCTCCATATTGAAAATGGATCCAGTCTCGTGATATAGCAACATGAAAAAATTAGAAAGAAATATAACAATCCTTGGGATAGGCAAACTTTGCACAATACCTCATCAAAGAAATGAAAAAAAAATCTTCAGTGAGCCCCATTTAGTTGAATTGAGGAAAAGATTATATTTTATGCAGAAAAACGCATTGGGTATAATTATTATATGCAAGAAATGAAACCAAAAAATTAAAATCTAGTTGTATTGTGAATAAACATATAGCGTGTATCCACTAATTTTTTTGCCATCAAAATTAAAAAATAATGAATATAAAATCTTAAAAATTTCCTTCCAGACAGTAAAGATAAATTGTATAATCCTGAAAAATGTCTAACAGATTGTGTAAATGATTAAATTTAAATACATAAGAAATGAATTGCTCCATATGAATGATAATGAGATTTCTAACATTTGTTGCCAAATTCAAAAATTCAACTACAAAAAAGTTTGCAAAAAAAAAAGAATAATTTATTAAATCATTACAAAACAGAACATTTGTTATTATAAATTATTTAACATATATTTTAATGTTAAAATGAGAGATTAAAAGAAAAATGTGAAGAAAAAAGAAGTAAATTATTATAGTATACTTTATATAGAATACGCGATACATATATATATATATAAAAGACCTTTTTACCGAACTTACATAGCATTACAAGAAGAAAAAAATAGGAAATAAGATTACTATTATGAAAAGCTGTTGAATTGAAATGCACTGACATTTAAGATGTTCAGAGACACGAAAATATACGCTAGAATAATCTTGAATAAAAGTAATATACTTCTAACAAATCGACTTAAACAGAAACTGTAAATGGAATAAAGGAATTCCTTTACTTTGCTGGAAATAGAATTGTTGGCAACTTTTTTCCTTTTAAAAAAGCTTCTACTCTTGATGTTTGCAAGCGCAAAAATAATAGATGTACTAAAAACCTTTTTTTTTTTTTTAAGAAAAGTTAATATAGGTGATCAAATTATTCTGTACGCGATTTTTCTTTTAATGTATTTACTATTCCCATTTTAACAAATCATTTAATGCATTTTACTTAAAAATTAAGTCTTAATCGAATTTTTGTTGTTCAAAATTTTTTTAAGGTGGAAACCTCCACACTTCCAACTTTATGCGAGTAAAGTATAAGAAAAAAAATTAAAAGTTTTAGAGAACAAAAATTCAAACTTTAATAACCGTACACTTAACATGACACTGGAAAAAATAGAAGTTGTTTCTAATCTAAATTTTGAAATGTAGAGTTAAAATATAAAACTCTAAAGAATTCTAAATTCGAAAATATTGAATTTTAAAAGAAAAATCCAAATTTAGAAATTTTGAGCTCTAAAAGTAAAATTTAAATTTAAAAATATAAAATCGCTATGATTTAAGCTTCTTATCGATTCATATTCTATTATTAACTAAGATCAGGAATATACTATAAAATTCTTTGATTAAATTATAAACGTAGAATCTCCTATTCTTTTGATGCAATACAAAACCTTAATTAATGAAAAGGAATTTTTCAATAGAGAAAGATATAATAATAGTTGTATGTGATATAACTGTCACATACAACTAAAATACTTTATGAAGTTTGTCATCTAAAAGTTAATTTTGAATTTCAATCTGAGCACTATTAAAAAAACATTTAAATGAAAGGAAAAGAATTGCGTCATATGACCCCTCCAAGAATAGTGAGTTTTCATGTAGCAGTTGGCAGGATCACGAATTATGAATTTATTTATAGAAAACTTTGAGATAATCAACAACAGAAAGTTAAATCATATCCTAGAGATCAGTCTTGGAAATTAAATGAATATTACAGTATATTTCAGCACTTACGGAAACCTTTAAGAACCTTATTATTAATTCTTGGTGGCTTTTTCTTTACAACTTATGTCAAACTGAATTTAATGAGGGAAATATAGTCAATGATGTGAATAATTTATATAATTAACTATACATGTATTGAAATTGATGTGTATCCCAATTTAAATAAATCGTTTGGCTGAGGTAATTTGTTACCCTGTGGATATAACATATTGCATTGAATATATACTATATCAGGGGTCAGCAATCCATGGCACGAGTGCCACAAATGGCACGTTGTACAACTTTCAGTGACGTTCTGCAATATTAGACAAATTTGTCAACTTTTGAGGGATTGGAAATTGATAAATTTGTAATGAATCTTATTTGACAAACATCTTCAGAATAATGAACATTAACGGAATTATGAAAAAAACTGAAAGATAACTTTAAAGATAAACCTACTACTATTTCATGTATCGTTGAATGTCATTGCTGGAGATATTTAATTGTTTGAAGAGAGAAAAATTAGCATGTACTCTGCTTTCCGCTTTTGATTCTACATATCTAAGTAAAAAAAATCTTTCCACATATGAAAAATATTTCAAGTCTTATAAGAAATTTTTAAACAACTGAATGCTCAGAATCGTGTCAAATTGAAAGTCATAAATTAATCCTCTGTTTTTGCGTATTGAAAATAGAGCGGTGCAAACACTAGGTTAGCATTAAAAATTTTAATTAACTGTAATGAAGGTAAATATTTATATTTTATGTTGTCTATTTCTTAATTTAATAAAAACGTTTAAAAATGTACAATGTTTGTACAATTTTAATTTTATAATTTTTGTTGAAGAAATAGTTATATGTCATGCTGTTTATTTTTATGTTAAGAAATATGTTTAAATTATGTAAAATTAATAAAAAATAGAACTGTAAGTATCTCTCTATATTGTTGACCTCTATTGTCTAACTCTATATGCATTATCGCGGAAATCGAATTGTTTCAAAAATCTTCTACTGTGTGGCACAACAAATCATACTGGTAGATTGGTTTGGCACACCACAGCTAAAAGGTTGCCAACCTGTTTACTATATTATAGTATATATCAGTGCTTCTCAAACTTTCAATACTGCCGCCCCCTTTTCGATCACAATTTTTATCGCGCCCCCCTTATACATTAATAATGTACTGAATGCAATAATAATGCACTTTAACGCTAAAGCTACAATAGTCGATCTTAATTATAAACCATACAAATTAGTAACATAAGTATTAAAATTTTGTATATTACTTTTAGCAAAAAATAAATAAATAAATAAAATAATAGGATAATTATTATGTATGTTATTTTTCCTTTCTCTAATTTTTAAATTGAACATATTGCAAAATGTGGTGGCTGCTTAGAAGAAAAAATATAGATATCTGCGCTAAATATAGAAAAAGAACTCAGAGGGTGAATTTCTAATCATAAGCATTCCTTTTAAAAAAAACTTTGCTTTGCAAGACAAGCCCATGGAAGTCGTTAATACTTATTAAACTTGTTCTTAATTAAGTATTAATTAATTAGTTATAAAATACTCTGTGCAGCACTGATACATTAAAAGTATACCAGCTGAAGTGCCCGCTCTTTACCCGAGTTCATTTATAAGAAAATAAGACATTATTGATATAATAGCTGAATTGTAAGGAGTGCAAAGCCAAATGCTCGACAATGTTTACAAAAACCACTAACTTTTAAAAATCTTTTGTTTTTGCCTTTTCAATGACTTTCCTCTCGTAGATTTATCACGTCCCCCTGGGAGGGGCGCCCTACAGTTTGAGAAACGCTGCATTAGTGTGATGTCGACGTTTGAAAAATCGGGTGGCAACTCAGGTCGTCATCGTCGCTACACTGAGGCTCAAAATTTCGAGATCCGCCACCACTACCCCTCGACGCTAAGAATATAGAAGAAGTCAATGTAAATGTATTGATGGGCATATTAATAAGTCACAATTACATTTTACAATCCATATTGCATATAGTTAGCAAAATTAGTGTGAATACAGGCATTGTTTTTTAAACATAGCATATGAGCAACAGAAAATGTTAAAAAGATCACTTCTAACGAGGAAAAAAGCTGAACCATAGCAACCATTTCCTTTCTCAAATATATTACGACAATTCTACCATTATGGAACTTCTGTAAATATTTTTATGAGAAATTATTGCTTTTAATTTCGCATTACGAACTTCAAAATCAAATGTACCTTATAACAGTAGTGTTTTTTTTAATTGGATACGAAAGAAGGATGATCAAACATTCTTAAAAGTCACGTTATTATAAAGATATAAACATTGTAAAATTTCTAATTCTAATATTTTATTTAAGGTATCCCCTGCGTGATTTTTCAAATGCGTATATAAACGAATATTTTTAAATATTTAGGGTCACTTAGATTAGAATACACGCATGAAATTATTTTAAGAATGTTATTACAATTAAAAATGATTTAAATGTAATTTTTTGGCGTAAAATGAACATAGAATTATTTTCAAACATTTTTCTTTCATGAAAAATGCTTCTGTAATAATAATATTTTGCATATATATAGCTCAGACCTCTGTACAAAGTCTAAACAAGATTTTTTCAAAACTGTTATTTATTTCAATTGGTCATAACTCTGAAAATAATAGGAATTTTTCAAAAGTCGTAGCTCAGGCCCTCTGGAGAAGATTTAGCTATATACAAGCAAAATATTATTACTACAGAAGCATTTTTCAAAAAAAAATGTTTTAAAAAAGGTTAATTTTCTTTCATTCTTTGCCAAAATATAATAAATAATATTTTTATTGTAATAACATTCTTAAGACAATTTTATAAATGTATTGTAATCTAAGTGGCATTAAATAAAAGAAATATGCATAGGTTTGTATGATTTTGCAAAATCACAGTACCTTAAGGTATCCGACTACGTTCGGAACCGCGATTTTAAAAAATCGCATAAATGGATAATTTTCATGATATTTAGTGTCACTCAGATGAGAATGCATGTATAAAATTGTTTAAAGGATATTTTGAAAAAAAAATTTTATTTTATTATAATATTTTGGCAAAAAATTAACTTAAAATAATCTTTTTTCCAAATGATCTCCTTTTGTGAAAAATGGTTCTATTATAATAATATTTTGCCTGTATATAGCTCAGACCTCTCTACAGTGGCTCAACTAGAATTTTTGAAATATATAACTTAGAAGTGGGTTTATTCATATTTTACGACAACAGAGGGGAGCAATATTTAAAGAAAAAAACACCAATAATTATTTCAATCGGTGGTAACTCTAAAAATAATGTGATTTTTTCAAAAATTCTAGTTGAGCCTCTGTAGAGAGGTCTGAGCTATATACAGGCAAAATATTATTATAATAGAAGTATTTTTCACAAAAGGAGAACATTTGGAAAAAAGATTCTTCTAAGTTAATTTTTTGCCAAAATATTGGATTTAAATAAAAAAATTTGTCAAAATTTCCTTAAAACAATTTTATGCATATATTCTTATCTAAGTGACACTAAATATCATGAAAGTTATCCATGTATGCGCTTTTGCAAAATCACGGTTCCGGATGTAGTCGGATACCTTAAAACCAAATGTAAGTTTAGAGAAATGTTGCTATAAATAGACTAACGAGTGCAATTTTTTTCAAAAATTAATATAATTCTTAGATATGACAGATATGCATGTTGAGTTTGCTCATTCAAAAATAACAGAAATTTTGATGCCATAGACTTACAATCAAATAAGCGAAAACACAAGTAACACTCTTAATAAAGTTTCAAATTCTCTATTGTGAATGATTTTTAGATTTAGAATAGTAATTACGAACTCACTATCAAAACAGATCCGATGGAGGAACCCACTAGCGGAGGTTGTGGTGATAGGATGGCGGTCAACATAGCATAACCAGAAATTATTGTCGCTGCCAAGGACATCCAAGATATCCAAGTGACGCTTCTGAGCTCACAGAACAGTGCTAATGCACAGGCCGCAGGGTATGCTACTCCACATAGCGTTACTGTCAAGTGGAAAGGGCCATCTCCGTAAGGTAAGCAGCTGTACGGCTATAACAAAAGAAAAAGCACAATTAAATTCAAATTAATATAATAAATCTTTTCCTCAGATTTTTTTCTAATAAATAAAAATTTAAAATTATTTCACCAGCAATAGGAGTGTAATGGCCTCACCCCTGGGGCGCTTCCTCATCACTTTATCGATCTAAAGCTGTAGGAGAGAACGATGAATGACCAAGACTATTCATGATAAATCTTATTTATTATTACAAAAAATAATATTCCAGAACCAGCAATCTATAAAGGGAAACCTTGGAGTGATATAAAGAAAGTAACACCCTGTGACGGGCTCATCGCGTTTTCTACTAAAATCTCCTCTTTGGTTCTTTGGGGCCGAAAAATCAAATACTTTTCAACCAAATCCAGAAGCGAAACGTGACCATGCAAATTAGAAACCTTTTAAATAGCAGAAGTTTAACGTAAGCGTATGACCTATTGGGAAGAGATTATTAAGAAAGCAGTCGTTGATTGTGAAGCTATCCGTGACAGGACGATCGAGTCATGGTGGATCCAATTCCACACAAGTTATTCTAGAGATATTGAGGATCCGAGAGGATTGCGATTAAACAAGAAACTAAGGTAGGATAATTCTAGTATCCATTAGTAACTGTGATATAAACAGAAATTAGGAATAGAAGGGAAAGTTAAATATAGTAGTTAAGATCACGCTTATTTGGTAATACGTATTGTATGTTTTCTCTTCTCAGATCCACTAAGTTATAATATAAATATTATCATATTAGTTTTTAAGTTAAGATCTTAATAAAGACATTTTAAGATCATGACAACGCCTGGTTCTTCATTCAATCCCACACCTCTAGATCACGAAGTTAACTTAAGAGTGAGGTATCACCCATGGGGGAATACTTCACAAACCTAATGTGAATAAGCGCATGAAATTCGAATAGATTAACGTTTAATCAATCCTATCTTAATACTTCTAGATTCACTAATTCATTCTAGTAGCTAAAATAAGTCCCGATGAGTAATTCTAATTCTTACCAGAAGAACACTGATGGCTATGAAATAAACGCTATTGCTGGCAACAAAGATTCCCCAAGAGGATTAGTAGTTGAAAGTCGTGTAAAGCCCCGTCACAGGAGGTTTGATATTACTAAAATATATAGATAATATTGTTACGTAGATCTAGGTTCGAAGATTTTATGCAACCAGTTGTAAAAGGAAAGACAGTTAGTTGTTCAGGAATGATTGAAATTTATTGTCGAAAAAAAATTCCTGAAATATACAGGATACAGTGAGACGTCTTACGCTTTTCTTTAACAAGTCCTTTGGGTTCTTTGGGCCAGAATTAATCGCACTCTTTTCCAACCAAATGCAAGAAACGAGATGTGAAGAGATGCAAATAAACGGACTTTAAATATAGGATCTTAGAGTAAGCGGTATGGCAATGTAAAGGATGTTAGACAATTGATGTGCGTTGTGGCAGTTGATGATTATTGCAGTTCGTGGTTCAAGATTTAAGTTCTACGGGTCGTGGATAAACATATTGGTGTTCGACTAGAAGTTAGCCGTCAAGCTGCATCCCATTGCAGATAAAGACAAGTAGCATTACGGAATAATATAAGGTAGGATTGATTACTTATTATTAGAATTGAGGATTAGGCGGTTCCCTTATTGAGATTGGTCTGAATTAGATTAGATCATATAAATACACACGCACACATATATATATATATATATATATATATTGTGTGTTGCGTATTGAGTCATCGTAGATTCTCTCATATTAATTATTATAACTACATTTGTTAAAGGTTTAAGTTTAATATCTTAATAAAGTCATATTAAGATAATGTTTGATCCTAGTTCTTTCGCTAACCCTACACCTCTAGCTCACGCTGATACTTCAAGAGATGTACTTCCAAGGGGAGGAACATAACAACAGTATCAATATTTGCAGAATAAATCTCAGAAGGCTTTTACAACTGCTACAGCATTCAGACACAACTATCATTGTTTAAAATATAAGTATGTTAAATATTATTTACAAGCACTCGCACACGTTCTACTCAACACAGCTTAAGTAATCACTAATCGCTGGTTTACTCTTCACAGTCCAATCAATTCTACTTTGCAACTTTCAAGGAAAGACTAATTCAGTTTCTGTGAAAGACTCCCTACTTATAGGCCACACGGATTTTTCTCGAAAAGTTTGCTTGCATCATAGATCGTTTTATTGGTAGATTTCTCCCGTAATTTTCAGAAAAATCCATACGGTTACTAACTCACCAACATGATCATCAAAAATTTTACCAACTTGGCTCTATCGTTAAGATTTCACCAAGTTTCTATTGAATCACTTGTATAAGTGTAAGTTCGTTGTGAATATTATAATTTCATCATAAAATAAAAACAACATAGGCTAATTTAAACATATTACACATCCATATATAAATTATTTACACTATTTTAAACATTCATTACACAAAATTCGTAACAATATGTATAGTGAATGAAAAAATTTTATCCTTATTACAAATGTGATATACTTTAAATGGAACGTAGCCACAAATTTTTCCAGTGATAATGAAGTTAGAAAAGAAAAGTACCAACCTAATATCATCATCAGTTTTAATTACTTTTCCAAATTACAGAGGTTTTTAGAGTATATTTTGATGAAATGAATCACTATATTGATTTAACCGGAATGCTAGATAATGAAATGATGTTGAAATACAGCAAAGCAATGATTATTGGTGACAAGTGTCGTAATTTTGAATCACATTGAAATGAAAAGGATAGCATCTGAACCAGTGGCTTAAAAAGAGTATTAAGGCTCCCTGTAAAGTCAACTTCCAGGCACCAGTCCGGATGCAAAGGAAAGTAAAACCATAACCTAGGGGGATCCTGGAATCCTACCCCTCCCCACACCACACCACTACCACGATGGAAGGATCTGAGCTGAAACATCTCATTCCCAACTTCTATACCAAGCTTCGAAAAGACTATAAGACTTAGTGTCATTCAACATGGTCCAGGTCACACTATTCCAAATCATTTTCTGTAGGGGAATTGGATATTGAACTCGCGGTTAGTACATTTAAAATAGATCAGCAGATCCATGAAAAGTTTTCTTCTCTTTCAAGATGAAAATTAGGGAAAAGAAATGTTTGAAGCTATACAATGTGTGTGTGACAGTTAAATTTCCGGACTACGCATGCCCTAGTCGTTAGGCTTGGTGTGAAGGAGTGAGAATGAAGTGTAGCTGACCTTGATATCTTTCCGGTGTTGGTATTCCATCTCTCTACTAGGTCAGTTAGTTTCTTTATCCTGGTTTGAAAAAGACGTTGTTGTGTTGAAGTGCCGTGATCATAATAAACCTAAAAATCGCGCTTTGAAACTCCTCATGAAATTGTTTGAAAAAATTCCGACTGTGTATTTTAAATTGTTAAAGGAGTGTTTGGAGATAATTGCACGTCAGTCAAATTTTTGAATAATACAAATGATTTTCAGAAAATGGGAAGGTTGCTTAAGACGATGAACGTTCTTGTCTACCTGTGACATCAAGAACAGGTGATGATAATCGTTTTTGTTCAATATTAATGCCATCATGATTGAATGGGTACCTCGAGGCTAAACGGTAAAACAGCAGTACTACATTGAGGTCCTGAGGATGTTTAGAGAAGAGATCAAGATGTGTAGAGCAACAGCACACGTGCATTTTGCACCCAGACAACTCATCGGTGCACATTACGCTCTCTGAAAAACAGTTCTTCGCGGACAAACGCCGCATTACTGTGCTCGAGCATCCACCGTACTCACCAGATCTCAGACCTTTTGAGTTTTACTTGTTTCTTAAAATGAAAAATGTATTGAAGGGAACACATTTTAAATCTGTAGTTGAGGTGAAGGCAAAAACGGCAGACTTACTGTAGATGATGACACCTAATGAGTCACAGCATTGCTTTGAAAACTGGTATACAGCTATGTATTAATAGGGAAGGTGAGTATATTGAAGGGGATTAAAAGGTATTTATACATCGTTTTCAATAAAGCTAATTTTTAAGATTAGTCCGGTCTCAGTAGTATATAAAAAGAATTATTTTAAGGAATGGACGAGCAATAGCCGTATTTTTATTTGTAAATGTATTTTTTGAATATTTTATCAAATTTATATAGTTCTCTTTTGATTATATTTGCCTGAAGTAAAGATTTATTCTATCATAATTAATAAGGTCAATCCAATCAGAAAAGAAGTATTTTCCAGCAATGCTTAAGTAATGAAATAGAAAACTTTTTTTTATCTCATGTTCTACGATATTCGCTTCATTCTATAAAATATTTAAAATAAAACATATTCACTCAATTGTATGCCACGATTCATAGGTTGATATGAATTAATGGCGCTCTAAAGCTACCTGATCGCAAATGGTGATAACCTTGTAATTTTGAGCCACTTTTAAATGAAGAGGACATTACCGAAACTGATGCCTCATTCTTCTTCACAAAAGGACTTTAAAGTATTTTTAATTTCTTAACACTTCGTTTCCAAAGAAGATACATAACTTTATTGGCTTTTATTATTCTATAAAATAGTCCGCATTAAAAAGTTAACACATCATCAATCTTTTACATTATTTTTCATCGTTCATTTTAATATTGTAATACTAGTTACGAACTATCTCCTTTTTTCAAAGTAATCAATTAATCGAATGGAAAGAATTAAGGAAAAATGCTTTATCCTTTGGAAAAAGTTTAATTTGACACATATATCATCAAAATTAAAACCACGTGATGGCAGCACACAACATATGTCAAATTTACAACAAAGTACAGCATGTTAAGATACACAAATCATTAGCATTTCGGTGCATTTAAATAGTTAAGGTAAGTCTAGAGCATGTTTGAAACGTAGGATTATAACAGCGGGCTTCTTATGTCAATTCAATGGCTAGCCGAATGTATTTGTTATTGATGTTAAAGTTGGCAAACTGTGCATCTCAAAAAACCTATAAAATCAATCATGCATAACGGGATTATGTACAATTAAATATGTACAGCGAGAAAGATTTTATTTCTTTTCCTTCCTGATGTATCATTTTTAATGTGGCCAACAGTCTATTTGACTCTTCTGGACATATTTTCAGTCCGAATGAACGTAATAGTTTTGAAAAGTTAGAATAAATGTAAAATAAAAGTCATTTTATAATATTATGAAAATTTCTTCACTCAGGCATACTTATATAAAAGCAACGGAAAATTTGTTTGAAGATAGTCAGAAGAAAAAGGAACAATTACACAATAGCTATAAAAATTTGTGTAAGTTAATGATATTACTGTTAATGTTTAAGTTTTCAATTCGAAATTTCATCAGTAGCATCGATTTTTTTATTTTAAATTTCCTTTTATACCAGTTCTAGAAAACAGAAATATGTTACAAAAAATATACTTCTTATATATACTAGAAAAATCACTAAAAGGATACGTCCCCTTCCTAAATTTACATTTCTATCAAATTTTTATTTTGATCCCAATTAAAAGTAATTTTTTTTTAAATCATAGCATTCCTCTTAAGGCATTCATCCATGTGACGGGTCCAAAATTTTTAAAAAAATCATAAATTGCTTCTTTAACATGTCTAGAATACGGTGATAAAGTGATTTTTTTATTCGAAGTCATTATAAAGATGCAGGTATTAGAAGAGCAGCTGTTCGAAGCGCTGAAATGGCAATCGAAGGCAGGACCTATTGTGTACAGTCGGCTTGATACCATTGACCCTTCTATGCAAATATACGTTCATACAAGTATAGACATTTGTGGAGGTTCAAAAGGAAATATCTATAGTTATTAAATATCTCATAGAACTTGTTTTAGTCTTAGATAGCATCGCCGACTAATGGTAAGTTGAGATTTTCATTGTTTTAATCGGACTTGAAACTTTAAACGCACTTTTCTCAAAACTGTGTTTTTCCAACTTTCCTCCATCATACCTCAAGAATGGTTTGACCGAAGGTAAACTCAGCACATATATCGGCAACAAATGGACAAGGATCATTCCAAAATTCAATTTTTTTTATTTTTTATAATAAAAACATAACAAAAAACCCCATGAAATTCGAATTTTTTCTTCAGAGATCTACCAAAAATCCAATTTTTGGTATTTTCAATTGAGTATAAGTCCATTATGTTTATTTAAGCTTATAGATTAAAAAATTGTTAATTCTTTTTTTATTTCAGATAAGCCAATCAACCGGTATCGTGGAGGAAAAGAGCGTACATTTTTTGTGGTGGATGTGTTCAGAGCACTATATTGGATATTTTTGGCTAAACATTTATATACATACACTTAAAATGCATATAAATAAATTATAAAAAACCTTTAAGTTCTATCTTCTTACTGGTCGTCAAAAAAAATTCCCTAAAGATGCTCAAAAGACAGGCCGTTACTCGGGGGAACTCCATTAAACTATGTTGTGGGAGAAGAGTAAAGCAGAGTAATAAAATGCTATCTTTATGAAGGAGTAACAAAGAAGCTATAATTTGAGAAAATAGTACTATTACACATTTGCTTTCACTGAGAAAGTGCCATAATTGTTTCTCAACTCTCTGTAAGTCTTCTTCAATAACTTCAGAGTATAGAATTTTAATCTTAAATTCCAAAAAGAGTTGAGATTTAATAGAAATTTGAGTAAGTAAAGAAAAATATGACTCTTAAAATTGAATTTTAAATATTAAGTTTGAATTGTGTTTTCTATATACAATGTAACATAAGTAGTATAAGTGTTCCTATTAATATAATTATTCATCGCTAGTTTTGATTTTCATTTCATGATCATCAATGGTTGAAAAAGAAAAAAGTAAATTTATATTGTATTTTTCTAAAAATACTAACCTACAAAAAGATGTACCCATATAAGAGAAAGAAAAGTACCCTTTTCCTATATCTTTTAGAAAATTCTAGGAGATAGAGGAAATCCATAGGAAAAATTGGATGCTCTAGATCAGATAACCTTGATGGCAGAAATCCGATGTTACTGACATTTATTTGTTCGACTAATGCTAATTGCACTTTTTTCGTCTCATTTTGCACTCTGATTACATTGTATTTGCATGCTACAACTATGCGTTTAGCTATTAACAATTTTTATTTATTTTCCTATACGTACAAAAAACTGCTTATTTCTATGAGCAGTTGTTAGAGTTATGCTCTTTCTTGAATGATGGTTTTTAGAGAGAAAAAAAATACAATAATAAACTGAAATTTTTGTGCTTTTTCGAGTAAATTTTCCGTAAGTTAAACTTCCAGTGCAATTAAATAAATCTCGTAAAAACTAGTCTGTTTTGGGCTTATTGATAGTTGTGTAATTGCATTTTATATGCGAAAAAGAATTTTTATAGGATTAATTATAAATACATTTAAATGAAACAAATATTACAATAGTTGTTTTACCTCCATTTTCACCTCTTTAGTTTTTCATAAACATTTGAAATACTTTAATAATATTTCCAAAATATAAAATATATTTGAATATGCAATAAAAATTGTTTCGATAAAATATTCAAAATTACATTCAAAGCTATTAAATGCTAAGCACAAATGATATTATCTATTGTGAATAATTTCCATTCTAATTTTTCTAAATATATTTCCCGCGAACACCTATTAGATTACCAAAACAATAACGGTCTTTAAAAATAACAGAAGCTGCCAAGCCATTGAGAAAGATATTTTTATATAAACTATATACACAGATATTTTCTGGTAAATAATAGGATATTCTAAGCTATTGCTTATTTTTCTTTGATAATAATTATGGTGGGAAAACACTTCTATTTTTTCTACTTCAGTAGAAAAATTCGATGATTTTTTGCTATTATTCTCAAAGAGCAAACGAGTTCTTTAACAGGGATGAAAATTTATTGTGGAAAGACAATCCTTAAAAATGCAAGATACAGCAGCCAAATTCTCAAAATAAATTTCAGAAGGCTCCCACATCTTCTGCAGCGTTTGGACACAAATATCAGTGCCTAAAAATACAAATACGTAATGATTAAGATTATTTGCAAGCAATCGCTCAATTGAAGATGTTAATCTCTAATCAACTCGTCAATGGTTCAAACAATACTGACCCAGTTTCAGTGAGTGACTCCTATTTATAGACCGCACGGATCTTTCCCGAAAGATAAGCTTACGTCACAGATCATGATGTCAATAGATTTCTCCAGTAATCTCCAGAAGCATCCATATTGCTTCCAACTGGCCCAAAAGGGTTGCCAAAATGGTCACCAAAAATGATGCCAACTTATCTCTATCACCAACATCTCGCCAATTTTCTATTAAATCGCCAATATAATGTAAGGAACGGCGTTGTTTGAGAATATTACAAAGTTAACATAAAATGAATACGACAGAAAATAATATTAACGTATTGCATAACTAGATATAAGTTATTGAAACTACCATTTTTAGGTCTGAATTTATTTCAATATATAAGAGATTGCAATTTATTGACACAGCTTCTGACCTTGTCTTCAGGAACATTTGGATTTTAACTGACAGTCGTGCTTCTATAAAGCAAATTTCTTGTTGGACAACTGTTGTGGATATGACAAGCCTAAATATTCTGGATCGTGTGCTTCGATTCTCTTCTAGACACTATATACTTTCAATGAGACCCCTCCCATATTGGATTGAATGGCTACAAGACAGCCAGTGCTGATACCTTGCGGGGTAACACTTGTGTCTAACTATGCCAAACTCTCCTCCATTAAAAGTTAAAAATTATTGGCCACATCAAATCTCTTACTTTTCAACAAGACCGTAAAGTCTTTTCAGAGTTTCATAGGTGCCAGACTGATCAATCATATTCTTAATTGCTTAAATTTTACTATTGACGAGGTTTTAGAAAATCCTATTTATTTATTTATTTTGGATTTATGGAGATGGTGTAGCTAAACTACACCGTCTGGGATAAGAAACAGCAACATTACTTTAAGCATTCGTTACACAAATTTCGTAGCAGTATTAAACTATAAATAATAACTGTGTGTTTTTTTAGTTTTTTTTAAATCATATTTTAGGATTGCCAGAATATACAAGTAGCAATCACAAACGTTTTGTGAAAAATGCATTTTATATGCAATCAATATAAAATATCATCTATAGAATACGGTCTTACTTATACTTATACTTAGTACATTCGTTAGCTTCACTTGTTGTTACACATGGCATTCTTAAAATATAAAATATAAATTGTTCGTTTATTAATTTATTTGTGATATTTGCTGATTCAAACAAAACAATTTAATTTACTTAGAATTTTTTCTATAACGGCTATTGCTAAGATGTGATGAAACTCTTCTTGATATATATATAGTTGATACACTTTCCAATTCCTTACTCTTCCAATATCCGATAGATGATCAGTTCTTTTAATCTTTTTGGGGGATTGCTAAGACTCCTCAGATACTTCTAAGAAAAGAGGTAACAGCACGTGATCTCGAGTAAGAAAAGGCAATAAACTCGTCAGTCCCAATTAATGGAGTTCAAAGAAGCATAAAAAGGCCTAGTAGAAGAATGCTTCGCGTTGATTGGATTAGCAATGCACACAGGAATGCAGCCAAGAAAGGGTAGATAATCTATTCCTCGTTTTAACAAGATTGCTGAATTCCAGGTCCCTATTACTATTTCTCACAATCTTCCTTTTCTTACAGTAGTGCAATTAGAAGAGTTGAGCTCAAAAACCACAAAGGTATATTAACCTCTTTATGAGAGGAAATAGTAACATTAATTCCGTTTTTTTTTCAAATTTGAATAACTTATCGAATATAATTTTATTTTTTAGGCTTTTTGAAACAATATATAAACGTTCTCATTTTTATATCTATTTTTTTATTTTATTTTTTGACTAAATTAAATTTTCTATTTTGTTTATATTAATCTTCACTTACTTATTTTATCACATTTATTTGTATGTAAATCATACATTTAAATTTGGTCAGTGTTCCACAGTAAGTGAATTAAAAAGATTGTGAATAGTAAACACATATATTCTACATGTGTGATTTTAACCTTTTTCATTCTTCAGAACATTTCAAGAGATTGTGGTTATGCTTACGAACTCGTTGCCTGTGTGACATGAATTCATGCTATAGAGCCACTGAAGACCAGGTGTGTAAAGACGCTGTAGCCCATTAAAACTTTAGAACTTCAAAGTCCTGCCATTATCATAGTGTTTTGGAGAGGTATATGCCCACTCAGATGTCGTCTTCGTCACGTGGCCGAGGTTCAAAACTGCAAGGTTCGTCACCAATAGTCCTCGTGTTGCTTTATAGAATCAATTTAATAAGCACTCCCTCAGAGCATCACACATTTTTATTTCCTTATTTACAGGTTGATTCATGATTAGTGCGACCAACTTTAAAAGCATATCACCATTTATGGTAAGTTTTTATCACTTTACTGTCAATTATATTTAAAAATGAAACGTTTAAATTACCAATCTAATTATTTTTATTAGTGGGAGTAAATTATGGATCCGAAATTAGGACTTCAAACCCGAAACGAAATTTTACAGTCTTTCAAGGATGGTTGCTCAAATTCTGTTACACAAATATAGCATTTAAAAATCAAAAAAGATGTATTTCTATTCAATTACTATCTAAACTTCGAAAAGAAATCAAATTTGGCAGTCAATCAAAATCTCCAGGGAAACAATTTGGACGAAATGAAATCTTTGGAAAAAAGGAAAAGGAAGCAGAAAAGACTAATCTGTGCAGAAAATTCTCTGCCTCAAAGAATTTTAGAAAGCAAACTATAGGTACCGCAATCGACAATTGGTCGTCAGGTAAAGAAAATTGTCTATGAAAAAATTTATAAGCCAGTTTGTCATCAAATGTCTACAAAAACGTTAAAAAAACGTTTTTGGCCTCTGTATTTAATGTTACGCAAATGTACATACAAAACATAGGTAACTTCCGATGAAGTTCTGTCATTCACAACTAGCAATACGAAGATGCAATATATTTCACGTGAAAAGCATTGCAAAGCGCAGCTGTTTCTCAAAAGGCAAGTTGACCATCAGATGTTATGGTATGAATGGTAATATCCTCTCAAAGCTCAACAAAACCATTTTTAGCAAAATCAAAGGCTAAAATTGATGCTAAAAACTATCAGAATCAAATTTTGAAGCACATGATCAAAAAAAGTAAATGTCTTTACCTTCAAGAAAAATTTACTTTGCATTAAGATTCTGTGCCAAGTCATACTGCGAAATCAAATATAAAATGGCTGAAAGGTATAAAAATCAATTTTCTTCCCCTTGAGAAACGGCAACCATCATCCCCTGACTGCTTTCCTTGCGATTATATTTAATGTAGATGCTTAAAAAAACAATTAAACAGACGTAAAATAAGGACACTTCAAGGGCTTCAAAAAGCAATCAAAGAGGATCATAGAGGAACGTTTGCATAAAATTTACTATGCAAAAGGAAACCACATTGGAAATTTCATGTAAATAACTAAATTCAATAAAAATTTCTGATACTTTGAAATTGGTCACACTATTTTTGAATCAGCGGGAATTTGTATAGAACCTAGACTCCATTTAATCGATTTTTAATTTCAGGAAATTATTCACAATTAAGGAAATCACACATTGACAGAACTCACACATTTTTCACAAACATATTCTTTAATCCAAATATCTACACTTCGGTGGCAGATATATTTTACGTCGGAAGGCATTGTCATATCTCAGTTCAAAACTTATATCCTAAAGAATTTTTATTTTTGTTCAATCAGTATTGTATTTTGCATCAGTATTTTTTTTTAAATAAGGGATATCAGAGTTTAACATTTGATATATACATATGCCTTAGTTGGTTTATGGCTGCCCTTGTGCGCCCAAGTCGGTGGATTTTCAAGATACAGAAAATCGATTGCGTCCATATCGTATGATTATGCGGCATGAAAAAAAATCCTTGAGTGACTGTTTGGCTTTGCTGCTCTCGGCAAAATTAAATTCTTTTTGCAGTTTCGCATCGTCAGAACTCATATGTTTCTCTCTAGGGAAGCAACTGGGTGTAAAAATTACTTGCGTGATTAGTATTTCACCTATATGTTTCCGCACTAAAAAGAAATACTTGCTCCCGGGGAATGTATTAGGTCTGCAATGGTAAAATACCAATCCGCAGCCCCATATCAGAAGTAAAAAAAAAGTATTTTCATTCAAAATTTCTATCGATATGATTTCTGAAATTATTTCTACTTTGTACTCCCCTTCTTTTTATATGAATTATATTATCTCATTTAAATTTTAAACTTCATTACATGCAACCAATTACTTAACATTATTCAGTCAAAATACGTCTCAGTCATGATTCTAACACTTTATTTAATAAAAAAATTAATGCGCGTTAAGCTCGTTTATGAGGCAGTACTATTTTCATTATAATTATTTTGTAATTAATCATATTTTTTTACGTTTAAATAAAATAAATTTTTTTAAAGGGCATTAACTTCATAATTAGTTATTTATTTTGAAAAAATATATAATTGTGTCCGTTATTAACAGAAAAATCTCAAATTTTTAATAAGTGCCCTAAAAATGAACTATCTCCAGAATGCTCTCATAAGAACGTTTTAAAGACCCCTATGGATTAAAATTGTTTTTTCTTATGGCTTATGCACCGAACTTTTAAACACTTTACATTCATTTTTTTAAAAAATCTGCGAAAAAACATTGAGTCTCGACAGTTTTGATAAACATCAGCCCCCTCTACACGGCGGGTCTTTGGTGGCGCCAGAACTCTCCAACTACGAGTCCGTAATCATAACTACAAGGCTACCGTGGTCTCCTGTTTAGTAGGACAGAAAAAATTTCATATTGCAAAACTATTATTTGTCAAATATTACTGTAAGTAATTTATACAGGGTGTCCGGGCTAAAAGTATCCAAAACTTATGGGTTATTATTATGAAACTACCAATCAGAATGTAATACTCTAATTATCATGGATTGAAAACTCTTGGAGAATTTTTGGGTCTAAATTCGCCGCACGCGCGCATATTATTCTGCAATCACAGACAATAAACTTGTTACACTGATTTTATTAGTAAAGATGTGGATGCCACAGCAAAAGGTGCAGTGCGTATTTTGGTTAAAGAAATTTAAATTATTCACGTGTGTACAGTGACGTGTTCCAAAAGAATGGAAAGTCGATACTGGCTTGCCTAATGGACTTATCGGAACTCTTACAAAATGAATCAAGCATTCGATCAAACATCTATCACGAAAACTCAAGGAAACATGCCAGTTTCAGATACCAAAGTTCCCGTCTCCTTTAAAGTTCTTTCCCATTGGTGGATAGATTTTGATGTCGGAGAATCGACAGTTCATTCCGTTCGTAACACGTCGCTGTACACGCTTGACTGATTTAAATTCCGTTATCCAAAGTACGCACTGCACCTTTTGCTGTTGCTTCCACATCTTTACTAATGAAATCAGTGTAAAATGTTTATCGTCTACGATTGCCGGATAGTGTGCACACGTGAGGCCGATCGGACTAGATTAAAAAAATCTCGGAGAGTTCTCCAATCCATGGATGAACACTTTATTACATTCTGATACGTAGTTCCGTAATAATAATCCATAACTTTTGGATACTTTTAGCCCGGACACCCTGTATATCCAAACAAATCTGATTTCGAAGTGAAGTAAAGATGCGAAACAATTTAGAGGAAAATAAAAAATTGATCCACTAAACGATATTTTAACACTACAAAAATATACATAAAAAGTATTTAGTTTATAGGTGGAATTTTATAGGTTATTGGATTAGAGTTAAAATATACTCTACATTCACAACATTAACTATGTTCAATGTACTATGCTAAACGCCGAGGTAAATTGCTGCAAAAAAATTAAATTGTTAAAGGAACTTTTAAAATAAAAACTGAACAACAAAGAATTCCCTTAATTCTTTTTTTGAATCTCACAACATTTTAAACAAATGTTTCGTTGGAATTATTACTTTTTTACTTTCCCAGCTAAACAATTTATAAAGAGATAATTTCATCATTTACTTCACATATTTTTTTATGATGTACAGAATGAACCGATAGACGCAACCATTGTAAGACCTGTTCAATTGTATTTGCTGAGTATTATAAAAATGAGTTTTAAATCAGAAGTACAATACGAAGTGTAACATCGAACCTACTTTTTTTAGATATTGCACATCATTGTGAATATATAGAAAAGAAATAAATTTCAGCGTACTGTTTTCGGTATAAAAGAAAAAGTGTACTTTAAAGAAAACAGAGTAATAACATTGTTGCAACAAATGTTCTTTTATAAAAAAAACGAATTTAAACAATTGGTTTGTGAATAGTTTTAAGTCTAGGCTAAGAAAAATTTTAATTTATTTCAATACTATGTTGTCATTTCCTTTCTTTCTTTTTTTATTGTAGCAAACAGAAAAAAAAACATGCATTCAACAAAAGTAGACTAATTGTTTATTGTGCTTGCAGGCAAATGTTTTTGAAGAAAAGTGTAAATTAAATCGATTTAAAGAATAGAATTCAATTAAACAATGTTGCAAAGTTTTATGTAAGAATTTAGAAAAATTTAAGTTTGAACATTTGCAAAAGATGTTTTAAAAATTAAAGGATCAAAATAAAGGTGTAAAAAGTTTTTGTTATGATAAGAATTCAATTTCTACAGCGATAGAAAAAAATAGATTTGTTTCATGATCCAAAATTGCAAATTAAAAAAAATAATATAAATTTCTTAAAACACTAATGTAAAAAAGATCAGTCTAATAGAATATTATCAGACTTGCACCTTCTAATGGTTTTTTTCCACGTAATCATTGAGTTTTTCAAAGCGCTCTTATTTTTTTAAAAAAATAGCCTATCGATATTTTTGATAAAAGAAACTCAATTTATCTCAAAAACTGCATTTTTAATTACGAATTTTCATGTATTAAAAATTACATTTTTAATAGACGAAAATGTGAAGAACAACTTTACGTGAAAAACATTCTTTGAAACTTTTAAGCATAAGAGTTTATTTAAAAACAAAGACATATTATTTTCTGTTATATATTTTTATTTTTAAGTTTTATATGGGAAGAGAGGATAATAATACACAAATACAAACGTATGTTTAAAAGTAGTAAAATTAAATAATTCCCTGGGTATATATCTAAATATAAAAACCTAGAAATAAATTTCAATCAGAATTTTTGTTTTTAAGTATAATAAAATAAATGCAGATTTTAAAGATTAAATGCACAAAAGAAAATTAAGTAAGCCAGTTATATTGTAGAGTTTATGAAATTCATAATATATTTTTAAAGATATAGCTTACCTGAATAGCAGGGAAAATACCAAAAGTAGCAATGGAAGCCCAGCCTTGCAGAAACAATAAATAAAAGTATAAAATTCGGGAATGCGTTGATATTTGCGAAAAGTTTTCATGTACGCAGGCTGGTGTTGATGCCTGAGAGATTTGCATTTCATAGCATTGGGTTGATTCTCCCTTTTTCTTTGATAAATTTACCTGAAATATTGTAATAATTATTATAGATAAAGTTCTGTGAGAGAGAGAGGGCTAGAAATATACTTCCATATTAACTGAGTGAGAAATATTTCTTACACACTGTCAGTTCTGGTTTTCACCTTATTATATTTACCGTAAAATCCGGAGTATAACGCGCACCTATACTTTCAAGCTTAGTTTTTTCGGTACATTCACTGTATAGCACTCACCCCCTTTTATACGAAGAAATCTGAAATATTAGTATACATCGCTCTTATATTTTGAAATCATTTATTCGACGTATTATCCCAGACTTTTGAAAAAATAGTTTTCTTCTAAAACTACAACTCTTTTAGTTCATAAGGCAAGTCATTTCTCTTTAATAAACAGTATTTCGATACATACAGAAGTAAAACTTTTTTTCATATTCATATATTTTTAAAGCTATCGTTTTTATACCCGGTGTATAACTCGCACCCTTAAGTTTCGATCTTATTTTTTGAGTTAAAAGTGCGCGTTATACGCCGGATTCTACGGCACTTCAAATAATATACTGAAATAGGAAATGAATTAATAAACATAAATTCTAAAATAGAGTGAATTTTTCCATTTTAGACCATAGTTCTTTTGTTGTGAATTGCTATATATAGAGACATTAAATTCTTTTTATTATTATTATTACTTGAGCCGAAATTATTTATCTACCTCAATGTCACTCACAAATAAGATTCAACTTAAAAAATACTTAATTCCTGAGCGCGCGCAATATGTTTATCCAATAGAACTTTATATACGTAGGCTGTTCAGTAAGTAATAAAATTAATTTTACTGCTTCAAAACTACTCATCGTAATGTTAATTTATGTGGCATAAGAAAAAGTTTGTTGGCTGAAGAGGGTTGTAATGCTTCTCCGCCTATCTCTTCAACCCTCACCTACTCTGAACATCAATCTAGGGTTAAATCTGAATTTTAAAGGAGTGGAGGACTCCGTCTAACCATCACTGGTACGAAGGCAAACATTCAGGATCCTCATTCCTACTAAAATGTGGCAGAGCCTCTCAGACGGCTATCTCTAGATTGAAAAGTGGCCACATAAAGAGTCTTTCCTTTTGTGGAGGCAGAAAAACTTTTACTCTTTGCACCAAGTGCAAGACTCAGCAAACCTCTCCATATCACATCTTGGGACTTTCGAGGGAAGACCTTTTTCCTCTCCCCTCCTGGTATTGGATTTCTTAAGAGTCAATGGTCTTTTGGGTCTTGTTTGACTCCGTCAGGCAGACTGAGGATTAGCCACAACAACAACAATAGTAGGATAGCAAACTCTTAGCCTTAGAAACTAAAATCCTGCTTAAACATTGTGCCCAACAAACCTTTACGTGTAATTTATTTATGGGCTCATAAAACTCTTAAATTGCAAATTTTTAAATTTTTTGAAAAATATGTATATCACAGCCTCAATATTTCTGAGCATTTTAGTACCAAAATTGTGTCGATACTATGAAAACTTCCGAAGTTATTGAGAAATAAGTAGTGAAACTTAAACGAAAATCCTATCTCTATCTTATCTCTAACTTCATTTTTCGCAAAACAAAAAATGTTAGCTTCCGCGAAGAAGTTCTCAGAAACTATTTATGGTATCAATTTGAAATTTTATATACGTGTTCAAAATAAGGCTCTTCTTAACTTATACATCAATTTTCAAAAAAGATTTAGTACAATATTTTTTATTTGAATTTTAATTCGTTTTTTTCTTAAAATTTTAAAAGTTTCGTTATATAATTATACTTAAAAAATACTTTTTTTTCTCTAAATTTCTTAAAAGTGAGTATAACTTCAAAAGTGAACATTTTTTTACCGAGTAAAATTAATTTTGTAAATTTTGATCAATTTTGTACTTCAGAATCCTGCGCAGTTTAAAATAATAATTTTCATATCTTTGAAAAATTCCAATTTTTATTTCTTTATAACTTTTTAAATTTCTTCTCAAATCCTCTGAAATTTAGAGAAAAAAGGCATATATATAAAATTATCTTGCGGTAAAAAATTCAAATTATTGTTTCATTTTATTGCTAAGTTACATTGGTTTGAAGAAGGATGCTTTTTCGAGTGCACGGATACCCGTTAAGAGTCCTGCGAGCCCTTATGTTACTGGGCTCTAGGGAAAGAATATCAAAGTAAGAATAAGCCACCCTCTATACTAAGGATATTATTCAAAACATTAGGGTGATTAACATTAAATATACTAAAACTAAGATACCGATGGTAACATGCAAAATTACCGAGGTAAATATATATATATATATATACACTGGTGTGCAAAAATTAAGGACGAGACGGTTTTTTCAATATAACTTAGTACAAAAGCTTTCCAAATCAACACATTTAATACCGTAAGATCCCCAATACGTAAGGACATGTGCAATGTAAGCAACACTTACTAAAAGAGAAATCAGAGGGATAAAAAGAAGCTTGATTGAAAAAGTAGCATGGAGCGCAATGCGACTGAAGGCCGAAACATCCCTGTCATGGGTGTCCAGAAAGAATCATCCGGTCTTTAGTAGGGGATATGATCTCCCCTGACTGCTAGGCAGGTTTCACAGCGTCTGCCCATGCTGAGAATGAGGGTGTCAATGAGTTGTTGAGGCATTGCTGCCCATTCGTCTTGCAGCGCCAATCGAAGCTCCCGAATCGTTACTGGTGGTAAGGTACGAGCTGCCAAGCGTCTGCCTAGAAAATCCCATATATGCTCGATGGGATTGAGATCCTGAGATCGTGTCGGCCAATCCATACGTTCAATATTCTCACTCTCTAAGAGCTGTTCGGCAGCTACTGTGCGATGACATGGTGCATTGTCGTCCATGAAAAGGAACTGCAGACCCATAGCGCCTCTAAAAAGACGCACATGCACATATGGAAGAAGAATCTCGTTACAATAACGGGTCCCGTTGACTGAACCTGCGTCGAAGATGTGAAGGTCTGTACGACTACCAAGCATGATGCCTCCCCAAACGAGAACACCGCGACCTCCATACCTGTCCCTTTCAATGATGTTCGAGGGATGATTGCGGCTTCCCCGCTCTCTCCAGATGAGTATGCGATGAAAATCGTTACTCAAACTGAATCTGCTCTCATCTGTAAAGTGTACCCGTCCCCATTCATTGTCTCTCCAATTCCGGTGTTCCCAGCACCACAGAGAACGCCTTCTCTGATGGGCAGACGTTAAAGGTACACACCGTACAGGGCGTCGTGCAAACAGACCACCACGGTAAAACGGCCACGGTAAAACGGGCCAACAGTAAAACGCGATATTGGTCGTCCAGTCGCCTGTGTCGTGTGTCTGGTGATTTATCCCGCTGTCTGCCGCCTGTTTCTTCTGGCCTGTAAGACAATGTACCGGTCATCTGCGGGTGTGGTTCCTCGTGGACGACCACTACTGAACTCCCGGATAGCTGTCCTTGTAGTTTGAAATTGTCTCCAAAGTCGTGAAACGATGCAGTGAGAAATTCCGAACTCTGCAGCCACACATGTCACACTGCGGCCTTCCTCCAACTTCCCAATGATTCGACCTCGGGTAAAAGCATCCAGATGTCGTCTAACAGATTGATTATTCGCCATTTCTCACTGAGGCAGCAACTCGGTGTGATTTTAACTGCTATACGGCGTGCAATCTCTTTGCCAGAAATACTGATCTTACACCGACAACATGCTTTATACTACTCAGACACTCCCCCATTACGTCTACCTGCATATCTGCGCATGTGCTACCGTACATCACCTTACTTAATCTCCTGATTGGTGTTTCTGTCCGCTCTGCCTCTTCGTTCAGCTGATATGCTAATTTTTGGACTTCGTCCTTAATTTTTGCACACCAGTGTATATATATATATATATGTATATATATATATATATGTATATATGTATATATATATATGTATATATGTATATATATATATATATATATATATATATATATATATATATATATATATATATAAAATAACTTGTTTCTGTTTTGCTTTGGTACACTTTCTTTTGACTGGGTATCTACTTCTGTATTTTACAGAAATATATCTATTTTGACTTGTTAGTTATTAGGATGAGGGAATTTCATAACTCTCCTTCTTTCTCCAATAACAATTTTGGAAAGGATCTGAGTTCTGTTAAGAATTAAATATTCGTAGTAGTAATTCTAATATTAAACTATTCAAGACTAGAATTTTTTGGAACAAAAAATTCATTAATGGCCATTATAATCCTTATAAACAAAACTTGTTAGATTCTAGTAATCACATTTCTCAAAATATTAATAAATGTTACACTAAGAGTCCTGCTATACATGAAATTATTGATAATTGGTCTTCTTATAATTTTGATAACACTCAATCTTATAATAGTCTTAAGTTAAAATTCAATAAATGTAGAAATAGTAGATGTAAGACATGTATTATGTTAAATATGGATCAATATGATTGTGATTCTAAATTTAACCTTTGTAAAACCTTTAATTGTATTTATCTTTTAAATTGTAAAGTATGTCATTATAAATATATTGGACAGACCTCCAATACTATTAACTTAAGGATTAATCAGCATAGACATGATGTTACATTCTTTGATAATTCCAATAATTCTAATAAAATTGAACTTAGACACTTTCATATGCATGATTTCAAAAATGTTGAACTGTCTATCATTAAAATTTCTCCAATTACTAAGCACAGATTATGGTGAGAAAATCACTTTATTAGGAGTTTTAATACAATCTATCCATATGGCCTTAATGTTTTGTATTTTGCTAAAAATACTTTGCAAATAATGTTACAGAATAATAATAAAGAATTTTTTATAATGCCAATAAATTAAACAATACTTCTAAAAGAAAATCTAGAAGTAATAGAACTAAAAGGAAAAATAGAGATAAAAATTCATTAAATGACAATATTAGAGTTCTTATTGATGATTTTGAAAAAAACTTTAATATCAAGAAGATCAAATACTTCATGTTTGGTCTTAATAAACATGAAATTGCATTGTTATATGAATCCTTAAATAATGATTCCTTAAAGGTTTGTCATGCAGTACACATTATTAAAGACATTTTTAACTATCTTGTTAAAAAGATTGACCGGAGTTAAATGGGGATGCAATAGGGATACCTTAAATACAACTTACAAGACATATATTCAACCAGTTCTAAATTATTGCAATGAGGTGCTGATCTCTGCCTCAGAGAACGTTAGAAAACTTCTTGACACTTTCCATAACCAAGCCCTTCGCATGATCACTGGTGGAGTTAAAACTACTTTAGTACTTGCCATGCAGTTACTTTGCGACCTTCAGCCATTCACTAATATAATTGAGAAGAATGCTGCTATTCTCTTCAATAGACTTATTAGACTCCCAAATAATTCATTCTGGCGGGACTATGATTCCGATGGAGGACGTAATCTTAAGACTCAAAAGGGCTTTATTCAATGTGTTCGTGAGAACATTCAATATAAAGTCATTAATAATGTGCCCTTTGAATTATTGTCTTTTGCTAACCCACTCGACTACGCAATACTAGACATCAGATTGGACCTTGTTCTGAATGTGAGAAAACGTGATCTAAGTTCAACTGCTCTTCACGCTATAGCTTTGGAAACTATCAATACCCGCTTCCCACCGGAGGAGTGGCTTCACATTTACACAGATGGCTCACTCTTGGACTTTGCCCAAGGCGCTGGCATTGGTGTTTTAAGTCACCTCTTCTCCTTCTATTTACACGCCGGCCCTTTGACAACTCACTTTGATGGTGAGGTTGAAGCTATACATATAGCCCTTCAGCAACTTGCTGTTCGTCTTCCCCCATTGAAAGAGCTGTAATTCTTTCAGATTCTACTTCTGCCCTTCAGGCTTTGTCCAACTATAATGAGAATAATTGTTTACGTGTGCAGAACTGTAGAGAACTCCTGGGAAAGATAAAAGGAAAGATCGTCTTTCAATGGGTACCATCCCACTGTGGTCTTTGGGGAAATGAGAGGACAGACTTTTTGGCAAAAAAGAGAACGGTTATCCTTCAGAACTTTCGCAGAGACCTGACACTCCATTCTGCCAAACTGGAAATTAAAAGGATTTTTAGGGAATCATTTCGCCTTACAGCTTCTCGTGTTGCTCGTGATAAGCCTTGGAGTACACTATGTAAGAAATCCCACGGTATTCCAAGTTCTCCTCGTGCTGCTGCTGTGGCTAAATTTAGACTTTTAACCGGACATGACTGCCTTTGTGCTCATCTGTTTCGTTTTAATTTAGTGACTTCACCTATCTGCATTTTGTGTGACACTGGACAAGACATGACTGCCGCTCATTTGGACGAGTGCTCTGCACTGAATGATCTTAACTGCATTGTAAAAAGGTATTGGAGAGCCCGTTGCCTAATGACCTGATGGTCAATGGCCTGGCATTTGTAAAATAAATAATAATAAATTCAATATTAATGTTGAGAAAATTAATGAACCTATTACAGAGTACTGCACTTTATTATTCATGAATAAAACTTTTGACAAAACTAACTTTTCTAGTGTATTTAATAGACATTTGTTACTTTTTCCGGTTAGAAAGGTGGTTGTTAAGAAAGCTTTTAAATATAACAAAACGATGGGCAGTTTTATCTTTAATTACAACAATAGTTCACCCTCTATTAATATAGAAGATTGTATACGTAAAAACTATAATGATTTTATTGATGGTCATCATAAACATGTAGTTACTGGCAACTTAGACATAATCAATGATAATATTTTAAAAGATATAATGAGTAAAGGCACTAATTTTACATTAAATGTTTCTAATAACAACAACACTGTTAAAAAACAAATTATTAAAGATATAGATAACTTTATTACAAAATCTGCAATTAAATTTGGACTACCTATTGAGGCATTTGATGAGTATAAGTACAATATTTTTAAAAGACCTTATGAATTTTAGCTACCATTCTCAATATGAAACTACTTTTAAAGATATAAAACAGAACATTTATGAATTACAAAAGAATTTTATCATAGTTTACATTGATAAAGTACCTGGTAACTATGCTTTAATTGTTAAGTATTTTTATTATAATATTCTTTATGATCACTTTCTTAATAATGGTTCTTTTAAAAAATTAGATTTGTCACATAATGAAATTAGTAATCGTATTATTGCTATTTATAAAAAATTAGGTTATTGTATTCCTAAAATTAAAAGTATCCATATATTTTTTTAACTCCAAAATTCCATAAAAGTCCGGTTAAATTTAGAACTGTGACAAATGGTTTTAGAACATATATTACTACTGCAGGCAAATTACTTCATAATATTATACAAAACTTTATTAATCAACAATGTAATAAAGCTATAATTAAAAATAGTAAAGAGATTATAGATTTTTTAATAATAGAAATATTTATTCAGTTCATAGTTATGACTTTGAAGATCTTTTCAATTCCATTGATTTATATGATATTATTAAAGTAATTTTAGAAAATCACAGTATGTATAACTTTAATATTAATTTTAACAAATTTAAAACTCTCATAGATTTTGTCTTAAAAGAAACTTACATCAATTTTAATGGTTCTTTATATAAACAAGAGAAAGGACTCCCACAAGGAGGCCCAGCTAGTAATAGTTTGGCTAATCTTTATTTACATTTTTATGAATATAATTATGTTATTAATAATTACTACATTTTTAGATATATTGATGATTTAATTATTTTTGGTAAAAATGATAATTTAAATCCTATTTTTAATTTTTATCCGTCCTACTTAAACTTAGTTAAAATTAATAATAATCCAATCAAAACAAATTACCTAGATGTATCGCTGTATATTAAGGATTTGAAACTATATAGTAATATTTATGATAAAAGAGATGCCTTTAATTTTAATATCATCAAAGTGCCTTACTGGAATTCTAATTTATCAATATCTATATATAGAAATATTATTTTTAACTATATTTATCGCAATAATGTATTAGTTAGCGATAAAGCTAATAATTTTTATACCTTAAAAAATTTTTTAATCACTGTATTGAACATGGATACCCTGCTAACTTTCTTTGTAGTTATATTTATAATGGTTTTTTATGATACAATTTGTATTACTGTAATTATTTACTGTTATTATGGTTTGTAATGTTTTTTTAAATTTAGACAATATCTAATTTATCCTACAATTATTAAATAGATGGTGCCACATGCTTATTTTAAAAAAAAATTTTAATATATATTTTTGAGTTTCTTTTATATTTTACGCTAATTTTATATGACTTTTATTTTTATGATTTTTTAAAAGTATATATATATATATATATATATATATATATATATATATATATATATATATATTTCTTATTATCGTATCGCAATTAATCGTTTCTTATATCGTATCGCAATTAATTTTATGCGGTTCTGCTCTCACTATTTAGCGGGAACACGTTACTGCACTCTTGGCCATCGTTTTAACTCCGATTTAGTAGGTTATGTTTATGTTCCTATGTTATTTAGTTTAATAATTCTTTAATATTTAAATTCTACATATATAACTCTTTCCTTTCCTCTTGGTACATAGTATGACAAATTACAGGTGAAGGTTGGCGCCGCAAAACTTGTTTAAACCTGCAATCCTGGTTCCTAAGGCCAGGAATTTGTCTTTATACTATGTGCCTCCTTCCTACTTTTAGTTATCTTAGGTATATAACTATTTGTTTATTTTTATATTTTTGCTTATGTATTTGTGTATATGTATATACAGGTGGATGACAAAATAATACGAACACCTGTGAAAGAAGAGAAAAGCTTTATTAATAGGGAGTTGGACCCCCCTTTGACTGAATTACAGACTGTATGCGACGTAGGATGGACGCATAGAGGTCATGAACAACTTGTAATGGAATATGAAGCCATTCTTCGTGGAGAGCGGTCTCTAATGCCGAAATCGTAGATGGTGGAGGGAATCGAGCACGTAGTTTTGACTCCAAATATCCCCACAAATGTTCAATAATATTTAAATCAGGTGACTGAGGGGGCCAATCAAGATGACCTACTTCCCCTCATCCTCTGCAAACCATTCTTGCACGATTTTAGCAGTGTGGATAGGAGCGTTGTCGTCTTGATAAAGTGGGCATTCTCCGGGAAATGAAGTCTGGACAAATGGATGCACCTGATCCCCAAGGATATTGACATAGTGAGCAGCTTTTTAACCTTGCCATGCAGAGTAACAAGTGGCCCAAGACCACGCCAAGATATCGCCCCCATACCATAAGGGACCCACCTCCATGCTTAACAGTCAGCACGATGCATTCAGGAGCAAATGCTTCTTTGGGCGTTCTCCACACATAAACGCGTCCGGTGGTTTGGAATAGGGTGAACGTCGATTCATCCGACCAGATGACTTGTTGCCACTGTTGTGGGTTCCACTGTCTGTGTGTTCTACACCACTGGCGTCGCTGTAAGCATGACATGCTGTTACCAATGGTTTACGAATTCCAACTCTTCCATACAAGTTCGAAGCATGAAGTTCCTTTTGGACTTCAATAGGGTTACGAAGATGACTATTCACCTCAGACGTTATCTGGGATAGCGATTGTTTGCGCTTTCGGGCCACTATGCGGGTTAAGACTCTTTTATCCCTGTCGGTAAGCTTTCTTTTCCGTCCACTGTTGTGCTTGCCAGACGTCACATTCCCGCATTTCTTGTATGCTGTCATAACGGCAGATACAGTACTTACTCCTTGCACGCCCCAAATAAATGGCTGTTTCCGTCACCGAGCAACCAGTGCACCTCATTCCAACAATCATACCTTTTTCGAACTCTGACAGGTCCGTCATTATTGCGTTTTTCAGAAATTACAATTGACGCGTGCAACACCTATCGCAGCTGTTGAGCGACTGATACTTTACCTTTCGAATGCGCTAGGCGGCGGACTGCAACGCTAACTGACATGCGCGTTGTGCGTCTTTGAAATGGGTCATGCCTTTTTCACGGGTGTTCGTATTATTTTGTCACCCATCTGTATATATATATATATATATATATATATATATGTATAAATTTATATATGTGTGTATGTATATGTATATGATTATATATTGAAAAAATTATTTTATATTGTGTTATATATATATAAAGATAGCTATCCTAATTAATAACTATCCCTAATTAATTTAATTGATGCTCTAAACAAAATTCTATTTCGCATCTAACATTTATGTTCTCTCAGTCCATATTCCCTAATACATAACAGCTAATACTCTTTCTCAGAAAGATCATATAACCTTCAGAGAATCCACATTTATCTTATGGACGTAGGCCGTACTTTCCCACGCCTTACTCTCCATTCGAAACCCAAAACAAGTGATGGTTTATCAGTTATTCTAAAAATATTCAATCCGATCAAAATCAAAACTGTTGGCGTTGTTTTGCCTCGCAGTAAAGATGTTGAAAGCTGTCGTAAGGGACGAAAATAAAAAACTGCCTCCTTAAAAGTCTCTACACTTCTTTCAAATCATATATATATATATATATATATGATTCGACGTTTTTCTATATTCGAATCGGCATCTGACTGCCCAAATTTGTATTTGCAATTTGGGCAGTCAGATGCCGATTATACGCAAATAAATTTGACAACATAAACCAACCCCGTGGGAAGAACATCGTTTATTAATCGTCATCATGAAACAGGAGGCGTTGTCTCGTGCATAAAAACTTCCCCTCGCATGTCACATTACATGTGTTTTAGATTCACTGCGTTATAAGGCAAATAGAATCTCAAAACTGGAAAGTCTCAAGCCTAAATTATTATGGGTGCTTCAAATTCCTCCAAGAGTAATATCACAGCTTTTGCATCAATTCATTGAGACATTTGCCGTGTCAAGAAGAGCTTAGAAAGATCGATGAATGTGTACGGAGACAAAAAAACAATTTCTGTTTTCCATTAAGAGGCGCAACAGGATATCTATTGCTAGACAATTTTCCGCAACCTCTAGAAAAAGGAAATGAAGGCAAATGATTCATCGCACTGTCTCTATAACTGCCCGCATGCCAGGAGACATGTGTTTTGTTTACTTCTAACTTCTGCTCATCGGATAGCTCTGTAAGCTTATAAAAAACATCGTTCACGGAGAGAGGTACATTTATTAAGTATTCTTCCTATTGATGCAACGTGATTCCACTTTTAGATTGATTGACGCGTCAGTTCATTTGGAGAGCTCTGTGGATGCAGAGAGAATCATCCAGTAAGTTACAAGGAAAACATACCAAGCTAAGGAAACTTACATGCTAAGCTCATTTAGGAGAATTTACTGACGTGGAGTGGTGTTTAATGCTGTTCCCGAGAGGCACTTTGATGCTATACATTCTAAAAGAGAAACCCTGCTACCTTATATTTGGCGATTTCGCAGAATTTTTGGTCCTAATGTTCAGCTAATGGACTATTTGTTCATCTCCATAGTACTGTCATTTTCAAAGACTTCCTTCTGAGTGATGTTATTTGTCGCGAATGAGCTCATCACCCAGGTTTTCTAATTTGAATCCTATAGAGGATGCATGGGATTACTTCGGCAGTCACTTTGCTCTTTGTTGATTAATACCCACATTGCCCGGACGAGTTATGAATGACTCTTCTCCCACAGTAGATAATCTAAACTAATATGTTCTCAATGTACTGAGTATGAGTGGGTCTCGTCATTGACACTCTTATCCTAATCAGTGCCATTAAGACAAGTGTGTACATGTTAGAACGCATTGCAAACGAACCGAATTTGTTGGAATCTGTTGTAACATGTGATGAGACATGGATTTTTACCGATGACCCAGAAAGTAATTGGTAGTCGACGCAATAGAAGTTCCCAAGATCCTGAAGACCCAAAAAAGTACGCGTGTCAAAATCAAACTTCAAGGCAATGTTAATTATCTATTTGACATTAATGGAATTGTACTGATTGAGGAGGTTCCCAGAGTGGTCAGACTTTTAATCAACACTACTAAATCAAGGTACTAAAAAGACTTCGTGAAAATATTAGGAAACAAAGGTCACAGTTGTGGAGTGCTGGATGGCTGTTACACCAGGACAATGCACCTGTTCCTACGGCCTTAATTGTCTAACAGTTCCCTTTTGTGACAAAAAGCGCGTCATCCAGCATCGTATTGATAATGCCTGGCAGGAATCATAGAATTTATAGACCAATTAGCTGGTATACCCGTTCTTTGCACGGGCGAAATGAAAAATTAAACAACACAGATTGAAGGAAAAAGAAGTTTTTAATGAGTTAATTTTATGTGAATTGAAAATTAAACAAAAAAAGCTTTTTGCATATCTTAGTTAAACAAAAAAAGAAAGAAAAAAACACCTTTGTTAAATTTTAACTATGTAGATCTAATAGCCGATAAAAAGGATTTTTTAAATTTATAATTCCTCGTAACACTCTCGAGGGTCGATTTTTCAAAATACCTCCCTAAGCTGATCTCTGCTCAGCAAAAGTAACACATTCTTAAAAGTTTTGCGTAATGAACGCTTAAAGTAGTGTAAATAATTTATATCCGAAAGTGTAATACATTAATATTACTTTCTGTTGTATTTATTTTGTTTTAAAATTGTAATATGCGCAAGCAACGCCGTTTCTTAAATTATAATGGCGATTCAATGAAAAACATAGCGAAATGTTAACGATAGAGTCAAGTTGGCAAATGCCTAGCTACTTTCGTAGCTCGAGCTTTATTAGAGCTTTGTAAGACCCGCCGTGTAGGGGGGAAATGCAAGTTAATACTTTATCCAACCGCATTATGATTTACTGCAGTTTTTTTCATACAATTTTTTTTGGATCACTACATGTACAAATTAAGGGATATACACAAACAAAATACTCTACTTTGGAAAATTTATCTTGGAAAAATGATCTTTTTATAAATGAATTACTTTATTTACTTTGTGAAAATCAGGAAAACTTGAACATTATTATTATTATTATTATTTATTTTTTATATTAAATTATTTTTTCCAATTTAATTGACTTTATCAAATTATTTACGATTTAGAACCAGTTTTCAAAATTTTATCACTTTTTGAATTACTGTTTGGCGCAGCTTAGCTTAATTTGGCTCTTGTGCCATAGAATCAAACAATCAAACCAAATCAATCAAGCAGCTTCTTACCATTAAAACAATTACTATGATGATTACTCCATGCAAATTTTTTATTTCCTACAATTAAATCCTGCTTAAAAAGAACCCATTTTACCTCAATTGAAGAGGCTCAGGCAAAAATGGAGAATCTCCTGTAGGGCTTTCCAAACCCTCATTCCAAAACTGATACCAGTAATTGCAGCACCGAATGCAGAAGTGTGTACATACTGGAGGGGATTACCTTGAAGGAGATAATGTCACGGAAAACTTATTTTGTAAGTACAATGATTTATTTAACTAATCTCGTTTTTTGTACCACACATCGTATATGTTTACTTTTTCATTTGCATTTGAATAGTTGCTTTATGTTCAGTTTTGTAATTCATCTGTCGGTTTCCAAAACTTTAAGAATGAAAAAAAATGCAATAATAAACTTTTCCTATTACTATAAATATCAAGAGATTTAGTGTTATATTTATTGATACAAAATAGATTGTAGACTTTGGAGAGTAAACTTTTTACAAAATCTCAAACTTTGACCTAACCAAGCATATTAGCTATTTTATATTAAGTACTTTCAAATATGTCTATTTATGATTATATGTTTAGGGTTATATGTGTGTTGTCCGTGCGATGTTCTAACAAAAGTTGCTCATCCTTGATAGATTACCTGTCTCATTCTGACAGAAAAAAAAAGCTTTTTTTTTATCCATTTCGAATTAATGAAAACCAGCAGCTGTATATTTGAAATTAAGAAACATTTGCGATTTGAGCATATGTATTGATTTTACTTCGATTTATGTCTTAGAATTTCTGAGACAATTTGTTTGCATAATTATCTCCCAGCTAGTAATATAAACTAGTTACCATAAAATCCGGCCTATAATGGGCACTTTTAACACAAAAAATAAGATCAAAACTTAAAGGTGCACGTTATGCGCCACGTATAAAAACGATAAGTTTAAAAATAACAAAAGAGATGAGCACATAACTTTTGTTTACTTCTACATGTATCGAAATACTGTTTATATAAAAGAAATGACTTACCTTATGAACTAAAAAAGTTGTAGTTCTAGAAGAAAACTATTTTGTCGAAAGTCTGGGATAATACCTTGAATAAATTGTTTCAAAACATAAGAGCAATGTATACTAATATTTAGATTTCTTCGTAAAAAAAGGGTGCGAGTTATACGGCAAACATACCTAACAATTTAAAAAGAATCAGCCTGAAAGTATAGGTGCACGTTATTCGCCGGATTTTACGGTAAATTAATAATTATTTATTGCATTGTAAAAAACTTTCTGTTAATGTTAATCGTTTCAATTTCAAATTTATATAATGAAATCTAAAATTTTTTGTATATTTAACACGCATACTTTTTCCAGAGTTATATTGAATATTTCCAAGTAATTAATTTTTTTTTCGGAAAAAAATTCATTAAAAATGAATTTTATAACGTCTCTCTCTATGCTATTAAAGTAAGCCGCCTCCGAGAATGATTTCTCGTATTTTTTTCAAAACTTAAGATAAAAAGAAATGTTGGCTAGTATTTTCTCGTCGTTTTATTGTCTCAATAAAAATTCCTTTTCAAAAAAATTAGCTCAATTGTTATATCAGCGTTTTTAAAACCAAAATTTTTTATCTCATTTGATTTTATTTTGTCCAATATTATTATTTAGAAAATATCTGAAATTCAACCTGAATTCCTGTTCGATAACATTTTCAAGTTATTTCCTTCCATTTGTAGTTCTGAATGATATCAGTTGCAAAAGAACAAAATAAAAGTAATCTAATTTGACTTTATTTTTTCAGCCTTTGAAGCAACACGATGATTGTTGGCGAAAGATATCGTAAATTTAAACCACGACTAAGCGTTAAGGGCGACACCTGAGATGATAATCTACTCTCCAAACTTCGACACTACGGCAACGTGAGGAATTTGAGGGTCTAAAGCAGGGGTACTCAACATTTTTTCAACGGTCCGCATGCATATGACAACTATTTCACGTGGGCCGCAACACAAGGATTAAGGGGAGAGGAGAAGGATCAAAGACATTTAAAATGCGGAAAATTCATCAAAATATTAAAGGTCATAATGTTGAATTTTATTATAAAACTATATTAAACTCTACCAAACCCAAATCACAGAAAATAGGGATTTTATACATTTTTACCCAGTTACGGGGGGGTCGATTTCCTTTTATTTATGACTCTAAGCTCCTTGTTTGTATTCTACTGTCATAAAAACGAAGCTACCAAGTGCTTTGATAATTTTATTTTTTCTTTTGACAAAGTCTTATTTATTTTCATTTCAAATATTGATTATCAAGTGCAGAATGGAATCAAAGAGTTTTTACTGAAATTAGTATTATTTTTCTAAAATTAATTCAAACTTACTTGTGCATTTTTGATTCAAATTTATTCAAATGCGATTGGATTTACTAAAAAAAATACCTGAACAAATAAATGAATGTATCAAAAAATACATCGGAATCAATTAAGATACACTAACAATTTCTACGTCAATTCATATGTTTATCAATATGTATGATGTAACAAATTTTATATGATGTTTTTGTTGGCTCTGCATTTTGTGACATTACTACCGACAAAATATTTTGTTGCTGCAAAATTTTTTTTTGAAGAAGACTAATTTATCTCTTCTTGAAAGAGATCCTCAAGAAAATGAGCCATTGAAAGATTTGTACTTAGAGGTATAGAGACGAGCAAAATTATATTTTTGTAACATAGCATTTTCACGACAAATTAAACAATATGTTATTCTAAGTTTTGTTTTTCTCTACAAAATAGTCAAGATCCTCATCGTCTTGAGACAACATATATTCTTTAGCATTCTTTGAACATTATTTTCCGCAACATGATCCAAAAAATGGTCGATACTCCATTGTTATTTGTTATCACTAAACGTTACAACTACAAAAAGAAACAGGGTTATCTCACAATTCGTACCAGGATGACATCGATAGCAAAATTGATATACTTTTGATTGCTTGATTGATATAATTTCTCGCTAAAATTTTAATACATTGTTCTTAAATAATTGAATATGCTGCTGCAACGGACCATGACCGGGCCACTCAGAAAGGTCCTGGGAACCACATACGGCCCGCAGGTTAAGAAGGCTTAACGCACGTCATCCCCTCTACACAATGTGTTTTTAGTAGCACCAGGTCACGGACCATCTCGACAGCAAGGACACTGACCACGAGATCATGACCATGACTACTCTATTGCCGCAATGATTTAGTATTTTAAGAAATCGAGACTCCTGTTTAGTAGAACACAGAAATTGATACCAGATATAAATGCAGTTGTTTAATTAAACAAATCTTTTCTTGTTCTTTCATTTGTATAAGCTTGTGGCGGTGGTATCTATATAAGCGAGTAACAGCCTGCGGACTGAAGTGATCATTTTGATCCTGTGGTAAGTTACGTGCTTACGGAGCAGAAGGTGCCGAGTTCTATCCTCATTGGTGACCCTGGCTGAACTTAGAAAAAACGCAACCTTCGCGCAGTTATCATATCCGCCTCAAGAGCAACCAAAACCCCGTCAGACACGCATGACACAACAAACAGGCCGTCAGATCTACATGATGCCACAATCCAGCCGTCAGACTAACTTGACGCAACAGCAACAACTCACACGCTCGCCATACCAACTATATCGTTCGTTCACTTATCAACCAACTCAATGGTGGGGGAGTGTGTGGTGGTGGTGTCTATATAAGCCAATAACAGCATCTGGACGAAGCTTATCATTTTGGTCCAGCGGTAAGTTACGTTCTTACGGAGCAGAAAGTTCCGAGGTCTATCCTCAAGCTCATGAATTTACAGCCCGAAAAAAATACAACTTTAATTCTTTTTCAGAATATTTGTATTAAAAAAAGAATAATTGCACAAAGATGTTTGTCGCCACAAAGGAGCCATCACTGCGCCGAAATGAACGATAATGACAACTAGCTTGTGCCTAGGGACTGTGGAAAATTTTGAATTCTTTTCTAAATTTTTTTTTCCGTTTGTCTTTTGATATGATATTATTTTGAGAAGAGGGAAGGAATATTCACTAAAATGAGTATCGTATCAGTAATACGAAAGTATTGTTATGAAAATGCATTGCTATATTTTTTTTTTTTGAAAAAAATTCTTCGCCGGCGAAGAATGATTTAAATGCTCTTTTAAGAAACGACCATTCATTATTTAAAAACATTAGCTTTTACAAAATTTATGCGATAAGTGCGCATATCTCCTAGGTTATAAAAAGGTTTTCTTTATGAGTAACGTTAAGAAAAAACAACTTTGCATATTAGTTACCTCAAACATTTTTCAAAAGTTTCTTCAGAGTCTAATGGACTGCATTAAACATATTTCATTTCTCTAAAAATGGAAGAAAAAATATTTCCCTTAGTAACTTACTTTTTACGTTTAACAACGGGAAATAACTCTTTAGAGAGAAAAGGCTAAAAGAAATAAATTTGCGCCTATAAATCTTTATATCCTTACCCTTTAATGAACTTATATATATAGTATGCAACGCTTGCAAATGAGAATAAGAACTTTTCTAGTTGCATCATAATTGAATTTCATCCTTCTTATGCCCTAGAGTATTTGAGGATATCTATATGTAATTTTTTTTTGTTTTACTCCAGCAATTGTTTGGCAAGAGCGTGTGCCATTCGATTATAAAAAAAGTTGATTCAATATTTAACAATGCAAAAAGTTGACTCAATTAAAGCTTTCTCTTGCCACTTTTTTTTTCACTTTTTGACGCAATTTAGTATTGGAATGAAGATCTGTTTATCTAATGAGAGAAAGCGAATAAATTTGCGTGAATAAGTGCTTTGTAATATCAAATAAGGTATACTTCTCTTTGTGTACAAAAGTTAACGAAACTAAAAAGGTCAACATTTAGTGATAGTTGTATTTTCTTATAAGATAATTAATATAATCTCTTTCTTCGCGGAAATTCATATTAACTAGTGATTCATAGAAAATGTTGAAACAGTCCATGAATTGGATGAGTCCAATTAATCATCTTTATTTTCAAGGACAGATAAATTGATCTTGCAATGAATAACTATAGAGTATTTTCCATTAAGTTATTCCATAGATCTTTTCATGATAAATAACAATAAACTTTCCACTGACATGTGTCTAAGTTTTAAAAAAAAAAAATCTTTTTTTTTTTTTTTTTGCCTTTACCATTTGAGTTTTGCTTTATAATTTTTTTTTAAAATTCATTCGAGATTCGTAGAAAAAGAACCGACCTGAATAGCTTACACGAGTTTCATTTATCGATTATTCGGAGAAAGCCTAACTTTTCCCTAAAACTAACTACACAATTTCAAAAACTATAAGGTAATATAAGAAAATTATATTTTCTGCTCTAAATTTTATTTCTATTTACATGTGACTATAATATATCTACTATAATTCTCCGTTGTGATTCCCAGGGTGAGAAAACACGAGATACTTCCATCTCTATCATCGAATTGTACGAATAAAGAACGAACCATAAGGAATCTATGTTTTGATTACGTTAACAAATGTATATATAGGCCCTATGTCCTTCCTAAGGCCAAGATTTTGCCATTGTACTACTGTGGCTAATATCTCTTACTCTTTTGACTAGTTAGATTTATAACCATTTCTATATATTTTGATGGATATCATTATAGATTTTATATATATATATATATATATATATATATATATATGTAATAACTTAAATTGATATCTACTCATTCTCATAATCCGAATCTCATTTACTTATAACACCTAATTCATAAATCCTAATACCCGATTTCAAAACGCGTCTCAATTTATCTTTTTCTACAGCATTAAAAAATGTTGGTTTGTTACTGATTTTTTATTCTGAATTCCGGATAGATTTACTGTCGATTCCAATAAATATAAGATCATTAATAGTTTTCATGCGCCTTAGTAATAGGGATTAATATTCCCTAAGCAATGTGGATATTTCTATAAATAACTAGTCATTCCATTCACCTAGACACGTGACTGTATTTTTTATAATGCGTGTTTTCCTGCTCTTTTCTGTATATAAAAATACTTGATATTTGAATAATATTCTCTTGTATTTTTGGCCCTGTACAGGAAGTATGCTCGTAAAAATTATGAGATCTCGAACAAGTCCCGTTATTTTTTCGGCCATGACCACTTAATCACCTCTAATCAATATGTAAATTTTTTGCTCACAAATATAAATACAGTGGTGGCCAAAATTGCGGACACTTTTTGAGTTATGTTTTTAAGTTTGTATACTTATAGAAAATTTTACGTTGCACAAAATGCTAAGGATTTTATATCATTTTAAAGAGAATTTAATGCTAAATTCAATACAAAAAAAGAAACAAGCCTTACAGTAGTAACATCTGGTAACATCTGACATGTTATCGTGTAAATACGCAATAGTAACTTAAATCATGAAAAAATTAATCAAGTATGATTGGAAATAATTTTCTATCGAATAATTTTATCTTTAATGAAAACTTTGTATTTAACACAAAGAGTAATGCAATTTCTTATCAAAAATATTTTTTCTTGTTCAATTTGGGAAGAGTGGATAGTTTTGTTTAGGAGTAATGCAATTTTTTATCAAAAATACTTATTCTTGTTAAATTTGGGGAAGTCACTAATTGGCGGTTAAAATCCGCTTTTTTTTTCGAATAATGTTTTACAAAACTTTGAATTTCACTATGTGCTTTGGGTTCCGAGTTTGTTTGTTTTTTAATTAGATACGGGATATTTATAAATGTAAACAACGGCACATGTTCATATTTTTTGAGAGAATCGGACATTTAAAGGTTTGTGATTTATTGCGAACTTTCGAACGAAAATAAGATCGATGGCGAGCGAGCGCTTCTGCTCAGAATGGATGGCGAAAGAGGTACGGAGGCCGACATGAGGAGCCCAAAAAAGGGGTGCGTTCTGGATTTCTAGTTATATTTTGACAAAGTTCGAAAAAGAAGGAAAGTTTATTAGTCTATTGGGCATCAGATATTCAAAATAAGATTTTCAGTATTTATTTTATTTGTTGTTCATATTTTTTAATACTCAAAAGACATTTAAAAAGCAGATCTTCATAAGACAAACGCGATGATTCATTTTTAACGAAAAAGAATGTTTGTTCTTACTGTGACTCATTTTTAATTCAGTAAGTACAAACGATTTTTTTTCGTTGCTATAGCATTTAGAATTCCCAAAACCATAAGAACAGAAAACATAATACTAAAGTGATACTAAGGTAACAAAAAGCATTATAAGGATTAATTAACATTAAAAAACGATACATTAGCTGTTATTTATATAAAAGATTTATATCACCTAGAACCACATCAAGTTTATATGAGATTAAATTTATCGTTTGATATTTGCTGGATAGTATTTTGTAACTGTTGCGCCTATTTTATTTTAATCATCATAGCTAAACGAGTGAAAAGAGTACTTTTTTTAATTAAAATAAAAACATTTTCTTTAAAATTCGCAATTGTTTTTTTTAATATAGCGAAAATGTTTGCACAGTATTTTCAGATATTATCAATTATTGCAAAATATAAAAATTAGCTTATATTCGACCGCCTGTAAGATTTTACACGAATTTTCAAATGAAATTAGGCTTAGCAGAGGGAAATTCGCCAGGTCCTGTGCGTGCGTAGACTCTCGGAACGCGCTAGCCCTGAGAAACGCTTCTTTCTCCTTTCGCCGGTACTGAAGGCGTTAAGAATGTTGAACTTTGTCAGATGCTTAACAGTAAATACAATTGTTAATATAGTTTACACATATAAATATAACTTCAGATTTCATACACATCGAGCCCAGAGACTTTGATAATTGAGCGTAAAGGGTCAAGTACACGGGGCGAGTTTACAAGCTACAAGCCGGCTTTTTTACAAGCAGCTCGTAAACTAGCCCAGTGTACTCACCGCACTCGCTTAAAAGCTGCTTTTAAAAAAGCTCTTGAAAAAGTTGACTCTGCCGGCGACTTTACACGCCACTCGCCGGCTTTTGAGCGATTTAGATTGTAAACTAGCCAAGTGTACTTGACAGTAGCTTGTGGATTGTCCAGAAGCAACGAGTAGAACGGTCTTGAAAATGTATATTTCCACGTGCCAGCTACTTGGCTACTGAGCGAGTGGAATGTTTATGTGTACTTGACAACCAGCGCACTCGCCAACTCGCCGGCTTGTAGCTTGTAAACTCGCCCCGTGTACTTGACCCTTAAGGGGATGGTGGACTTTCAAAATCTCAAAATTAGGTCAAAATTGCGATTTTTATTTTTTTATACTAATAATATTCCATATATTTCACAGACTGATTCTGTCGAAGAATTTTTTCATTTTGAGGAATAATTACTGAGTTATGAGTGATCCATGAATTAAACATGGCGCCATCGACCATTTAAATGGGTGTGGCACCTGTCATTTGAACGTAAACAAGAACTATTGGTATTTAGTTTTTAGCATATGCTTAGCCTCACTTATTATTTTTTCATCACACATTTTATGAAGAAGAATGCCGATAGAAACTTCAACTTCTACTTGTGGATTGTTTGTTTACATCGTGTTAGCGCGCTTGTTTCATACCTGTTATAACACAGCATATTTATTCGTTTTGGACATAATTTTTCTTTCGAAGTTTTCCTTTTTTTTTTGATTGAACACTCGACTACAATTTTCTTGATAAATTTTAATTTAGTATTTGTACAATGCACAGAATTAATTCTCGATATCATGTGCCAAAAGCAAGGCCATCAAAACGTAAATGCAGGCTTTGCTAAAAGCAAAGAAGAGATGGGCCTCAGGACAATTAGAACTGGAGCATCCAAGCTTTCATGACAATGACCCTAATGCAAGTGGTCATGCATCATCTAATTATGAAAAGAATGCAAAAGTAAATACTTGCACATTGAATTCTAGTGAACTGAATACAGCAACAGAAAGAAAGTTGTCTCTTCTGTCACACACTTCTCTAGAACATTTGGCAAATGAACAAGATGATACAACTTATGTATTAGTTGATACAAACATATGGAAGAATTTACTGTCGACTGTAAAGTGCCCTAAATGTGATATGAATGCTTTAAATATCATAAAAACAACGCAGTTGGGCATGGCATCAGAACTAGAGTTGGTTTGCTCTAGTTGTGAGGCAGAGTTAAATTCCTCATTTTCCAGTGCTCACGCGAAAGAAAAAAATTTTTGACATTAACAAAAAAATGGTTTCGTCTTTTTTTAAGACTTGGGAAAGGTCACGCGGGATTGGAACTATTTGCATTAGTGACTGGTATGAATGCAATGGACAAAAATCTTTTTCGAAGCACATAAAAATTTTGTCGGAAGAAAATAGTGAGATGAAACATCATATCCTTGAAGTAGCGAGAAATATAGTTAGGAAAAAACATCTTGATTTAAATGATGAAGAGAAAAAGGAAACGGGTGTTTTAGACATTACTGTGTCATTTGATGGATCTTGGCAAAAGCGGGGCTATAAATCACTGTATGGGATAGGAGTTGTTATGAAATTCTATCAAAGTATTGTACAGAATGTACTGCCGCAGTAAGAGACCTCTCGGGCGATAGTCCAGATTTTGCAATTTGGTATGAAGGTCACAAATCTGAATGTCAAATAAATCATACAGGTTCCTCATCTAGTATGGAAATGGAAGCTGCTCCAATTTTGTGGCAAAGATCCATCAAGGAGTGTAATATGCGTTACACTTGCATATTGTCGGATGGCGATTCAAAAACATTCCAACATCTGATGTCGTTGAACATCTATGGAAAAGGTAAACCGATAAAAAAGAGGAATGTATCAACCATATCTCCAAGCACCTAGGAACAGGTTTACGCAGCAAAGTAAAAGAGTGGCGAAGCAAAGGTGTTTGCATTGGTGGCAAAAAGGTTGGGCGCTTAAAAGAAACCACAATAGTTAAGCTAACTAATTTTTACAGAAAAGCCATTAAAGATAATTGTAATGATGTCGAAAAATGAAAAAAAAGTGCTATTTACGCCACACTTTATCATTGTTCCTCCACAGACGCCAAACCGAAACACAACAAATGTCCTAATGGAAAGCTTTCTTGGTGTTTTTTCAAAAGAGCTTTAGCAAATGAAGAATCCCCTGAAAGTCATTCAGTTATGAAGACAAAATTAACTGAGGAGGTTGTTGCAAAGATTCTCCCTGTGTATCAGCGATTAGCAAGCAACGAGATATTGTCTCGGTGTACTTCAGGTAAGAGTCAAAATGAAAATGAAAGTTTGCACAGTGTTATCTGGAGTCACTGTCCAAAAGAAAGTTTCCAATCAAAGAAAAGACTGGAAATATCTGTTGTAACAGCTGTTAGTGAATTCAATTTTGTGTGGATCCCTGTTTACCTTGAAACATATACATCAAAATGCTTCATTACCCTCGATGCAAATCAGTGGAGTAAGAGATGAGCGTCGATTAAAGCAAAGCAGAAGTAAAACTTTTCATATAGCAAAAGATAACAGAAATATAAAGCGTAAAATCTCAAATAAAATAGAAAATATAAATATAAAATCTGAAGGATTGTCATATTGTGCTGGTCAATTTTAAGTGAATGTTTTGCCACGCTATATTTTTTGTATAAGTATCAGCTTTGCGGATGCGTGTTTCTTGAATTATTGAATATATAACTAAATATAATAAATTATTTAAATATTATTTAGATTTTTGCTATAATAATCTCTTATATGTTTGATTTTCATGTAAAGGTAAGTAATTATGTAAAATGTTGCTTTATTTTTTATTTTACTCAAATAAATGTTTAAAATGCATTTTTCTCAGTTCATAAATTTTCTCTTTTCCTTATTACGTAAAATGCTCCTTGCGTTTTATATCATGTCGTATCTCTTAAAAATTTTAACAAGTTATGAAAAACAGTGTAATTCACAAATTTGTGCATTAGTTTTCAAAAAAAGTTAACGGATCATATTTTACGTTTTGTTTTGAATACTTTGAATATGTGATAATTGGTGAAATATTTCATATAGTAAAGAAAATTTATCTTTTTTTCATCAAATTTTATGCTGAATTTAAAATCCATGCACAGATATATTTAGTTATAACTCATATATATATAAAACAAAAATTATGTACTTATCTTAAAAATTGATGCGCAAGGAGCATTTTTAAAAGAGTTTAAAAAATTAAATTTTTTTTTAAAAAAAATCAAATTATAAATTTTTTTTAAAAAAATATACTTAAATTGTGAAATATATAGATCATTTACTATATTAATTCCAATTCCAGCTAATTAAGCTAACAATTTAAGAAATTAATTTCAAAGGTCCACCGTCCCCTTAAGGATCTAAGTTTAGCCTGAATAAGACTTGCTGGTATTTGCGAAGTGGAAAAAGAAAACGAAATCGAGTTTTAGAATTCTAATCTTTTGAAGTGTTAACTTTAACAACATAAAAAAACAACTACTTGAGTTGGATTTCGCATATATTCTGCTCTAGATTTACCCATCTCTGAAAATCACAAAATCATATAAATTTAATTAGAGTTTGGTAAAAGTTTAATTTTTAATCGAGAAAACGTTTTTTAATCACAATTAAAAATATTGTAATGACGGCGACAGGAATTAATCTCAAAGAATGAAAAAGATACGCGCTAAAATATTTATTCGAATAATTCCATATTTACTCGTATTTTCTTAAGAATGTTGAACTTTGTCAGACGCTTAACAGTAAATATAATTATTAATATAGTTTACACTTGTAAATCAACCTCAGATTTCTTACACAACGAGTCCTGAGACTTTAACAATTGAATGTAATGATCGTAAATTTATCCTGAATAAGAATTCGAATCTTTTGAAATGCTAACTTTAACAACATATACATAAAAAAACTACTACAGTTGGACCCGATGCGAGGGTAGTGAAAAGACACCATCATGCGAATTGGACCTCGATGTGAGGGTAACGAAGAGACTTGATCACGCGAGCTCATTGGTCCGTCCGTCCCTTTTGACGAAATCACTCCTAGAAAATTCGGCAAGCAAGAGGGGAAAGATGTTACACATCAAAAAGAAAATTCAAATATTTGCAACGAGAAAAAAGTTATGCTGCAATAACTGTTGATATATGTACAATAGATACTGATGGTAGTGAGTTATCACAGTTTAGTGAGGTTGCCTTTATTCTTTATTACAGCTTTACATCGATGTTTCATTGCGCTGAAAATAGTTTTAAGCTCTTCTTTCGTTATTACATGAAACCAGGAAACAATTTATCCTCAATTAATTCCTTTTTATTTCATGGGTACCTCAGTCGGACAAGAGTTTTCAAACGATGCCACAAGTTTTCGATAGGATTGAAGTCAGAACTGTTTCCTGGCCAGGATAACAATGATATTTAGTCAAAAAGCAATGACATACAATAAAATGGTAGATTGGCCACATGTGTGATGAAAAAGTGGTATTTCCTTTGTTAAAATTATGTAACAGGTGGGTAGTTCAGCGACTACATCTGGAGAATGAAAGTTTTGTTTAAGATGTCAAGAGACAAATTGAATAAAAAAGCAGCAAAAGGCCGAAAAAGGTGCACCACATCTGTTGATGACAGAAGAACAAAAATACTATGTTTCAGAGATAAAAAAAATTTCATGGACATCCATCAGAAGACATCTGTGGCATCACAGTTGAATCTGAAAACGATTTTTATTCAAAGTTGTTTGCGTCACGTTTCTTCCCGGCCAATAGGAAGAGACTGAAAAATGTGTATATCTTTTATTAGGATTACGCTTTTGGATTGGCGTACCAACATATTTTTGGAATTCTATCTTTTTCGTTTTCCGATGTAACTAGTTACGCTAATTGATTTATATTAAATATTATTTTTTTAATTATGCAGAATTGATTCTTTAAACCAGTATTTTTAAAATGTACATCTGGAAACCTTACTGATAGTAAGTTAGATTAGTTTGTGTTATAGTTTAAACTCACTTTGCTAGTCAAAATGGTAGCTTAGGCCTGATACAGCATGGAATCGCTACAGTGGTGACCCGATTTCTAAAGATGTGCTATTTTTAATATTGGTGCCATGGAATTCTACCTGCAGAAGTCATTTTTGTTTTGAAATTAACTTCGGAATTCTACGATTTCTTGATGCTGTAGTCGTCATTTCATCACCTCTGGGAAAGAACCAGCTATGTCTGACACTTTCTAGTGAACTACTTGTACGCCGAATGTTTTCAAGCTATCCTGAGTGTTGGTAAGTAAAGTATTGTGTCTGTTTTCCTTATCGCTACCGATCCCTCAATGATTGCATATTTTTGACCTGTTAGTTATCTTTAATAGTATCATTTTGGTTGACTTTTTATTACAATCTTTTGTGTTTTCATTATGAAGGATTCTAAAACTGAAATTCCGCTTAGTGTTGATCAGGAATCCCAACTTTCTAGAATCGCTTTCAAAGCTCCAGCGTTTTGGGAAAATGACCCAGAACTCTGGTTTTTTCAAGTTGAATCTCAATTTCTTTTAGCTGGAATTTCCAATGATTCCACAAAATTTCATGCAGTTATTGCTGCTTTCAATTCAAATATCCTGTCTTGCGTTCGAAATTTGGTAAAGAATCCTCCTGAGGAAAGTGCGTATTCCTCCCTTAAGGATAAGATCTTGCAATACTTCTCGCAATCAGATGCATCTCAATTAAACTTGTTGCTTCATGATTTGCAGCTTGGTGATAAACGCCCGTCACATTTGTTGAGTGAAATGCGAAATCTTGCTCCTTCTAAATTGGAAGATGATCTTTTGCAGACCTTGTAGCTACAGCGTTTACCTGCTAATTTGCAACAAGTTCTTTCTGTTTGCAAACTCCATTGGATGAGCTTACACAGATTGCAGATAAAGTGCATGAAGTGTCTGGAAGTGATCTGACTGTTGCACGCATTGAAACTAAATCGAATCAAATCGAATTAGATGTGCTTAAAGCTGAGATAGCCGATTTGAAGAATATGGTTAAAAAGTTGACAGTTTCCACGTATTCACCTAATCGAAACGGGTATCACAGCCGATCGTTAACATCTTCTAGAGGTTTTGATAAAAATAAAGCTCGATCTAAACGCTTATGTTGGTACCACTTCCATTTTGGTGATAAAGCTTCTAAATGTAAAAAAAACATTGTGCTCATCCTTTAAACTAAAAGGTTTATCTGTTTCTTCGGCGGCAGATAAGGTTAGACCTAGCAGCCGATTATTTATTACAGATCTAGTTACTAGGAATAAATTCTTAATTGATAGTGGAGCTGCAATGAGCTGTTATCCTAAGAGAGATTGACTAAGTTTTCTGTTAAACAAGATTTGGAACTTTATGCTGCTAACGGTTCTCGTATATCAACATACGGCATTATTAAACTAGAGTTAGACTTTGCTCTGAGACGTAGTTTTCCCTGGTCTTTTCTAGTAGCTGATGTTTCGGATCCAATTATTGGAGCTGATTTTTTAGAGCGGTTTGAATTGCTAATAGACGTCAGAAACCGGAGACTTCTTGATGGTCTCACTTCCTTATTTGTTAGAGGAACTGTTAAACAAGTACAATCCTTGGGTTTAACATTAGTCGAAAATAATTCGCCTTACAATTCCATATTATCAAAATATACAAAATGGTTTTCCACAAATCTCCAACCCAGTACTAATGAAAGCTCAGTTTTTCATTGCATTGAGACTAAAGGTCCTCCAGTTCATGCTAGAACTTGACGTCTTAATCCTGAGAAGTTGGCTTATTTAAAACGCGAATTCGGCGACCTGATGAGGCAGGGTATAATACGACCTTCAAAGAGTTCGTATGCTAGTCCAATACATTTTGTTAAGAAAAGCGACGGTTCATGGCGTATCTGTGGTGATTTCCGACGTTTAAATTCGGTTACGATTCCCGATCGCTGCCCATTACCTCACATTCATGATTTTGTTAGTGGTTTAAGGGGTAAGACTGTTTTTTCAAAAATTGATCTGGTTAAAGCATACCACCAAATACCCATGGAGCCTAATGATATTCCTAAGACTGTGGTAATTACCCCAATTGGTCTTTTCGAATACGTGTATATGACGTTTGGTCTTCGAAATGCAGCTCAGACCATGCAAAGATTCATTGACAGCATCATTAGAGACATTCCTTATTGCTACGCTTATGTGGATGATCTTCTCATCGCTTCCGCAGATCTTGAGAATCACAAAAGAGACCTTGATCTCGTCTTCAGCAAACTTGGCGAGCACGGAATCATAGTAAATCCTCAGAAATGTGTATTTGGCCAATCTGAACTAAAATTTTTAGGTTTTCTGGTTTCTTCAAATGGTATTTCTCCTCTACCTGAAAAAATCCAGTTTTTGAAAGATTTCCCTTTACCTAAAACTGTTCAAGAGCTTCGAAGATTCTTAGCTACTTTAAATTTTTATCATCGTTTCTTAAAAGGTGCTGCTGAAGAACAGGCGTGTTTGCATGATCTTGTGAAAAATAAGGTCAAGAGAGATAATACTCCTGTTGTATGGAATGATGTAACAAATATGCTTTTGAGTCTTGTAAGAAATTGATTACTAATGCAACTGCATTGTCTTTTCCCGCAGCAGACGCCCGGTTGTCATTAATGACGGATGCTTCAGATTTTGCCGTTGGCTCTGTGCTTCAACAGCATATTGAGACTACAGTTGAACCTCTTGGTTTCTTTTCTCGAAAGCTGTCTGCTACCGAAATGAAATACTGTACGTTTGATCGTGAGCTGTTGTCCATTTATTTATCTGTAAAACACTTTCGTCATATGCTTGAGGGACGTGAGGTTATAATTTACACTAATCACAAACCACTCGTATTTGCATTTACGCGAAAACATGACAATAATACTCCACGTCAAATCAGATATCTTGAGTTCATCAGTCAATTTACAACTGACATTCGTTACATTGCGGGGAGTGATAATGTTGTAGCTGATACATTTTCTAGAATTTCTCAAATTGACTTACTGAATTCCAATGACTATAGTCGTTTGTCTGAAGATCAATCTTCTGATCTGGAACTGCAATCATTGATGGGTTCTGCTACCGGTCTGGAACTCAGGCCCATGTACTTTGCTCATTCCGACAAACCTTTTTATTGTGATGTATCCATGGGCACAGTTCGTCCATATGTCACAAAACAATTTCGTCGTCAAATTTTTAATCAACTGCATACCCTATCGCATCCTGGAGTTAAAGCTACGCAAAAACTAATTTCAGCTAGATTTGTTTGGAAGAATTTGAATAGAGATTGTGCATTATGGTGCAAAAGCTATACTCAGTGCCAGAGATCAAAAGTATATCGTCACACTAAGTCACCAGTAGGCACTTTTCCACTACCATCAGCACGCTTTTCGAATGTGCATATTGATGTTGTTGGACCTCTTAGTCCGGTACGTGGAATGTCGTATCTATTGACATGTGTAGACAGATTTACAAGATGGCCTGAGGTATTTCCTATCCCGGATCAAACGGCAGATACCATAGCACGTACATTTTTACTTGGATGGATTGCTAGCTTTAGAGTACCAGAAAGAATCACTTCAGATCGTGGTACGAATTTCCAGAGTAATCTATTTTCTTCTCTTTCAAAGTTATTAGGAGTGGAGCAGATCCGCACAACATCTTTTCACCCACAGAGTAACGGTGCAGGGGACCGTTTTCATAGTCATCTCAAAAGTGCCTTGATGACGCATCTCCCAGAGAGTTGGTTGGACTCCCTTCCTATGGTATTGCTTGGCATCAGATCCAGTTTTAAACAGGATTTGGAAGCATCATCTTCGGAGCTCGTTTATGGAACTACGCTGAAGTTGCCAGGAGAATTTTTCGTAAACACACCGGCAACTACTTCGACTACGTCGTTCTTGCAGAGTCTACGGCAACATGTTCGTTCATTTCACACAGTTCCAGTGAAACACCATGGCTCCAATCCAGTTTTCATCAGCAAAGATCTGTTGCAGGCGTCTCATGTGTTCTTGCGGATCGATCGTGTACGGAAGGCTCTAGAACCTCCTTATGCTGGTCCCTTTAAGGTGCTCTCTAGAACTGATAAGGTGTTCAAGCTGGAAATCAACGGAAAGGCTGTGTCTGTGTCAATCGACAGATTAAAAGCTGCACATTCCTTTTCAGACTGTGAATCTATTTCGTTATCTCCGATTCCCACATGAAAATCGCCGAAAGATGTCATCACTCGCAGTGGAAGACGTTCCCGACGAGTCGTGCGATTTCAAATGCCATCGTCTGTGTGACTGGAAGGGGAGTACTGTGGCATCACAGTTGAATCTGAAAACGATTTTTATTCAAAGTTGTTTGCGTCACGTTTCTTCCCGGCCAATAGGAAGAGACTGAAAAATGTGTATATCTTTTATTAGGATTACGCTTTTGGATTGACGTACCAACATATTTTTGGAATTCTATCTTTTTCGTTTTCCGATGTAACTAGTTACGCTAATTGATTTACATTAAATATTATTTTTTTAATTATGCAGAATTGATTCTTTAAACCAGTATCTTTAAAATGTACATCTGGAAACCTTACTGATAGTAAGTTAGATTAGTTTGTGTTATAGTTTAAACTCACTTTGCTAGTCAAAATGGTAGCAGATCTAGTTTTGCTGGTGGCCTAGGTTATCAAATGTAAGACTAAAAGGTAGAATTCCATGAAAAAAAGCCGTAACTCAATTTGCAGCAGTACTAAAAGGAGCCTAAAATATCTAAGACATATAATAGAAAAAACGCTACATTCTGACTGCATGCGGGCAACTATGAAGTACCCACATAGTTTTATCATTTAGTCATGCATATCAGCAGATGGTATTGGTCGCCTTCACATCATCGATGAGACACTGAATGTCATAAAATACATTGACACCATTCTAGAACCCTAACTTCTGCCTTTCATTAGGGATCTATTTACCAAAAATGCTTCATTTATTCTTCAACAAGAATGTGTTCTTTGTCACACAGTAAAGTAATTGAAAGACCAGTACCATTCTAAGGTCATTTAATTGTTGTTATGTCCAGGAAACAGTCCTGACCTCTATGCTATCGAAAACTTGTGGCAATGTTTGAAAACACTTGTCCGAATGAGGTACCCATGTAAAAAAAGGAACTAATTGAGGATATAATTGTTTCCTGGTTTCATGTAATAACGAAGGAAGAGCTTAAAACTATTTTCGGCTCAATGAAATATCGATGCGAAGCTGTAAAAAAGAATAAAGGCAACCTCTCTAAGCTCTGATAACTCACTGCTATCATCAATTATATAATGCAGTGTTTCTCAAAGTGTGGGGCACACCCCTGGGGGCACGATAACCCTACAAGGGAGGCGCGAGCATATCGAAAATGTAAAGATTTTTTTAAAAAAAATAACCGGAAAGAGAAGTAAAACAAAATACTTTCTTCCATAATAAAAAAAATACACAACACTGATGTAATGTATGTTTATCAACTGGCGTTTTTCCGTCATAAAATAGCTATCTTTGATCCCAAAAAAAATTAAAGAAAAAAAAACATTTTGTTTAATTTGCTGTATTTCCTCAATGAGAGATTTTTTATTGCGTTTTAACATAAAATATTACTTGTTAAAATAAAAAACAAAACTTAAACCCTGAGGAAAATTCTAAGAAGATAAACAATTAACCACTGTAATTATTATTGAAATACTGTACATTAGTAGTAGAAAGAATAGGAAGACATGATTCACTTTTCAGCCAGACAGCATAATACATTTGCTGATCATTTGATTGACCTTCAAATTTACTGTATAGTTAGTGTTCTACATTAGTTCCGTCCCATCTTTAATGTGTTTGTTTTTCCGCTTAGGGAAATTGTAAATAATAAATAGTTTTATGATATTAGGAAAAGAATTGATTGATTTAAAGTATTGTTTGGCCAAGATTTATATTTTTATGAGTATTCTCACAAACATATAAAGCATAGTGAAAACGCCATAATCCTTTTTAGATCATCCGTATTTTTTTCTGAATACACTTTTATCCCGGGAGCAGTGGCGCGGGACATCTGTCAACTCTATTGAAGGAAGTTAAAAGAATGCATATCATTCATGATTGAGAAATGCGATGAACATGAAACGAAAGGAAAATTTTCAAATGCTTCCTAAAGAACTCCATCAACTTAAAATATTAAAACATAAGTGTACCACAAGGTTCAGCTCAATTGTCAAAAAGACACAAGAAAGAAAAAGTTCAACTTGCTTTTTGTTCATCACCAAAGGTGTCACGCGAGTTCGAGCCCAGTACCACTAAAGACCCGCCATGTAGGGGAGAGATGCACGTTAAATCTGTCAAGAGCTCAAACGTCCTCTTGTTTGAGTGGTGAGGTAGTTAAAAGAGGCCAGCTCAAGTATCGTCCTCGTCACTTGACCATGGTTCAAAAATACGAGGTCCGTCTCCAAAGGCCCTCGTGTAGCTGAATAGTGGGACGTTAATATTCACTCACTCACGATCATGAAATCTCATTAAAACTACAATAACTTGAACAAAATATGACAGCTTTGCCAGCAAATAACATTTCTGTAATATTAGCGAAAAGTGTCTCTGATTTGCGTCCTTTATTAAGATCTTGCACTTTTGAATCATTTTAGTTCAGTTTTATTGGATTTTATCTCAAATCATCAAAGAAAAATTGAATAGTCCTTGAACGGCGGTAAGTATACTTTCTCTTAGTTAAATTATTCACTGGAATTCCAATTTCTATCGTGTACCGTAAAAATAATTATAAACAAATGATTGGGGTGACTGAGTCCCCTCCGCACTACCATTAGCGTTAGAATCGAGTGCGCGCCTGCTCCCGGGTTAAAACATTTTGAAGTCTTCTCGCTTTAAATATTAAAAAGTAACACAATTATTCTTCATCGAAATTTTATATTCTTTTTAATTACTTAACATTAATTATAAATGCTAATTCTGTGAGGTTTGAACTATTTACAATTATAGCATTTATCTAAAAAAATACTTTTACATTTCTGTATACAATGTCGTGCACGCAGTTTTATTCTCCTTACAGATCAGCTATTATATCAAGAATAATGTATTATTTTTTTAAAAAAATTAACTCGTGCGAAGAGCCGTCTTTTCAGCCAGTATACGTTTAATGTATCAGTACTGAAGAAAGTATTTTATAAATAATTTCTTAACACTAAATTAAGAACAAGTTTAATAATTATTAGGCTCTTTCATGGGCTTGTCTTGTAGAGCAAAGTTTTTCAAAGGAAGGTTTAGTATCAGAAATTGACACTTAAAGAGTTATTTTTCTATATTTAGCTGAGATCTATATTTTTTCTTCAAAGCAGTCACCACAGAAAACCCGGTTTAGCAAAGGTAGGATGTTGAAAATGGTAATAGTATACGAAGTTCTTTTGTTTTCAGTACAGAAAATTCATCATCCCCCTCTACCCAAAATTCAAAGAGCGATTTATTACAAAATTGCCTTTTAATTTTTCACTGGATGTGAAATCTATAAAGATTTCTTCTTCGGAAGTTGAGAGCCCTTCTAGAGTGTCTTGAAATAGATCCCTAATCCACTCGTAACTTGCTACCAAGTTGTCCTCATCCAGAAAATACTTTTTAAAATTCTTTGCCAACATTGCTAAATGATTTTACATGGTTTTAAAAACAACTTTCACATATTGTTCTTCAGATTTGTAAGTTTTAACACATAGCGAGCTGGGGCTTTTTTCCCCATCATTTACTTCAGTAGTGGTAAATCCATAATATAAGTATTTTGGAGAATATTACCTTGATTTAATTTTCGGAACCATGCTCGTCTGTGTACTTGTTGATCCTTTATTATCGTCGAATGTTTTCTTACGACTTAAAAATGTATGTATGATTTTGTTTTAATCTCTACTGCCGTAAATACTTAATTACCGTGAATTACAATTAATGTGCAAATTAAAAAATGTACAATCAAGCTAGATTCGGTAGCTATAGAAGTATCGAGTCGACCAAAACTGACTGGACGAGGAAAAGCATTTTTACATGTTTTGCGCAGACGTCCGATTGGTTGCCCAGACTCACGCACCCGATAATGCCAGATGTGATGGATATGATAGCGAGCAGCATAGACTAGACTATTTTTCTAATGACATTTGTACTTTAAGAAATGGATGCCGAAGGAAATATATTTTAAGTAATTTTCTTAAAATATATATTACTTAAAAGTTACATATACAACATTTAATATACTTATCGTATTAATTTGTGCGGTTTATAATTAAGATCGTATTGTAACTTTAGCGTCTCTCTCTCAAAGTGCATTTTTATTGCTGTAAATACATTATTGTTGTACGGGGGGGCGACAAAAATTATTATTCAAAATTGGGTCGCCAGTATTGAAAGTTTGAAAAACACTGATCTAATGTATATTGACAGTTACTGCAACCTAACTTTTTTTCCCGTTGCAAATATTTAAATTTTCTTTTTTTGTATTGAATTTGGTATTAATTTTTCTTTAAAATTATATGAAATACTTAGCATTTAGTGCAACGTAAAATTTTCTATAAGCATACAAACTTAAAAAAACATAACAATTTAAAAAAGTCTCCATAATTTTGGCCACCACTATATATTAAAAAACAATTGAATTAGAGATTGCAGGTTTCCAGTACATTTTACTCGATGGGAAAGTATGTAAATAAATAAGAGAAGAAAATGATCTAGACCAGGGGTACTCGACATTTTTTCCATCCAGGCGGCCTACACATGACAGGTATTTCACGCGGGCCGCATACACAGGACAGGCATTTCACGCGGGCCGCATACACAGGACAGGCATTTCACGCGGGCCGCATACACAGGACAGGTATTTCACGCGGGCCGCAACATGCGGATAATGGAACAAATACACTACAAGACCAACGCAACATTATACAAAGCAAAATTGATTAAAATATTAAAACTCTTTTCCAGCTTTTATTTTAATACCACATTAACTTTTCAATCAAACATGCACATAAAAATATTTTATTTGTTTCCTTTTTTTTTACTGAGGAATGGAATAATTTCTCTTTCCTTTCTTCTGTGACCAAAAGCCTCTTACTTACATTCTTCTATGAAAAAAAACAAATTTATATATTTTATTGTTTGATTGATAGAATTTCCAGCTAAATTGTAGTAAATTTTTCTCAAGTAATTGAATTTCTTAGTGCAATGGGCCCTTACCGGACTACTCAGAAAAGGCCGGAGGGCCACAGGTTGAGTATCACTGACCTAGACATTTATCGAAAGTTATAAGGAGTAGTGCTGCAGTAATCAGATATTGTTAAACACAGTATGGGTCAGACGAAACTCAGCTTATTTGATTCAACGTAAATTATCGGACGGTGACGAATGAGTCACTCTAAGATCCAAGGACAGGTGCCTTTACGGAGTTTTCATGGGCCAACTGTGTCATGAATATACTAAATACATCTAACCGGGTAAAACCAGCCCCAAGGCATTGATCTTGTGACTGGGGATGTTTCAGATAAGTTGTGGGTTTGAATCAAAATTCCGCTAACCCTATCATGTACAGAGGCTAATAGACGTTAAATCTGCGGAGTCTAAAAGTCTTGTAACTTTGGCGAAGTGTGGAAGTTTGGACTGTGTGTGAACTTGACTCCTATTCATATTTACGAAACATAAAGGGATCCAAGTTCATTTTTTTTTCTTTAGATATACTCATGGGGAAAAAATTAGCGAACCAAGAAATAATCGCAAGATAGTAACGAAACTAGGCATGAAGGTGCATGTAGGGGAGATATAAAAATGATTATAAAAGCATCGTGATTGCGCATTACGTGTAGAGTGTATTTAACGTCATTCTCCGTGTAGTATAAAACAGGTTGCCAAGCTTGTTTGAGTGTGCTGAATCGTTTACAACGGAATGGCTGAGGTAGAAATACTATTACGCCGTTTTCGAAGACAATATGAGCAGCTGTCGCAGTTTGAGATGGGAAGAATCATCGGCAAGAGGGAAGCTGGGTGGTCAGCTAGGCGAGTAGCTCGTCAAATAAGCCGCTCTGATTGCATTGTGAGGTGATGTTGGGACAAGTGGATCCGAGAGATGTCATTTACACGAAGACCAGGCTCGGGATGCCCTCGACAGACCAGTCGTCTGGAAGACCACCACATCGTAAGAAATGCACGCATACAGCCAACTGCTTCTTCTGCCGTCATCCAGGCACAGGTAGCACTTTCACAAGGAGCCCCAGTGTCTTTCGAACCATACGAAGATGCCTGGCTGAACGACATTTGGGATCGCGGTGCCCATTACGTGTGCTGCCCTTGACGCCTCCGTTTGGAGTGGTGCCGAGCATGAAGAAAATGGACTGCAGTGGAATGGAACCAGGTCGTCTTTAGCGACGCGAATTCAGATTCAATCCCAGCAGTGATGGCAATCGTGTTCGTGTGTGGAGACCCCGTGGTGACGCCTCAATCCTGCCTTTGCTTTACAGCGACACACCGCTCCCATAGCTGGTGTGATGGTATGGGTTGCCATTGCCTACAATTACACGGTCGCCTCTAGTATTGATCCGTGGCACTATGACAACCCAGCGGTATTTCCATGACATCCTGCAACCACATGTGTTGTCACTCATGGAACGGCTCCCATGAGCCATTTTTCAACAAGACAATGCTCGAACTCATACGGCAAGGGTGTAACAGGACTGTCCCACACTGTCACTACCCTTCCTTGGCCAACCCGGTCCCCAGATTTGTCTCCAATCGAGTCTATCTGGGATTATTTGGGATAACGATTTGGACATCCCACGAGTTTGAATGAACTAGAGGCAAGATCACAGAAAATATGGAACAAATTTCTCAAGACATCATACAGAACTTGTGTACCTCAATGCCCGATCATGTCGCATCGGGTACTCGCGCTAGAGGAAGTTCAACAGGGTATTAAATCATCCGTTCTTTGCTTTTTCTCTGTAGTAAATGATCATTTTTCCTTGATTTTCTAATAATATACTTATATCAAAGTAGTCATTATGTATATAAAATTTTGTTTCATTTTTACGACTCCTTGATGCGCTAATTTTTTTGTCCATGAGTGTACATTTGGCTATAGGACCATAAGAAATCGGCCTTTTTCTCGTGTTCTTATGGTTCTAGTCCAACCTCAAGAGGTTTTGATATGACTTTTGAAAGAGAGAAATAATATCATACACATACACAGACAAAATTCACAATTTTAAAGTCTGATTCTTTAGCTCACCTAAAGGGGGATTTTTGTCCACTTTTAGTCCATCTTTTAGTTTTTAACAGTATAGTAAATTTAATATCATAATTGAAATTTGATTAGTATCTATGTATTTCTAAAAAAAATAGCTTAATTTTTTTAAAAAAATCCCTAAATAAAGCTATTTTTTTTTAATTTAAAGGCTGTTTTATAAAACTTTTGAATGTAACATAATTACAATCTTTCTATCAATCTTTTACAAATAAAACATGCATTTATGAATATCATTTAAGGTAATGAACGTATACTAAAATAATTAAAATAAGTGGATTGCAAGTAGAATAAATATACATATAATTGAATGAATGATAACATATTTAATTTCACAATGCGTAATATATTTAAGTGTATAAGTATATAATAATATAAATATATAATGAGTATACAATGTTTAATATTTCATAAACAAGAATAAATAATACGTCTTTTATACATACATTGCTAATTTCTTTTCCAGTAGTTTTTAAGTTAATATTTTAAATAAGTTTTTTTTAAGTTAAAATTCTTAGTTTTTCCCAGAAAAAAAATTAGACTTTAAAAACATGAAAAAAAAAGCAAAAATTGACGAGTTTGTAAAACTAGATGAGGAACAACACACACAGTCGAGTAAAAAACCCAAATAAAATACTTTCGTAGCATAAAACACCATAAAAATTCCTCTACAAAGTCTACTATCCCATTATTTTATAAGAAAGAAAATTTCATCGAAAAAGGGCATCTTCCTATATATTAGGAGCAAAAAACCATTCCACACAAATTCTTAAAAACATTGTTGCTAGTTTTGATGGGCAACCATAACTGAAATTTTTTTCTGAGTTTCCGATGAAAGAAGATATTGCTATGTTCACTGCAGTAGCAAGATAGAAATGTAACAAGTTTATGGCAGGGAGAAGCACAGAATCTAAAAGCTACTTTTTTTCCCGTTGTTCGAATAATCTTGTTTCGCAATTGTGTGTGGTTATAGTTCTATTTTTCTCTAAAGTTACTAATAACAAAAAGGATTTCTCTTACTCCAAATTCCTTCCATAAAAATATCATTTTATTTTCTTCATAAATGTATCTTGAAGACTTTTTAATTAGTTATAGTTTCCTTTATAACTGCAGAGTGACGATAATCACTGGAAATCAGATTTTTATTTATAAATATTTAATTCAAAAGATACTCATATTAAATTATTTCTTTCATACAAAAGATAATTAAATAATCAATTACACTTTACAACTTTAACAAATTTGAATACATTTCAGTTCGTTTTTTTATTCATAAGCAGATGAGACTCAGGCTCAGAAAAACAATTTAGACGTAAAGCTGCTTTTTGTAACATTATATCTGTTGTTGTTTCTAATGCCACCTGTCTGACGTAGTCAGATAGAGGCCCACGAAATTCATCGCGGCATGGGGCTAGAGGTATGCCTGTCGTTGGCCTTGAGCACCATACAGGTGACAATACGATTTAGCTCGGCGAAACTCCCTGAAGGGACGATAGATGGCGACACCACCTTTCTATACCCTCCTCCACAATTTCTGCATGGAAACTGAAAGGGAGGGAAATATTCTCCAGTCCCTGCGCTCGTAACTCAGCCCACAAGACTAGGGACCCACTGATTTAAAGAGCACGTACTCCGTGTGTACTCGGAGGGTATTGGATGGCATCGGGCATCAAACCCAGGCCTTCTGGTCTGGAGTCCGATGCTCTAACCACTAGGCTATCCACTGCCCGCAAAAGCAAAGCATATCTAAAGCAAAGCAAAGATTAATTCTTCCTTTAAAGTCTTTTAAAAATGGAGAGAGGGGAGGACAACTAATTCTGATACATTTATTTGTAAAACTTGGTAATAAGAAAAGCTTTTTTTTTCTCGTTTATTTACGAATACAAAAGAATTAAGTGATTTTATTATTCTTAAAATTTACGAATCTTATTTTTCATGAAATCTGCATGTGTAAATATATTTTATTTTTCTTTTGTACAGATAAAATCTTTTGCTTAATATATGCATTTTACCTGCAAAGTTCGAAATTTGACATTCTATAGAATACCTAATCATTTTATAGAATGGCCGAAAACTGCTGGTAATGTATGAAACTATTGATATATCCCCTAGGTATTACATAGAATATCGAATAACAAACCGGGAATGAATAAAATGCATCCCCGATTTATTTTGGAGATCATTATAGGAACTTATTTCACTTTTATAATAAATATTTACTGAATTTTATCCCCACCCAGCCAGTATGGTGGATATACCCTCGGTTTGTAATCGAGTTTGTTCGGGTTCGAATCCCGAGTAAAACATGGATATATTTTCTTCGGGAAAAGAAGTCGGACTTTCACCTTTAATGGATTCCCTGTCTCGAATGGAAAGCAGCGCACCCCTTCTGTTTGGGATCGTCATTTGTAATAAATGTCTATATTCTTCTCTTTGTATTGTACGTTTCTGTTCCTCCACATGTATATTTCATATGTATCCCTGGATAAAAATACACGACAGCAACCACTGAATTTTATATCCTTCCATGCTGCGAAGAGTAAGCTTATATTTTAATTATGATTTCTTTAATGAAAAAGGCAAATGGTTTCCCATCCGGTATAGTAGCTAGCGACGCTGACCGCTGTGCCGTTGGAGAAAGCATGGATGTTTATAAATGTGTAGAGCCTTCACGACACGAAGATACTTTAGCCGTAAATCCTCTTGTAGGGTTGGTGAAAAGGAAAGAAAAGTGGGAGCCCCCTTGTGTTCTTCCTTAAAATTGGGCCGGTTCATCCGAAAAATAGGGAGAAGGAGGCTGTCACCTTCATGGTGCTCAAAGCCACAGTTAACGACAGGTATACAATCTAGCCCTTTGCCATGATGAATTTTGTAGGCTTCGATCTAGCGCTGACGATCAGGTGGCAGTAGCAACAGCAACCAAAAGACAAATTTTGTTTCATACATATATTCGTGTATATATGTGCGTGCGTGTAAAATATATATATAGTGCAACAAAACACTGAAGTGAATCCTATTTAGAGTAGCTATAAATACATTTTAGGATATGTATTCATATTATGATTTCTGTTGCAGTAATAAAACTAAATATAAAAAGACAATATTTTTTTGATGTAATCGTTGTAATTTTTTAAATATACACTGTGACTACCTATAAATCCGAAGAGGTAATCTCATAACAAAGAAATGAAAATTAAAAATTTCTGATCTCTTACAAAAATGCCTACTCGCGCATGAGTACATCTAATTCTCGCACACCCTCCTAGGAGGAAAGGGGGGTTCCGATCAAGTTTGCTTGGTAAAACATGATTTGAACACATTTCTAAAATTCAAGAAAAGTTTATGCGAGTTACCTCAAATTTATATCCGAAAAATACAATTTTAGATTTATCTGTGTAAAAATCCACGTACTCTCAAAAAAATGTTGTGAATATTCTGTCACACTTACCTTTTCCTTCTGACAGAAAGGAAGCTTGTCCAATAAAATGAAAGCGAACCAACTGAAGAGTACCATGAAGAGGAGAATAGCAAAGAACCACTCCGGCGAGAATCTCGGCTCTTTGATAAGAGGAACGATGACGTGTGTTGTAACATTTTCACCCGTCTCTTCGGAAACTGTAATCCATGTTTCGTTCATGCATTCTGGATTCTCGATACCTTGAGCGATGGCCACCAAACTAGGGACTAGACCACTCAGACCTTCTCCAACCAGATACGGAGTCAGATAACAAGCTCTAAGAATAAATTCAAAAGAAAGGAATGCTTTCAAAATTTTTAATGATGCTCAAAGCAGTTGTTCTTAACACTTTTTGTCATTGAAAAACTTAGCGGGTAATTCACCTTTCCCTTCGACAGATTTTTATTCAATATCTTCATGTGCATTTTTATTCTATTTTCTAAATTGCTTACGAAGTTGTAGGAAATTCCCATTATGTAACTCCAGGGTAAACGTGTACAGTAGAATGAATCGTGAATCTATGGAAAACAAAATATTGCAATAATATACCTCGAATTACGCTACACTGACTTAACGCAAATCCGGAGTTACGCGATATTCAAAACACGTCGATTCGTCTTTTCTTTAAAAAAAAACTGAAATTCAGGAGAAATTAGTGCCACAGCCTAATTTCTCCTGAAGAAATTGTTGAAGAAGTCTGATGAAATTGATAATTTGATTGAGAAGAAATTGTCAATCTTACCAGGTAAATAAATGGATAGCGATGACACACTTCTAGATTCTCACAATCAGGAGATGACAATTGATGAGTTCATAGAAGAGCAAAAGCAAGACATTGAAGAACTTGAGTCATTAGACCCAGTTCAATCAGAAGATCGAATGACGGTTGGTAGTTCGACAAAAGGCCTACAAAGTTTACAAATTTTAGAAAATACATTCTCCAACAAAGAGTGTAATCAAAAAATCAATTCTATGCCTTGAGGAAATTTTGTTGGTGGAAAAAATCTTTGAGATTCATCAGACTTCTTTGTTAGATTTTATGAAATCTTCTGCATCAAAATAACTTCGGTTTTCTATTTTGTATATGTGTCCACACACACACACACATCTAAGCTTTTATTAAACAGTTTTTTTCTAAATTATTATTTCCTTTAATCTTCGGCCCCAACTAAACATTATTTATATGTATTTATAAGCTAAATTATACTTTGACTTACGCAAATTCAACTTACGCGTTTATCTCTATGTCTCACCTATCGCTTAAGTTCGGAGTTTACTGTATTGTTAACCGAAACCCATCTATGAGGAAAAGATGTTCTATGATATAAAGACCAGGCGAAGAATAATTAAAAATAAGTAATATAAAAAAAATTAAGTCAATTTCTACTTAGATCAAAGAAAAACTTTATTTTAGTTACTTTTTATATAAAATTTATATACAATTTTTATATACAATTTTTATAAAATTTTATATACAATTAATATAAAAATGTATTTACATGTGACAGAATCACAACATTAAGTGGTAATTAATTTGTGTTAATTATCATTAAAGTATCGTATTGTCGTTCAAAACAAATGTGTATATAAAATTTCAGTTCAAGCAAATTCTTTAAGATGTGAGAAAAAAACCTTTTCAAATTTTAACACAAGTCACCAAAAGGATCGCTAAGTCGCCAACCTGGCTGTAATTGTAATTCTTTAAATAATTATACTTAATGAATTAATTTTTATTAATTATAATTAAATTATTATATTGTCATTCAAAATGAAATCATGTATATAAAATTTCAGCTCAATGGAGCGCTTTAAAATGTATTTAATTAATGATTGAAAATTCAAAGGGATTAAATTTTTGAAAAAGTGAGGAAAGACTTTTAAATTTTTGAAAAAGTGAGGAAAGACTTAATTTTGGTTAGATGATTTTAGACTAAAAAAAACTTATTTTTCTATAACATAAATAACCAACCGGTCCAAGCTGTTTTCCATATTCCACTTTAGTGTGCACAGCAATTTTGACAGTAGGTTTTTAATAATATAGTACTAAAGAAGCTGTTATAAAAGAACCTGGAGTTTTTTCAAGTAACTATATATATATATTCAGTAAATATCCTCTAAACACAACAAATGTTAAAAAACGGTAAAATACGTGTTTTACTTTAATAGAAATTACTTTAAAGTATTTTTAATTTTTACCATAAAAAAGCTAAAATATCTTAACTTAATTCCCCTTACAGCCGTATTTAACATAAAAATTATTTTATTATTTTGTCTCCTAATCTACTTATAGAGAACATCGTATGGGCGTAGGTAAGTTCTGAAAAAAAAACATTTGATCCCCCTTCCTTGTATACAGTAAATTGTGAAGCCATTACCATTAGGCATACGAAAAACCCAAATTTGATTATGCAATCACATTTTTTATACATGAGTTGTTGACACATTTAAGTTTTATATAAACTTTATGGCTCTTCAAGCATACTTATTGAGTTTTACTTTTCATTTATATTTTGACTCTAAGCACATTTTTTATTCTTAAACTATCAAAATGTTCTGTTCTTTTGGAAATATGTTTTACGAAGTCATCTTAAGCATTTTGTAATTTCATTTTAATATGCTTTACTTTCATGGATAAAATAACAAATTAAAAAATGCTTTCTTGAAACTTAAGGGTTACATTAAAAGTTGAATCAAATGGCCTCTGTAACCTTGTGCTTACATTCTAGAAGCTATTATAGGCATTATCGAGTCCGGTGTCACTGAAGATCAATCGTGTAAATGTTTAGTGTTTTCACACCACAGCGCAACACAAAGGGCTGTATTGGTGACGAACGTTGTAAGTTTTAATCATCGTTAATTGAGTAGGACGACACCTAAGATGCCTTCCACTCTTCGAACTTCCCCGGCCACCAGATTTAAGTTGCTTCATACCATCTATACCAGGGATGGCGTAGCAGTGGTACGCGTGCCATTGATGGTACGTGACACAATATTTTGGGCACGCCACCGATCAAAACAGTTTGCAATTTAGTTCAAAATGACAAAGTTCACTCTGAAGTATTACGAACAAACGCGAGTAATCGGTCGCGGAGCGCACACTTATCTATTACTGCCATGCCTAGTTAAGTCGTAGGCTACAATTGCTTATAATGCAAAGTTTTTTTTTAATCATAGCATAGTCAATTTCGTCGACACAACTGTATTTTAAAGTTTATATGCGATATATTTACGATTTTTAACTGTTATTTAACATGGCTAATTTAGTAGAAAAACAAAAAAAAATGCAAGATAGTAAGTTTAACAGAAAATTTCAAACTTGGTGGACCGAACAATATGACATGATAAGTAAATGGGACAAAACGGTGATTGTATTACGTTCTAGAACAATGGCATTTAGAATATTATTTGTAAAACGGCATTTTGAAACAAATCACAAATTCTTTTGTCAAAAAAGTGAACAAGAGCACAAAAAGAATTAATTGCTTAGAAACTGTTTGACAGATGATTCTAATTTAGCATGCATTTTGCAAGAAGTAACTAAAATGGCTGTATCTATGATACGCCCATGATACAGGGCCCAACAAGCGGAAGCAAATAATAGTAAAGATGTTTAGGGAATGAATTTTGATACAGGGCCCACAAAAGACTTGCTACGCCAGTGCCTCTTACAATCTTAATATAAGTTATTTGTCACCTAATGTGTAGCAACAGATGTCACACTGATGTTGCTTTAATTTGAACTACACATTTAGCTGAAAGATTTTTCCTATATTTTTACATACAGTGTAAAATGTATTTTTTGCAGCAAATACAGGGTTTTAAGTTGTTAGTGTTTATTTTTTTATTATTATTATTTTCCCAATAATCACGAGTCAAAATATTTTTACGGCACGTCTCTATACCTCATTAAACATTTCTTTACAAAAAATGGCACGTTGATCCATAAAGATTCGCCACCCCTGATCTATACGATGGCTCATCAGTAGCACTAGGACTCAAACTCATGACTCAACGGCCACGAATTCTTGATCATAGCCCTGCGAGTCGTGTAGAAGAATGTGCAAATCTTCCAAGGCTCAATGTCCTCATATTGGTGTGATGTAAAAGTGTAGAATGATAGCTCAAATAGTGTCCTCGCTACTTGACTGAGTTTCAGAATTAATATATAAATAAACAATTAGCAATTTGTTTCTTAAAAGTGTGATATAATAAAAAATAAATGAAATTTGCTTAAATATAGTCAGACCTCTATATAATGAAGTCGCTGAATCCCGAAAAAAAATTCGTTATATGGAAAATTCGTTATATATATATATGGAGGTTCACCTTTCAATATACTTCATAAACCACATAAAACAAATTTTAAGTTCGTTACCACGATATATTAAAAGAAAGTAATTATTAATACTTTGTAAATTAATACATATTTATTTTATATATCTTAAGGTATCCGACTACGTTCGGAATCGTTATTTTAAAAAAAGCGCATAAATGGATAATTTTCATGATATTTAGTGTCACTTAGATTAGACTACATTTATAAAATGGTTTTAAGGACATTTTGACAAAAAAAATTGTTTAAATACAATATTTCGTCAAAAAATTAACTTAGAATAATTTTTTTTTCAAAATGTTCTCTTTTTGTGAAAAATGATTCTATTATAATAATATTTTGCCTGTATATAGCTCAAACCTCTGTACAGAGGCTCAACTACGATTTTTGAAAAATTCAAATTATTTTTCAGAATTACAACCCATTGAAATAATTATCGGCGCTTTATACTTAAAATTTCTCCCCTCTGTTGTTGTAAAACATGGATAAACCCACTTCTAAGTTATATATTTCAAAAATTGTAATTGAGCCTCTATACAGAGGTCTGAGCTATAAACAAGCAAAATATTATTATAATAGAAGCATTTTTCGCAAAAGGAGAATATTTTGAAAATGGATCATTCTATGTTCATTTTTTGCCAAAATATTGTACTTAAAAGAATTTTTATTGTAATATTATTTTTAAAACAATTTTATATACATTTTCTAATCTAGGTGACACTAAATATCATAAATACTATCCATTTATACGCTTTTGCAAAATCACGGTTCCGAACGTAGTCGGATACCTTAACTATCAAAAAAAAAAAAAAAAAGAAAGAAAAATTGCAAAGAGAGAGAAAAAGTTTCTTAGCACCTTTATCCACTTTCTGAAGAATTAAATGATTTCATTGATGCTCAAGCACTTACGTTTTAATACTTTCGAGACATAAGGAATAAAGTTACCAGTACGACTGATTAAAACTATAAATGAACTCAGTGGAACATTTCCACTGAGAGTGAAAGGGGATATCGAAGATGATTACAGTGAACTGTACAATGGGACTCACAAAGGTTGCACTTCTTGGATGAAACACCCAGAATTCTATTGCTCGAGGTGTGTTAAGCATCGAATAAAACCAGTTACAGATTTACGACCATCATAAAATGTGCTAAAAGAGAGAATAACTGGAAATGTCCAGAAATACTATAAAAGTAGGGAGAAAAAAAATTGATTCACAAGTGAAAAAGTTCGTTATACAAAAAATGCACTTCACTATTGGGAGGTTATTTTACGAAGAAAATCGTGAAATGTTCTTGGTTCCAGGAAAAAGTTCGCTATACAAAAAATTCTCAATATATAGGTTCGTTATATAGAGGTTCGACTGTAGTTTAATCATTTTTAGTAATTTGTTTATGGTACTAAGACAACATTAAAAAAACGACAAAACTAAAAAAGTTCATGTAACTAAAAGGTTATGAATTTAAATAACAATCGCTGACCCATTCAACCATCATTTATCATATATAGAATTAAAATTATTATTGTAATAATATTCTGTTCATAATATAAATATATAATTGTTATAGCGTTTAACTTTGTAATTATTATACGTGTATAATTTTCATAATTTATCAAGCGGTAATTTTGTTATAATTATAATGATTGAAATGTGTGTACTTATAATATTTTTATCTTTGATGTATGTATTTTAATAGTAATTGTTAAAACGCACTAATAGATTAAAAAACACTCACTAAAACAACACTCATTTGAAAATGAATTTGAAATGGAAATTTAGTTTTGAAATTTAATCCAGAATATAAAACAAAAAAACTATGACATTTATTGTGAATATTTTCGCAATATTTTTTTAAATTCAATGGTAATATTATATACGAAAATTCACGATAAAAAATATGAAAAGTTGGTGTACAATACAAGACTTATTAAAGAAACTGCTAACGAACGAAAGTTAGATGTTTTGAACATTTCTTACAAGAGATATGGGGCAGAAGAGGCCAAACGATTGCGAGGAAGCGAAGCAATGTAACATATTGTCAAATAAAAAGGAATTTATGGAATGATCAGGGCTACAAATGGCTGTTTTTAACACCTGATGCCGATAAACTTGGGAAATTAAAAAAAAAAGGAAAGCATTTTATTCTGCTCTTCGGATAAAGATCGTAAAAAGTTTCTCAGTTCTTTATTTTATATCTTCATAAGGAAAACATTTCTTTTTTTTAAAGACTTGGAAATGCGTTCCATTTTGTTCTATTTCCTTACTAATACGACTATGCGGTTATAGACCAAGAGATTTATCTGTGGACCGCATTGAAAGAAATTTTCAATGCCCTCTGAAAGCTAAAAAATAAAAAGGTTTTTTTTACGACTTTCAAAAAAAAGTGACAATTACTTGAAATATTGTTCAATGTTAAAAGGAAAAACGAAAACTAGTAAAACATTTGAATGGTATTGGATGTTATGTTTTATTTTCAAAATGTATACATTGATTTAATATATCTTAAAGAAGTTTAATAAATGCTTATGTGAAAAAATTTTGTTCGCAAAAAATGATATAGCAATATTTTTACTGAAATTCTGAATCACATAAATGCATTACTTCATTAAATTGATAAACATACTCTTTCAGGTGAAATTGTTATTTCTTAGACTTATAAAGTAAACCGTTAAATGTAAATCACTCTGATTCGCCGACCATGATGTATTTTAATGCGTATGTATATATATATATATATATAAATGTAATCAAATTTTTTAAAAAAACAAAACGTTTTTTTTTTTTTGAATCACTTATTGATGGCAAAACATTCTGTTACATGATTTCTGCTATTGTTTTGATTATTATTATTCCAACTGGAGGGAAAAAAATTATGTATATACTTTTCTCGTCATTTATTTTATTTTATTTTTGAAGTTATACTTCTTTTGGAGCGATAGGGAAAAATGATGAGAGTAAATTTTTACGATGCGAGCGCACACCAGTGTCTAATATTTTAAAATGCCACCTTTTTGGTGCTAGGGGACTGATGTTTGGGGAATCGTAATAACTACTGTTACATACCATATCTCTTGGGACGCATTCCCCCTCTACAGCGTTTTGGCCTATATCTCGGCACCCTAGCCTCACAGTTCATTCGAACCTGGCTCATTCACACACACACACACAATCCCTCTTTATCTGCTCTTCCACAGTTGTTATAAGTTCATCCTCATAGGGCTATTTCTTCCATAGTTTTTAGTTGTTTTAAACTTTTTTAAACTTTTTAAATTTGTTAAAATTCACAATATCTTGGCTCCTGTTTGAATCTCGAACTTGAGATTTAAACCAACTGTTCCATTCTTTGAGACCCATCCAGTCATCTACTTCATTCCTATTGTGTAGGCATGGTGAGGGCTTAAGCACTAAAATATTATGCTCTCATGTTAATCCTATGGGGACTGGAAAAAATTTCACCCCCTTAAGGAATTGAGCTTCAGAGGTTCGTCATATTTTTGTATTAGCGCGAGCTTTACGTGGAATTGGCCCCCTCCGGTGCTCCCCCTACAGAGCTTTCTCAGTAATAACACGAATCCTATGTTATCTTGGTCGACCGCACCGGCTGAATTCGATTGTTCTCCATATGAGCATCTTAGATATATTTTTTCAGGACAATAGCCCCATTTCTTCACCGATATTTAACATTTTAAAATTATTTTAAAGTTTTAAAAGTTTTTAAATTCCACATAGCTCCGAAGATTTTTGAGCTTCATTAATGAAACTCGGATCATAGATTTTCCTTATTGAGCTCTTTCATCTGTTATAATTCGTGTGTAGACAGTGGGCCTGGAGGGGGGTCATTATCACTCAAATTAGAATCCCAATGTTTTTCCTGTGGGGGTTCGATCTTTTGATGACGTCACGAAAAAACATAGAAGGGTGAAACTACAGGATCACCTACAACTATGTGTATCGTTTGGATGTACGTGACCATTTACGTCTCAGTTGCTTCTCCCCCCTGAGGGAGTTAGTTTCGTTTTCCTTTTCCGAGCTAGCGCCGCCCCATTTGCAACTACAGACTCCTGATAGGTTCGAATGGATTCCTCTTGCGTTTCCCCACAAACATATCGAGTTTCGAGTTGCTGGGTGCCCAGCTTCTATTTTATTTAATTGTTTTAATTTTTTTTATTATTTTAAAATGACCATAACTCGGGGGCTCTTCAGGAGGCTGTCTTAATTTTCTCGGGAACGATTCTTCTCGATGAAACATTCAATATGAGGTCTCCGGTGTCACATTCGGTTCACTTCATCTCCAGATACAGTCTGCCACCCTCCCCCTGTTATTGGTCCTATTGTCCTGTGTGGGTGTTTAAATTTACTGAAATCGTGATTATCTCGGGTTTGGCTGGTCCGATTGACTTAAGATTGGTATCGCTCAACTCTGCTCGTGACCGCCTTTCGTCCCTGGCCCAGCTTGCACTGCTCAAGATTTTTATCTTGCTACGCCAAAAAAGTATAACTTCTTACGTGCGTATATAAGTGTACACACACTTTTTCCCATGAAATAAAGAATGGGCATCAACTTAAATTTCCTGGTAAAGAGTTCACAATAATTTTTTTTTTATTTCGATAAAAAGTATCTCTTTATGTATTACTGTATTTGTTACTGTATCTATAGTACGTAAAGTATACTGACATTCACACTAAGGAAACAAGTCTTGTGGAAAAATAAAGCATATAATTTGAAACTGACAATGATAAAACTTTAATTTATTTACAATTAATCCAAATAAACTCTAAATTTAAAATCGATCCAAAGAGTAAAGAACCACAATGAATCAAATATTTTCAAAAGAAAAAAATTTCCATAATTTTCAAATGAATATTTCGCAAGCACCTTTATAACATCACACACACTCCTACCACAGATTCTTGAGAATCCCAACGAAAGGGAATTTAAGCGCATTTTCCTTATCCGATGTGGAAATTTAAACAGTTGAAAAAAGTAATTAATTATTTCCTCTGAAGCTTTGACAACGATAGTATAGTACCAACTTATTGTTATTCAATCGATTTCAGCATGTAACTTTATCGTCTAATTTTATATTGTTGCTGTCCGGAAGTTGCTCTATATGCCACTTTTTTTTTTTTTTTGCAAAAAAATTAAAGAAGAAAATTTTGCAGTCCCGGTTTGGAAATTGGAATAAGGAAATATATTACAACTTTCATTGATATATACGTGCTTCCTATAAATCATGAAGATACTAAATATTGTTATTAAGTCGTTTATTAATTCTCAAAACGTTTTATAGAGATTATGATTCAATTTTTTTAAGGAAAATTTCATCCTTGCCTCTCAATGTATTGGTGTCTGTTACTAACATTAACAAATTTTCTTGATACGAAACGGCCAAGTTCAAAATTATTAAAAAAGCTACTACAGACTTGGAACATAGGAAAATCTAAAAATTCGCACACACAGTGTTAAAGATCAAAGTTTATATTTTCGTTACGATAAATTACCCAAAGTTCTGATGAGTCAGGTAATTGTCATGCATCATTGGAAAAGAGGTAAGACAAAGAAAAAAATTAATGATATGAAAAATGATACTGTTTATCAATACTGAAAAAATTTATCTATCAAACTACCAAGTTCTTAAAATGATTATCAAAAGAATTTAAATTAGGTGATCAGAACATGGTTTCAGCTTTATTAGAAATTTGAAATCATTATTATATTATCTCCTGTATCTTGTGTGTTCTAATTATGACTAAAACTTAAAAGGCTTCGTCTTAAAAAGAAAAATAAAGCTATATATGAGGGATTTGTATCTTCTCATTTCTTTTTTTTTATCGGCATACTTTTCTTAAATCTAAGGAATTAACTTTTTGCCCGTTGATGTTCAGCTTGTTGGTGGATTTTCGCCCGCTAATGTATAAAATATTGATGAAGAGAATAAGTATATCTCAACAAAAGATTTTAAAAACTTATATTCAGTGAATAAGATCATTGTTGTGTCTCGAATGTATTGTACAGAATGAAGTAGCTCTATGATTATTTCAGATGACAGCTATATATGCTTTGTGACGGGGCTTTATCGCGTTCTTCCTATTAATCCTTTGGGGTCTGAAGGGCGTCTTTTCATATCCAATCCTTTCAATAAGAAGCCTCGATATGCAAATTAGTTAATAGATATATAATGGAGCTTTAGTATTCGCGTAGTAGAATGGTAGAAAAAAAAAGGAGACATAAACCTGAGATGCTGAACGCCGTGAGCTATTGGTAAGATGCTAAATACAGAAGTGTAATTATAGAATGCGCTTTAGCGTGTTAAGGAATCTAAGTTAGATAAATATTCTTAGGATAACTTCTCATAAAGATAGTGATTAGGATTTCAAGCGCTATTTACATAGAATTTAGAAATACGTTGTATGACTCCTGATCGAATCGCTATAGTAAGACTTGTGCTGTGTTGATGAATATATTTAGACAATAATAAATTAGACTTATTATGGCGAATTAGGGTCACACACATCAATCATTTCCTCCTACAAATCTCGGTCGTGAAGATGAAGAGATGTTACCCCCGGGTTGGGGGTATCACAGCTTTTAATCCATTTAAAATCCTTTATTTAACCCTTTATAATGCCGTGGAGAGTATGCTTCTCCCCTTTATTAATTCTTAAATGTCAATGGGAAGCTATTTTGTTTTATGATTTATTCAGCTAGCATTTCGGCTAGCATGACAACTGATTTCTTAATATCCAAGTCGTAAATGCAAAGAACGACCTGTAAGATTCCTTAACAGCATGAGAAAATGTTCCAGATGACGGACGATTGACTAAAGTTGGTGACCATACGCCAACTTGACAAAAACAACATGTAAACCTTGCCATTTGGTCTCTATTAAAGCACTTGAGAAAAGAACATTTATATAGATTGCAATGTTCCGCGAGGTGTTGATCTTTGTTTTTGAAATTTCATGGAAAGTAATATGTATAAAAATTCTTAAGTTTTTAATACAAAATATATCTGATTTATAATTCTTTTTTTAGATTTTAGTACTTACAAATTATATGTCATAAACATCATGCAATGCGATGTACCTAAATAGAAATGCAAAACATAAGATGCTCTACCTTTGAATAACTTTTCTGTGGACAGTGGGAAACATACTTTCCACTAAAAGAATGGTTTTAAAAATGAAATTAATTTTAGGTAAATTATTTTCTTCTTATAAACAATTCTCAATCTCAAAAGCTATTTTAGCATAACGTTACTAGAAAAAAATGGCCCTGTAAAGGGTTAACTAAAATAGATCTTGAAGAAGTCTAAACATATTGCAGATCTTAAGCGAAAAGCTCAATACTTTGATTTGAAACCATAAGACATTTCATGGTTGTAAATGTAGTTTAAACAAGAGTAAATACAATGGATATCAAAGCTCCTTTTTTATTTATTTAGTAGCTTAATTACAAACTAATATATAGCTTGCTTAGTTAAATGAACTATGCAAATACGTTTCATTAACTTTCCTGCATTTGGGGGAGGGCTGTTTGCAAAAAATTATTTTTACTAAAATAACTATAAACTAAAAACTTGAAGATAAAAACTAAAGTTATTGGAATAATATTTCTGTATAATTGTCTGCTTTATAATGTTAAAAGTTTTTTTAAAAATGCTTATTGGAATATATTACACCCATGTTTGTGAAATTTGCAACACCATGAAGGAATGACTTGATTGAGCTGAAAGTTTCAGTAATGAAAATTTGGGCATGAAAAACAACAGTGAGTCCCCTCTAAATAGCTGATGGATCCGCATTAATAGACGGCTTTAGAGAAGCATATATGGTTAATGTTGGTTATACGCTTGTGGTAAATACTGTGCCTCTTTGACGAAAAACGGTGGCGTTTCAACAACTTAGAAGGAGGAAGAATCTTTGGCCCTTCTGAAGAAGTATAGTATTGCCGTGCAATAGCCACTCGTGTGTAGCGTAACAGCAGCACAGTGTTACATGTTTGGAAGCAGTGTAGACCGACAAGAATCAGGCAACTTGGAAATCCGGGAGTGAACACCAAAAAGTAACGTCAACGCGTGCTGATAGACACTTCGTCCACATGACGATAACGGACCCTACAATTTCATCTAGAGCAGAGGTAGCAAACCTTTTTAGTAAGAATGCCACTATTTGACAAAAAAAAGTTATGTGTGCCACTTCCACCTTTCCAACCACATGCAAACGTTAAAAAATCTTACTTACAGGCTTTTTTATGGGATTTTTACGCAAATGGGACAGTTTAATCTATGTCCACGTAGTCAAGCTTAAAATTATATAACAAACAATACAAAAGTACAAACTTAGGTTTTCTTGTTAATAAAACTTTTTACAGGTTCAATCAGTTAGGTTGGGTATGAAATAAAAGTAACTTGAATAATTTAATACAAAATAATTATTAAACACTCAGTACTTGCTAAATACGGGTGTTTTAAATTTCTACTTTTTTTTACTAAGTCATCTGTATTTCTGCTTTGATATTTTGTTGTAGCCACTCATATTGAGAAATATTTTTCAGTTAAACACATTGTTCTGAATGGTGTTGAAGTGTTTATAGTTGTGCGAAAAATCATGTGTATTTTACATGAATTTGCAACCTGAAATAAAGTAGCTGTTGCTTCAATTTAGATTTTAACATCAAATCTGTTGATATATCGTTAAGTTGTTCCCTTATCTTCATTCTAGATGTTTTTTCTACAAGTGACAAAAAAGGTGAATATATTCCATTAGAAGACTATTTAGTTTTGCAAAACATTGTACAAACGAGTATGAAATTATTTCATAGAACCCGGAATAATAAACAAAAGTATATTCACATTCTACATAAAGAAAACATTTTATTGTTTTACTATATCATAATAAAGATTAAAAAGTATTCGAAAATGAAGTTATTATGTGTAAATAACTTTCCAGTTTCTAAATTGCTGAGATGATCTTTAGATAGTAGGGGTTATACAAATCCACAGAGAAAGAAAATCCATTTTTCATACACATTTATACATTTTTTTTTTATTTTTTGAATGCCTAGATATACCTTGTGGAGCCCTAGAGCTCCGTGGAACGCAGTTTGAAGATCACTGATCCAGAGAATTGGCAGAATATTGATCAACTGCTACAGGCGTATCATTGTCTGCTTCATCAATTCGTTGACGTATGTTGCACCGTGTGTTGTGTTTAAGAACTCCTTTACACAAGACCCCTCACACAAAACCATTGTCTCATGCTTCCTCAAAGGTAACATGGATGAAGAAACTGACGTGCTGATTAACAGCAAGGGGCATTTTTTTGACGAATCTCATTTTAGTTCCTTGTAACATGATGGTCGCATTTGTGTCAAATGCAAGCTCGGAGAACGCCATCTTTTCGAGGGCATTATCAAACACCATAGTGGACGAGCACCTGCAGTTTAAGTCTGGGGTGTGATTGCACATCATGGACGATATCGATTGCTACGAATTGCCAGCAATCTTAATAACAACCGATAAATCAATGAAATTCTTGAGCCCGAAGGTGTTCCCTTCCTTCAGGACATTACAGGAACTGTATTTCAACAGGACAATATATTTATATAAATAACAATGAATGCAACTAATTGGGTATTTTCGATCTAAACAGTATTTATTTTGACATTATGGTTTTTTTGTTTCTAAACTTTTTTTGAAACAAGAAATATGTAATTTATAATAACATTTTTGAAAGTATATATTTATGTAAAAAAAAAACATATACACATGAACAAATTAACAATGCACAAAATATTATGAATCTGAATTTTCAACACTTTTTCAATATTTTTATTTGGATATTTAATTTTTTAGGTACTTTTAACGCAATAACGGTGTCTTACAAAAAGTTTCTTATAAGTTAAAAAAAAAAAATTAAGTTTTCTCTTGTCTGTGTATCGTGCTTTTAAAAAAAAGAATCTTAAAAGATTAATGGCTTATTCCTTTAAAAACTTTATTATGTACTGTAGTTTCACTATTTTTAAATAATTTTGTTTATTTGATGCTACTTATGTATTGAGTTGGATAAAATTAATTACAAATTTGCTTTAATTTGAAGATTTTATAAACGTTTAATGATACAACAACGCAGTTGTGTGTTGTATGAACTTATTTCTCTGTACACTTCAAATAAATAAAAATTTCTGAAAATAATCTCTTTGAAATATTTCTTTTCTCTGTCTTAAGAAACTTTAACAAAAAATTTTAATTACTGTTTTTACCAGCACTTCTATTTGTATTTGCTTTAGCACGCAATAAATACTATTTATTCATTACTTAAAAACTGAAATAAAGGTGTACTAAATTTCTGCCAAAGCTCATTTTATTGGTATATGGGGTACTTATGTATTATAAGCCAATTATATACCAATGCCGTCAAATGTAAAGACATCGCTAAATGCCGCCATATACAGCGAACATTGAAAACCGTAATAGCGCACTTTCCTTCATTCTCACACTGTTAAAGTTTTTCGCCCACTGTAATAATAACAATGACAGAATTTGGTAACATTTTTTAAGTTGGTGATATCTTTTTGTTTGTCTAAATTGGACGATGTAATATGTAAGGATTTAATATAGAAAGAATCTGATAATAGAGAGATGCAAAAAAAGAAAAAACAAATACGCGTTTTCTAAATTAAAATATCAAGACATTTAATATGCCTTCGATATGTATGTCGATTCCATCGATAAAATTTTTCATTTTGTATAAAAAAAATATCTTACCTAAAATTAGCCATAAAAGGCAAGAACACTACAGAAGATGTGCAATCCACAATGGATAATCCAAATGAAAGAACAAAAAACGGAACACTAATATTGTTGACGGTCATGGACCATGTAAAAATAAGCAGTAAGGTAGAAATGACTCCTAAAGCAAGTTGAAAGTGCGTAGCTGCTCTTTCTGTAGCCCAGCCTGGCCACCAGTGATGAAATAAACCATAAATTATAGGTCCAATGTTCGCCACCTGCAATCATAAAATTATTGTTTCATTTATTGTTTCAAAAAAGTAAAAATATTCTTTTAAATTGCCCTTTAAACAGCCGTGTCACAAGCTCTGATACAAAAAAATTGAGATCGTCTGCTATGACTCAATTGCAGCAAACGTTTTTTTTTTTTTAATTTTATCGGTAGAGATCCTCGATAATGTTTTTCAGATATTTGTCTTTCACACGTGCTGCGCTAAATCAGTCAGATCTTTTACACTTTGAACAGAAACGTACAGCAAATACGTACTTCTCTGCATCAAAAAAAGAAGAGCCTGTAAGTGACTTTTAAGGTTCTTGAATATTTAACCACCAAAAGGTTATTCATTAATCGATGCATTAAGAGATTTTCTGAGACTGATTTGATCGTCTATAAGTGAGAACACTAGCTCTAGTTAAAGCAGTCAGAGGAAGAACTCATCAAAACCCTTGTCGAAAGAAGACTCGTCTTGCTAAACAGATTAAAGTGTCAAAAAGAACAATGTGTCGCATAGAAAACGAAGACCTTAGACACAAAAGTTATCGAAAAATAACTTGTCATTTTCGTGTACAAGGATTAAACCACCAGAGGTACATTAATTAAATAGCGCTACTGTAGCGACAAACTCACAACGGCCACAGACAAATTGTATTTATCAATGAGAAAATTTTTAATATTGAGGTATACTTCAACCACATTAGAATGAACATATATATATATAACGCTTGTCCAAAAAGATAGCCAGAGGAATAAATATTTGCAAAGAGCTCATTATCCGGCTTCTATAATGGTTTGGGGGGTGTTACATATGAAGACTTTTCAGATGGCTAGAAAAGTAGGAAAATTTACCAAAATACTATCGTAGAACCAATTAGGAAGCCCCTGAACATAAATGTGTGCAATGAAAACGATTGAATGTTTCAATAGGACTCTGCACCATCTCATTACCTTAAGACGATCCAACGGTGGTTAAAAGAGAATATTCTGGATTTAACAGAACACGAAGATTGTCCTTACAGAACACCGGATTTAAATCTACTCGACTATAAACTATGATCAGTACTGGAAGCAAAAGTATGCTAAAACATTTTTAATTGTACCGTCTTAAACGTTCGTCAAGGGAAAAAGTACGGGAAATTCCCATGGCGATAATCCGTGCCTTAATAAATGATCAAAGATCATTTTGAATAGAAGTAGCAGTATGTTAAATAAAAAGGTAAAATAAAACTTTAAGATTTAGTTTTATAAATTTGATATATATATATATATATATATATATATATATATATATATATATATATATATATATATATATAACGTTTTTTAAGGTTTACTACTTTTTATTTAATTACTTGGAAATTCACAACCACTTTTGATGGAGAGGTTTCTGCCCTTCAAGTAGCCCTTGCGCAGTTGCATTGTCATGTGTATAGCTTTACTAGGGCTATTGTCTTCTGTGATTCAAAAGCGGCGAATTTTGCTGTGAATTCAAATTCTATATACTCCTGCCTCCATTTACATTGTTGATTTAAAAAGCAACTGGCAAGTTGACTCTTGCAGTGGATCCCTGGACACTGCGGCGTAACTGGAAATGAGTTAGCGGACCACCTAGCAAAGAAGGGAGCTTCCATTCAACAGACAACAAGAAAAACTGTCTTTTTTACCACTGCCAAGCGTATTATTACAAAAAAGATGAATGATTTCCTTTAAATTCGATACACTGAGAGAAATTCCAATATCTGATGGAATAATCTTAAAAATCTTCCCAAGACGTAAAGCAGTTGCCGAGTTTCGTCTAGCTACTGGACACGACTGTCTCCTCAAACATGTTCATCGAATTCATGTTGCACAGGCCTCTTTCTGAACGCTGTGTGATATTTGGTAGGACATGGAATGCTGATTATATTCGCCGCTGTCCAGCACTAAAAGGCTCCTCAGAAAATGTTTTCACCGTGTTGGTTTTTTTCTACTTTGTATGTTTTATCTGTTTTGTTTTTGTCCCTACCCCTTGTGGTATAGCTGTCTTTTATAACCCTGACCATTGGAAATTTTAAAAAAAAATCATTACTACTTTATAATTTTATGAGAACTTATGACTCAACTAGGTATAGATATTACTAGTTTTAATTCTTCCAATGTTAAGATGCAAATTCCATTCATAGACCCTTTTGGGTGGAAGTCGTATGCCTTACGATGAAGAGAAAAATTTCATCGCGCGACGAAAATTGAAAACGTAATTATTTTTTTTATTATTTGTAATTTCGTTTTTTTTTAATTATTGCATGTGAAAATTATGATCATATTTTTTCACACCAGCCTGATATACTTCTTTGTTAAAACTGCTTCAGAAACTCTTCGAGATATTTATGATTTTCACAACTAAGATTCTATGACAGAGCTATGAAAAAATGTCTGCATTTCATCATTTCAATGTACGCTTTGATTACCAAGAACAATTATAAAGTTGTTTCCATGAAAAAACATTATTTTACATTTTTTTAATATTTATTTTTGTAAAGATACTTACTTATCTTAAATACCTCGAAGCAATAGATTTGATAAATAAAATAATGGAGTTTATTTTTTAGAACAAATTTTGAGCTCGGATGCTGGACAGAAAAATGAGACATCAGTGAACGGAACATGGCAATGAAAGGTATAGCAAAGTAGGGCTAGTGAAAAACTGCTTTCTGACAAAAATATTTTGCATTTTAGAAATGATGACTGAAACATATACTTTTCTTCAGTTCATAAAACTTTTTCAACATTAAAACTTTTTCACGATTTTGTAACTCCACAAGAAAATCCAACCAAAATCACTCGAAATAATAGCTCATTTCTACACCTTTTATTTTTTCTTTGATGTGCTCATTAATACATTTAACAAAACAATCGTAATTTCTTTCACCATTGAATTTCCTGGCAAAGCCACCCCAGTGATCCTTGGCAATCGTTTTCTGGTTTTGACCTTTCTCATATATATATATATATATATATATAGCAATACATACATTATTAAGAAAATGGACTTACTAAAAGTCGATTTTGATATTTGGAAGTTACGCATTCTGAGATAATTTGGCTGACGATATATATGTATGAGACATATCTACTTTCAATATTTGAAGAGTATTGATGTATTGCATAGACATTTCTAAAAATAAAAAAGGTGATAATACGCAGATTTACTCTTTTTTACTCTAGGGGCTACAAAACAAAAAAAGTTGAAAAATACGTCAAATTAATAATTATTTTTTTAAAACTGCAGGTCATTTCTTCTTAATGTTATTTAATTATGCTTCTTATATATCACACGTACATAGTATTTTAAATACCACAAATGTAAAACTTGCTATTCCAATGCATTTCCAACGAAATACAATCCCTGTAAAATTATTGGAGAGTGCTTTAACATTAATTTCTTATAAATCACGTTACGTAATTATTTTTAAAAAGTAAATGAGAGTCGGGTATTATGGAATAGTCTTGTAATATGGAATACCGAAATTTTGGCTCTGTTTGTAGCTGCTAAAACGTGGGAAAACCTACAACTATTGAAAAAAGACATTGTAGTGAGTGAGTGAGTGAATATTAACGTCACACTGTTCAGCTACACGAGGGCTTTTGGCGACGGACCACGTAATTTTGAACCATGGTCAAGTGACATGTACGACACCTGAGCTAGCACCCCCTCTCTTAACTACCATACCACACCAAGACATTGTAGTGAGAGTCGACCACTTGTTGTCACCATATGACTCGCAACAGAACAAATTGCGTTTTACGATTTTCAAAAGTTTTTGCAGGTAAGTTTTCAAGCGTTTCAACCTACTAGTGCACATGGGACTTGAACATTTAAGTTTAGCATAATGTACACTAAAAGAATTGTAGTTTGTAAATATTGTGATCGTATTTATCTCTGACAATGTGTAATCCTTAAATTTAAAATCATTTTCCAAGATGGTGTGTCGGATATTATGGAATACTAGTTATTCCATAAAACCCGATGAAAATGTACAGTATTCCATAAAACCCTGCAAAATATACTGACTAAAAATAAAGCTAAGAAAGGAGTTTTTAGTATAATATTGATGGCTAAACAATAGTCATTAATTATATAAAAATAAACTCTTTTAAAACTAAAAAAAAGTACATATTTTTAAAAGTTGCATGCATTAGAATAAAAACAAAGCATACTGTTACTGTTACTAGAAAATTATTTTATAGTCTAGACAAGAACATAGCAGTAAAATGCTTCAAAGGGACTAGTATTTAGCCTGTCAACAGAAATGTCTTTAGCAGTGAAGATTATATTTCTCCTACACTCGCTTATCTCAGACCAGAAACCACCATATTTTCCACATTCGTCTACAAGCTCCGATTCACTTCCGCTCAGTTCTTTCAAGACCCTTGATTTGGTTATCCCTGATACATCTAGGTCAACAAACTTTGTCCTTCCACACAAATATCCTCACCACCTCCAAAAAAGCAGAAATCAAATATGCAGGCAAAAATAGCTGGATTTTCTTGCATTCCTCATATAAAAAAAAAACGTCTGAGGATATCAAATCCCCATGAATTAATGAATTGAATAGTTGGAACCACATGTGTATAGTTATCTGTGACTGTAACGTCACATAATTTATCCCATTGGGAATATTTTGCATTGACAATTTTACAAAATTCAATCCAAGAATAAGAAAAACTATATTTTAATAATAAAAAGCTGAGAGTCATTCGAGCCTTTCTATAATTAAAATCCAAATTATGGAATTAATAGATTCGATCTGCCAAAGGCTCGCACTCGAAGTACCATTGTTAAATAAAATAAAAATGGTTGCAGATAGATTTAAATATGCAAAGAATAAATAACCTACAAAATATTCTAATAGTATTTACGAAATGCAGTAACCATAGTTATATTTTGCATAATTTTCTTTATCATATGCTGAATACATAGAGCAGAGGACTATGGAAATGTTTCGCTTCTTTTGCTTAGAAAAAAGATTTCAATTACACGTATGCCTTGCGTTTTATTTTCTTCCTAAAGTTTCTCTTTCATGTATACATCGCAGAATAAAGAAAAAAGGAATATTGTAAATGTTTCCCTTCAGTTTTCTCCAAATATGACTCCATCATACTGTAATAATCTTCTTACGGATTCCTCAGGGAAAATTCCTTCGTGTTTCACACAGATTAGGCATAATGCCGTATAATTAGGTTATCTTTTGCTACATCTTTCTCGCAGTTTTCCTATTCCTTCATAAATGCACCTGTTTATACAAATACATATATGTGTGTATATATGTTTGAAGATTTACTCTAGAAATATGAAGTTATTGTTTAATGGACTTTGCCTTACGATATTTCTGAATAAGCAAGCAATAGTAATTTACATTGTTTTCAGCAAATATGCTGAAAATTTGTTTCAAGAAAAATAATTCTTTTTATGCGCATGATGGGAAACGTGTATTGCAATGTGATCTGATACGGAATCAACGGTTTTCGCCGTAAACATCCATCCGTGAATGTAGAGGTTAGATTAACGAAACAGAAGACAGTAAAACTTAGAGCAAATATTTATTTGTTTCTCGTCAAATGAAAGATGCAATTGCAATAAAACGGTAGGAAATAAGAAACAGTGGATATATTTATTAATTTCTATAGATTTTTTTTTATTTGTTACTCCTTCAATTTAAATTTATGTATATTTTTTCGTGCTTATTTCGTCTTTCATACATGAATTCATTCGCCAAAGGTATAAATGGGGACTTTTTTTTAAGTTATCTGTGCATTTTTAGATAAATGTTTTTTTTTATCACAAACCTTGGAGATTTTAAAAATAAAATAAACCGGAGTACTGAGAGACTGATTTTCATTAACTCCTATAAATCTTCTTATATACTTCTCCTTACTTTTTAAAAAAATATCCCAAACCTATTGCATTCAAAATATTTAAAAAGGAAAATAGAAAATTTAAGTAGCATGTGCTACCTATGTATACACATATATATGGAGGGGTATTTTTTTTCCAATATCATATGGAAAATATTTGCTACTAACCTTCGTGCTATTGATTAAAGAATAGGTTTTATTTCAAATGAAAAAAATATTCAAAAACCGGTCATATAAGTAGTAGAAATAACTTTCCGCCGTTTGACAAAAGATGGCCCCACCAATAACATACGGTTGAAATTTTTAGAATCATAAAGTTGGACACACACATCTAGTAGCGTGAGTGAGTGAGTGAATGTGGGGTTTTATGGCGCAAGAGCCAAAATTGGCTATACTGCGCCACACGTTTGTTAAAATTATAAAAACATGGTAAAAATACACAGGAAAAATACAATGATATAAAAAATTATTATATATGTGCATGCCTGCATGCACATATATAAAAAATTAAAGTTAAAGTGAAAACATTGCAAAAAGTCAAATTAAATATAAAAATCCAATCGTCTTTATAAAAGCAAATAGATTTTGGTGGGGTATTTCTCCTACCAAGTCAGATAAGGTTAAAATAGATGTATGAAAAAAGGTGATGCGATGATGGTTAAAAACTGGACAATCGATTAAAATGTGATGAACAGTGTAAGAGACATTGCATGAAGGACATTCAGGAGCGTGTTCTCCAAACAACAAATGCCTGTGTGTTAAGCGAGTGTGGCCAATGCGAAGACGAGTCAATTTGACATCAGTTCTTCGCATTGGCATCACAGGCCATGCTCCTATGACAGGTTTCACGGAGTGCAGTTTGTTATCCAACTGCTGACTCCATGATTCCTGCCAGATCTTAAAAATATGATGCATGATGACGCGCTTCATATGCGATAGCGGAACTGCTAGCGGCAGATGGGTCGTCGCCGACCTTGCCGCGCTGTCCGCTTGCTCATTGCCTATGATTCCTACGTGACTTGGTAGCCAGCAAAACACGATATCGAAACCCTTGCCGTACAGTCGACTCGTAATTTCGAGTATTTTACAAACCACTGGATGACATCGATCGTTATAGTTTTCAAGCGCTTCTAGTACACTCATGCTGTCAGTATAGATGCAGTAGTTACGGGGCATATTGGAGTCGATTAATTGAAGTGCACGGTAAATGGCAACAGCTTCGGCAGTGAAAATGCTGCAAGAAGTGTCGAGCCTATAACCATGCATAATATCTTCAATCACGACTCGACAGCCAACGTAATCTGCACGTTTCGAACCATCAGTATAGATGGCCGAATAACGACTACATTGACTGCGGTGGTAGGCGAAGACGCGTTGAAAGACGACAGGTGCTACAGTGGATTTACTGTAAGTGGCAAAAGGGTTCATATAATGGAACCGTGGCGTATTCCAAGGTTGGAATAGGAAAATGTTCCTTTGCTGGACCTGCACGTTAGGTAGGTCGAGTTCAGAAAGATGAAGCTTCATCCTATCCATAAACGGCCGGATGTTAGACGGCCGTGCATCATAAAGTCTCTTCATGCTGATACTCATATACACATTCTGCAGAGGATGTGAAGGCACGGACAAGATCTTAAAATAATACGCAAGAGACAGCTTCCTCCGTCGAAGATCTAGAGGAAGCTGATGACAGTTAACATAGAGACTCTGCACCGGTGATGTGCGAAACGCACCCGAGCAGATTCTCAGTGACATATGGTGGACGGGGTCAAGTTTTTTCAGAGTCACACATCTAGTAGCATCATACCCGATGTATTAGCGATTCTGTATCCGTTTCACATACTTTTTTTCGTGCGAAAATGTTGGGTTTTGAATCAAATAAGTGTCATTTATGGGAATCTTGGACTTACTTATTTATTTTGAAAAAAAAACGGCATAAGGACACATCGGTTGCTAGTAGAAGCATAACTTGAGGCATCTTTCAGTGAAAGAAATTGTCATGAGAGGTTTCAAAAGTTTAAGAACGTTTAGTTTGACGTTGAAGACAAAGGAAATAGTGGAAGGTCGAAAATGTACGAAGATGTGGCATTAGGAGCATTATTGGAGGAAGACTCGTGCCATACGCAAGAACTTTCACTTGCATTGGAAGTGACTCATCGAGCAATTTCAAATAGTTCAACCCTTTATCTACCGCATTATGATTTACTGCAGTTTTTTTTCATGCAATATTTTTTGGGATCACTACATTGAAGATTAAAAGATATACATAAAAAAATACTTAGTGAAATTTAATCTATTAGAGCTAATTAATTAATTAAAGATATTCCACCGTAAAATTAACTATATACACTGTGCACTTAAAATAAATGGTCAAATCGTTTTCTAAGGTACTCATTAACATACAAAAAAATAAGGCCATTACCTTTTGACATTAACTATTTTTTCGGAACAAAAATTACAACCTTCGCAATCTGTCGAAAACGCTGTAAGCCGATAACTCAGTTTCTGCTATACGCTAAAATACTCATCATAGAACCCGTGCTGCCCTATATCTTGGAAGAGTGAATTTAAAAGAATATTCATGCTAAGTATCGTCAGAGTATTCGTAAAATTGGTTATTCTATGTTATTTTAAAGTGAATGGTACTTATAAGTACCGTCGGTAGATAAAGGGTTAAAGTCGTTGGGAATGATTTAAAAGCAAGAAAGTTGGGTTCCATATGAGCCGGAAAGCCCTCGTGTAGATGAACAGTGCCACGTTAATATTCAATCAATCAATCCATATGAGCAGAAGCCGAGAAACGTTGAACACCGATTTTGCACATGAGAAATGTTTCTTGCTAGGCATAAGCTAAAAGGCTTTTCGCATCATATAATTATTGGTCAGGATAAATGGATCCACTGCGATAACCCCAAAAAGTAGAATTCATGAGCCATTCTTCAACATTTGGCATTTAAGCTGAATATTAATGGAAAATACTTATGTTTTATATCTTATGAGATCAAACTTGGGATCGTGTTTTAAGAATTACTCAAACTGAATTAAGCCATTACAGACACTCTCTACCGAATACAACTGATAAGGTTTGAGCTGAGCACTCAAGTAAAAAGGCACCTACTACTACATCAAACATGACAAAATTACTCTCTTGGATGGTAACGCTAGTCCAAATGTTGCGGCACAGATCAAAACCTGCTAGGTAACACTATTGCGAAGTCCTATCACACAGTATTCTCCAGAGTTTGTCCCAGTACTTCACATCATATGAAAATATCAAAAATTGGGTTGTTGGTGGAACACTTCAACTAAGGAAGCGTTTTTTCAGTGGGGTATCCATGGTGTCATGAATAGAAATTATTTTAATAGTTGTAATTTCATTCCGTTTTCCAATACAATCCCAACCTGAGTTCCTTGCCTCTTAGTGACTGAAGAATCTAAATAAGGTAAGAGGAATTTGATAAATAAGGTTTGTTTATATCAGACGTTAGATTATATTCAATTAAGATGCACTTGTCAACTAAGAATTTTTTTATAAAGAAAAATAAGTTCCTGGTGGTCTAATCAGTTTAATGTTTTCAAACCAAATAATAATGTAACTAGAACCTTTACTCTTCAAAACAAAATTCAGTTTTTTAAAAGGAACTGTATTTCTTACTATTATTTGAATAAACCTTCATAACAAAATTATTTAACTTACAAATTTATTTCACAATTTTTATGCCAATATGTTTCTATTTGAAGTCGTAATAAATCGTATTTAATTCAGAGTATTGTTTCATTTAACTTTCCTTAAAGAACTGCAGTAGTTTGTTTTTTTCGTCAGAATCAGTAAATATTTCTTATAACTCACTCTTATTTTGATATACTATGGCTCGTTGCGGCAAAAGTTAAGGAATCTGTAATCAGCATTTTTTGTTTAAAATTAATAATTCTGATTAAGTCTCCGTTTTTTTATTAAATTAAAATTCAGTATGCGGTCAAGAAAAAATATTCTGCATAACATTTATTGCACTTCCTAATAAAAATTTCCTATATAATCATGACCATAAAAGTACTCCATACAATTACCCCTTGCTATAAAATCTGTCAACCAGGAAAGAAGTTTATTTAAGAACTTATTAAAAATTGAAAAACTTTTTCCTTTCGATACTGACCAGCACACATGAACGACAGTTGCTAAGACTGTTACTAACAAATGTTTGACAACTTAAACTAAACGGGGAACTCATTTTCAGACTGAAAATTACCTCAACTTTTCTACAAATTAGCAACATTTTAGTTCATACAGAGTTTTTAAAATTTCAAAATATTCCATGAATAAGTAATTATTCATTTTTACATGGTAAGAAGTAGCTCATGTAATCTTATGGTACAGGAGAAAAAATGCGAAACTCATATTAGACCAGGGAAAAATGTATTAACTCGGATAAAAATGAGTAGTTTGATAAAATATGGTGCTCTTCATAGGATAACGAAGCCCAGTGGCACACACAGGAATTTTTCAAGAGAGGGGTCTAGGCTCGAAAGCCCACTCTTCTCGTATCATACCCCAATACGCAGCCAAATGTATATTTTTGATTCTATCAATTGTCGGGAACAACAAAAAAGTAAAAAATAAATTATTGAATAAATAATTAGTAATATTTAATAAAATAAATTATTAATTACAAATGCTTAGTTAATTTTTACGTAGTATATATGTTAGCATTAAAGTATAGTCCTTTCATTCATAGAATGACTAGGTATTTCATGAAATGACTGAGCAAGTCAAAGTACATAAAGTTATTGAATTATATAATTTAACTAGGTATTCTATGGAGTTACGATTATTTGATCGTTAAAGAATGAAATACTGCACTAGAAAGTTCTTTGAACCGATTCTAGCTGCTTTTAAACAGTTTTGAGCCACTCAGTGGCATAACGGATAATATTAGACCCCCCACACACACACACAAAGTCAGGTTTAAGATCCCAAGCCGGGTCTTACAAAGGATACTATATAGCATCAGTCAGAATTTGGGCCCCTTAGAGCCCTGGGTACCCCCCGCAATGCGAGTGCTGTGGTGGTGTACGTTACGCCACTGGAGCCAATTATGCAATGAATGTTTTGCAATGTTGTGTGTGTGTGTGTACGTTTTATTCCATTGATTTTAAACAAAGAATTTAGGCGGTATATTTATGTGTTAGCGTTTTACATTTTAGATTATTCACAAATGTTTTTACAACCTGTATTTTATATATATATATATATATATATATATAAGCAGTGACTTCTGCAAGAATCAGTGACTAACCTGTAAATAAGAAAGATTCAATGTGAGAGATTTGTTTCTTTACTAAATAAGCGTGGGACAAAGGAAAACAGTGCTGCTCTTATCGTGAAAAATTATTAACTTTGATATCAGGAGTAAAAAGAGTCAGGAGTTATTTATCAATTAATCATCCACAGTAGAGAGAAAATGTATTTTTTTAGAGGTTTTAGCTATTTATAATCAATTAATTTATGAAAATAACTTTGAAGTTGATTATTTTTCACTTCACAATGGTCTATCATTAGTCATTTTATAGAATAACTAGCTATTTCATAGAATAACTGGGTAAAGTATGAAAAAATTTTCATCCATTATATACTTTAACTGACGTCCAGTTATTTGAAGAAATACCTAGTTATTCTATGAAATAACTTAATTATATACTTTAACGGTAACATATACATAGGATTATAATCAATGGGAAAAAAGTCAAAGGTGATGGTGGGTCTGGTCTCGTGAACCTCCTTCCCCTTTGTGTGCGCCACTGGGGTTGATTGATTGATTGATTGAATATTAACGTCGCACTATTTAGCTAAACGAGGGCTTTGTGTGCCACTGGGTAAGCCATAACTTAATATTATTGTTTCTGCACTTTTATATCTGAAAGCTTATTCCAAATTCGGTCCCGTTTTTAAAAAAATGAGTGAAGTCAGCCATCATCTTTTCTTTTGAAGGTGATGTAACAACTTGGCACATAGCACTTGGAGGCTTGACACCTAGCGCTCGATGGACTAGAAAGAGGGCACTACTGTGAACTGTTTTGGCTTTTGAGCGGGAAGGAGAGAAGAGGAGTGTGGTCTCGAACGTGAAAATGGAGGTCGATGCCTGTAGTTCCCTATGCAATTTATAATTGTAAATAGAGTTTACGGTACAATTATAATTGTAAATAGAGTTGTAATAATAAAAACAGTAAATCTCCGCTTAATTTGAGTGATGATTAATTCAACAACAAGACGATCTTACAGTGACAAATTTTAGCTACCTATTTTCTATCCTACAGAATGCTTGGTCCATCGCCAAAAGCCCTCGTATAGCTGAACAGTGCGATGTTAATATTTACTCACTCCCCCTACAGAATGCTATTTCCTGACCAACTGAATCACAAAATAGTTCTATTTGAAGCCTGTTTTAATATCACTTTTATTTGATCTTTGCAATTTCAACTCTAGGTGAAAAGAAGCCGCCACAGTTTTTTTACAGATCAGAATGCTCTTAAGTTGAAAAAGATTTCTCATTTTAAAGAAAGCAAGCAAAAAGCGAACACCTGTAGAAAGAGAGCCAACTGTGATGCAAGAGCCCATCCTTCTGGTAATCTCTGAACCAGCACCGGTAGTTCTACCCAGAGTCCAGTCATGGCTATCCAGGATCCTAATCCATATCCGGCACTTAGTAAGTCCACTCGGACATCTCGCCGTTTCTCTTGACTGGAAACCATCTTCAAGACAAAAAAAAAGATATTACAATTCAAGTTTTTTTAGATATAGATTGTAGAGAACTTTTAGATTTTGTTAGAGAATATTTGATTTTTAGGTTGATGGGGTAGTAATTTTTAAAGTATATGTTGTGCCTGTGATATTCTCTACAATCATTAAGCGCGATGGTTCAATTGAAGACAGATTAATTCTTGGTTTCTAGAACTATGGGGAAGGGGTGCGCTACTAGGGGGAGTGATAATCCTAAGTGAGGAGCGCAAGCATATCAAAAAGTCAAAAACAAAAGATTATTTCAAAAAATTTATTAATTCCCTGAAAGAGAGCAAAACAAAATGCATTTTTGACATAATAAAATAAATAAAACACACATTTGCACTTATATAATACACTTATAGTAGTATCAGTGATGCACAATGTATTTGATAATTAATTTAACTATACCAAGTTTAGAACAAGTTTAATAATTTCCAGTGACTTCATAGGCTTATCATACATAATATTACACACACAAAATTTAATATTTATCTTGATAATGTGTACGGTTTATAATTAAGGTCGTATTGTAGCTTTATGTCAAAGTACATTATGATTGAATTTGTGACGAATCTTTACGGCACTTTTCCACTAATACTCTTAGGCGTCTTTGGGGATTGTCAATTTGCGTATATTTCCAATCAGCTCTAAAAGAAGAAAATGGAATATGCAAATCAGATAGGGTATTTAAGGAGAGCGTTGTGAGTTAGCTTGAAGAAGGCGATTGAGCCAGGAGCAGTAGTGACGAGATTAGGAGGATTCAAGTGGATTAAGACACAGTATTGCTGTTATTATTCAGTGAAGTAGCCTTAAAAAGATTAATCTACCTGGAGAAAAACTGCATTACAGCCAGGTGATATATTCTAACAGTCTATCTGACCATAAACGTTAATAGATAATAAAGTTAGTTAACTTTAATGAATGTTAATAATTCAAATTGCGTATATTTCACGAACCTCCTATTCCGGTAAACCCGTTCAATATTGAGCTTAGTGATTGATTAATTTCATATTTCGTAATTTAATTTAATAGTAAAGGTAAATCCCTTTGACGTAGACATATAGTTTAATATTTGTAATTAGAAGGTTGATATTTGAACTAAGTGAATAAATATAATTTGTTATTATACAAATGGCGTCTGGTCATTCTTTGCCTCAAGTTAATCTTAGTGTCCAGGGTGGAACCCAGGGGAAGCTCTCACAAATTCAATACATTGTTATAGTATGGAATAAAATTATGATTGAAAATTGGGTCATAAACACATTGAAAGTTTGAGAAGCACTGGATTAATTAAGTCACAAACTCATGGCCGGAATGTCACGGATTCGAATTTTGGTGCTCTGAAGATCCGTTGTGTAGAGGCGCCGATACATATCAAATCTGACTTAGCCCAATGTCCTCCCATTGATGTGGTAGATAGGAGAAGTTCGGGGTTTCCAACGCAAATATGGTCCTCGACACTTGGCAAAGGTTCAAAATTGCAAGATTCATCGCCAGTTGCCCTCGTGTTGCTTTATATAAATTTTCGTTAATATACTCGTTATTCTCACTTACTCTAAAACCCTCATAAGAACGAAATTAGCCATGTTACAATGTTCTTGAACTCGTGGTCCTCGTTTTTACTGATAAATTCTGATTCTCTAAAAAAATCGTCGAGTGACGATGCTGATGCAGGAAAAATCAGTCCAGGAACAAAGTCCTCCGTCTAGTGCAGGGGTACTCAACCTTTTTTTTCTGCTGCAACATTAGGATAAATGGGGGAAAGGGGGAGAGAGAAATGCTCCAAGACCAAAATAACATTGGAAATTTAAAATGTGGAAAAATGATCAAAATATTATAACTCCTGTTTTAAATTTTATAATTATTATATTTTACATTTTTTTTTTATTTTTTGTCACTGATGTGTCACATTAGAAGCATTTAAGAAACACCCCTTCATAATTTCTGCATCAGTAAACTGTTTCATATATGTTTACCAATAATACATATTACAAACTTCATAGGAAATGTCTTTCTTACCGCTGTGATATTACCACTGACAAAACACTTTGTTGCTGTTGTGAAGATTATTCAAGAAAGCCTTTTTATCACCTCTTAAAAGAGATCTTCAAGGAAAAGTGTCATTGAATGATTCATGTTTCTTGGTCTTTTTTAAATACAGAACTTTCGTGACAAACCAAACAATTGTTGATCCATGTTTGTTTCTTACTACAAAATAGTCAACCTCCCAATCGCCTTGAAGCGATTTTTTTCGAATATTTTTCGCTTGCAAAATATGAAAGATAGCTAAAAATTAGGTCCACCCATAAAATTGTCGATACTCTAATGTTGTCTGTTATCACTAACAGTATAAATGTTCTAAACAGAAAAAAGAATATTAATTGGCACCCATACGACACCGACAGCAAAAGGCAAAATTGATATATTTGATTTCTTGACAAAGAATTTCCCACCAAATTTTTAATACAATGTTCTTAAATAGGTAAATTTCTCACAGCAAGGGACCATGCCCGGGCCACTTAAATGGCTCAGTGGGCCGCGGGTTGAGTATCACTGGTTTAGTGCGATGTGAAAATTAATTGTGGAGTGTCGTTCAAGTATTGTCTTCATTTGATATTACTTCGAAATTGGATGGACCTCTCGCCAATAGCCCCCATATCGCTTCCAAGTGAGGCGTTAAACAAAAACTCAACAAATATTTACTCCAGTAAATTTATGAAAGTCTTACAAGAAAGTTATAAAAATCATCATTTTGTAGGTGTATTAAATATTTAATGAACTGAGGGTACACTCAGGGACGTCTTACGACTTCTTGAGGCCCTGGGCCCCTACGTAAAAGTAGGTACTGGGCCCTACACAAATATAGACCCCCTATGACTCTTAAAAGTAGACAATAGCATACGTTGTCAAATACTCAAACAAACAATAACCCGAAACAAATAAATGTGCATGATTTACAATCGCACAAACCGGCTGGACCGATTGCCCGCATTTGACTAAATGAGTAATAATGGTATATGGTGGTAGGCCTAGGGACTATACAAGGACATGTCATAACATGTAGCCAGTTGACATATCGTCCGAAATTCCCAGTTTTTCGGAGAATACTACCGGAAATAGCAGTTGACCGTTGAAATTATTCGAATCACCATCTTATTCAAACTGAATCGAGAACAAGATGAGAATCCTATTGTGGCCGAGGCCCTGGGCCCGGGTTCAGTTGGCTCTTGCCTTATGACGTCCCAGTGTACACTTATACACCAGGACGAGATCCAATGAAAACTTATTGCGCACTTTGGGGTTAAAACGGATACTAAGAGAAGATTAAATATGCCCATGTAGAATAATATTTATGCATTTAGTGTACCTAACTGTTTGTTTTAATTTTATTTGCAATAGACGATCTTTAGCAAGATAAAGTTTAGGAAATAAGAAAATAAGCATTGTTGTATGTAGTCTGCACACACATTAATGTTAACCGATTATATAAGACAACCGTATTATCAGGCGCATCAATATTACGGGGCGCCCAAGCAAAAGAGACCCCAACATGTATAGCAACACTCCCACTAGCAGGATTCTTATATCCAAAAAAGGGCCCTGAAGAAATTTTGATACAGGGCCCACTTAGAACAAGCTACGCTAATGTCCATTATGCATTAATTAAATAAAATGATTGATATAAATCGGAATTAAAATATGAATACTGAATATATTTAAATGTATAAACAAATTTGTTGACATCATAGAGACTATGCCCAGCGTTGAAGCTAAGAAATAATTTTTAATTTACTCAAACTGTTTTTAATGCTTCCAGGATTCGAAGGATGGCGCCACATGTTTGTTCCATAGTACATTTGGGCTAGTTTAGTTGAAATTTTGCTTTTACATCGGTTTAAAAATGCAATTCAAATTACTTTCAAAGTTCTAGAATGCAATTGAATTTTCTTTCAAAGTTTATGACTGTAATAATTAATTTTTACAAAAAATAAATTTAAAGGGCTGTCTGTGAAATTATAAATACTTATTTATAGTCGCGCGTTTAAAACATTTTTTTCTTTATCGAATCACCGAAATTGAGAACTAAATATTTCAAAAAAATTTGATTCAGTAAAAAAAAAAAAACTCTTTTAGCAAAACACAAAAAAATTAATTATTTTATTTGAGATTTTTACTGCAATTTCTTATTAAATAGTGTTTCAACCTAATGTAACAACATATTTTTAATAATCCAAGAAATTCCAATTTTTCTTTTTATGAAGAAATATTCGCTTCGTTTTAGACAAAAGTGCGTGTGAATTTTACACCTTGAAAATGTAAGTAGAACGATGTTTGTAAAAGACTGAAAAGCATTTGCATATTTGTTAAGAACTCACTTCATTGTTCACTTTTTTGAAGTAACATTTGGATAAATTTTGCACTCATTATTATTATTATTTTTTCATCTGCCGTTTTTGAACATTATTTGAAACTATTTAGTTAGGACACAAAACCTTTTTTTGGTCTTTCACACACAATTATTCGTCGGGAACTTTGAATTTCATTCAAAACTATTGGAACTTTATTTAACATCACTTTAATTTGTTTTCTTTCTTTGCCAAAACGTGAATCTTGTGTGAATTTTAATGTCACATATCATGCAACATTAAATCTTATTAACAACTGTTTTAAATAGCAGATAGCACTTTTAAGATCTTTACGAAAAAATTTGGTCTGATGGAATCCGTTGAAAATATTTTTTTTTACTGTTGATTAAAAAATCACAAGCAGAAATTAGAAAAATTTATTCAATAACATAATATACACAGTCGAACCTCCACATAACGAAGTCGCTAAATCCCGGAAAAAATTCGTTACATGGAAAATTCGTTTTATAAAGGTTTATCTTTTAACATACTTTATAGCCCACATAAAACAAATATTTTAAATTCAAAAACGCTATATATTAAAAAAAGTAATTATTCACAACTTTTTTTAAAATTAATATATGTTTATTTTATATATCTTACCCATCAAAAAAAAAAAAAAGAAAAACCGCAAGGAGAACAAGAAAAGGAATATCGAAGAATTCACTGTATTTTCAATATTAAGAAAATAATTTTATACTAAAATTAATGAACTTTAAGGACATTTTATAATTTAAAGCATAGAAGTAATATATTAAACATACATTATTTTACAATTAGAACACAGGGACACCGGACAACTCCTCTGAAGGTGAAAGAGGATATCGAAGATGTTTCTAGTAAACTGAGCAATTGGGGTTCAAGGCTGCACCTTTTGGATAAAACGTCCAGAACTCATTTGATCTCGGCAAGTTGGGATCTAATAAGACTAAATCAAGATTTATGACTACCATAAAATGCGTTAAAGAGAGAATTTGAAATTTTTTCAGAAATACCTTAAAAAAGAGGGGTGAGCAAAAATTGAATCACAAAAGAAAAAGTTCGTTCTATAGTAAATGCACTTCAGTATAAAGATGTTATTTTACGAAGAAAATTGTGAAATATGCAAGGTTCCAGGAAAAAGTCCGCTATATAGAAACATTCGCAATATAGAGATTTGACTGTAATTAGAAATTTAATTTAAGAGAATAGCTTTTCCTTTTCTTAGTTTAAATTAGTTTCCTTCCATGTTATTACAGAAATAAAATAATTATTCGATAATACCTTTTGAATCAAATGATGTATGCAGTTTAAGAAAAATATAATATAAATTAATATGAAATAAAAAAATATTTAAAAAGTTTCATTTGTGCATTTCATTATACAAACGCAATAAAAAGTGAAAAAATATTTTCTTTTATCATCATTGTTTGCTGATATAAAATTCCTCTTATGGAAGATCCTTTCGTCGCTTAAAATCTCTTGGTTATGAGTTGTATGATTTTTATGAAACAGTTCAGTTGGTTAAGTTATCGAGAAATCAGAAATAACATTTTTACTAATGTGCTGTAGGTTTTTGTTAACATCATTATAAGGTGCTAAATAGTGGCGAACGGAGAAAATATTAGGGCTCACCTGTAGAATCAGGTTTCGGGCCAAAGCCAAATCTTTCAAAGTATTGCAAAACCATAACACAGTCTTTGGACCCCCTTGAATCTTGAGCCCCTCACGGTGTGGGGGTTGCGGGGGTGTACATTACGCAACTGGCGTTAAGCGATTATTACTATTGCACTGCAAATTTTCGGAACTAATTTGATATCGGAGCGCTAAAAACCAAACAGTGCTTGTTGTCGAGTGATATGGAATCTATGATGGTGGACTAGCTGTAACAAATCGTCAGGAAAATTATTTTAAAGAACTGTTTTGAAATATATTTCAAATCAAGAATATTGGAATAGATTAAAATAACCTATATCAATCAATATAACCCATTAATTATATATAATTAAGTAATATATAATAAGCATATATAATATAATTAAATAATAATTATTATATATAATAATTGTGATGTATAATTATATTAAATTATGCATAAAATAATTACGTAATATACACTCTGTCGCAAAAAAATATATGCACCCAGAAGAAATCAAGCTACAATCACGAAACTCGGCAAGAATGTAGTCTGGTAAGAGATATGCAAATGATTAAAATTTCGAAGCCAATGAGACAAGGCTAAGTGTGCTATGCGCATATTAGTTGCGCAACTGGGAGAGTTTAAAAGCATGAGTACGAGCGCCGTACGGCTATCCAAACGAATCTGATGACTTTGATAGACGATATTGAGACTTAGAATGCCTCTAAGACGTAACCGGCGGCAGTACGAGCAGCTGACGGACTTTGATAGGGGCCGTATAATAGGCCTCAGAGAAGCAGGTTGGTCGAATAGACGTATCGGCCGCCCCCTCGGTCGGAGCGATATGGTAGTTGCTCGGTGTTGGCAACAGTGGATCACAGAAGGTAGAGTGTTCCGTCGCGGAGGGTCAGGACGTCCCAGGAACACAAATGATCGCGAGGATCGTGCAATCAGAAGAGTGGCCACTTCGGCACCAACAACGTCGCTACCATCGATTCAACGCCACTTACCTCCTTCCAGACATCCAGTGCCATCAAGAGAAACCATAAGGAGACGACTGACCGAAGTTGGCTTGAGGAGCCGACGTCCGCTAAGACGCTTACCACTGACCCCACATCATAGGCAGTGTCGACTGGATTTTTGCCGAACTCGGGCAACTTGGAGTGTGACAGACTGGAGACGTGTCATCTTCAGTGATGAATCCCGATTCAGTCTCAGTGCTGATGACCACCGCACACGTGTCTGGAGGCGCACCGGCCAGCGGTCCGATCCGGCATTTATTGTCGAGCGGCATACAGCAATTTCACAAGGTGTGACAGTGTGGGGAGCAATTTCTTGGGACACACGATCATCTTTAGTGGTCCTTCAAGGCACTTTGACAGCTCGCAGATACGTGGACGATATTTTAACGCCGATTGTGCTACCCATGCTATCAAGTCGCCCAGGTGCCATTTATCAACAGGATAATGCTCGTCCACATACTGCGCGACTCTCCCAACAATGTCTTCAAGGATATGACGTCCTACCATGGCCTGCCAGGTCACCAGATTTTTCGCCAATAGAGCATGTCTGGACGCGCTGGGAAGGCAACTGCAGCCGTCCCGAAATACAGGAGAATTAACTGCGCAGATGCAAAGACTATGGCAGGATCTTCCACAGGGGGTCATAAGTGATCTAATTGAATCGATGCCACGCCGAATTTCGGCTTGTATAGCTGCCAGAGGTGGCTTTACTACTTACTGATTTTTAACCTTTTTGCAAGCTGTAACCGCTTAATAAAATGATATTTTGTTCTGAATTTTTAATCATTTGTTTATTTTCATATACACTACATGCATACCAAATTTCGTGAATGTAGCTCAATTTCTTCTGGGTGCATATATTTTTTGCGACAGAGTGTATATTAAAGTTAACCAATATATATATATATATATATATATATATATATATATATATATATATATATATATATATATATATATATATGAATTTAATGTTAACAATATTGCTGATAATTTGCAATATTTTAAAAACAGTGAGTTCCTTTAGTGACTTTCATCAATCAATGAACGTTTAAAAATGCCTTTTTAAAAGTAAAATAAAGTAGAAATGCTCAATTTGCAGCAATAATTCAAAACACAGACCTCCTATTCTTTTTTAAAAATATCCTGGTACTCACCAATGATATTAGAAATATCCATATTCGAAAATAGCACAAAATACAAGAGAAAACTGAAGCAGTAGCTTGAAGAAGAAATACAATGAAAATAGTTAAATTTTAAAAGAAATATAATTAAAATCGTCTGAAATTAATAGGGTTACTGCGAAAACAATCAATAAGAATTAACTGTTATATACGTCATTCCCGCCATTCCAACCATATTACCACATGATAAAAATATCCAGGTAACCATGTTGTAATGCTATATATCCACCCATCTTGGAGAGCATGGACAACAACTTGGTGCGTAGCACTCCGATGTCAAATTAGCATCTTTGGAAAAACACAGAATGAATATTTTATCAATTTTGAACGATTAAGATATTTGTACGATGAACAAACAATTTTTCATCATATAAAATTATTTCTTCCCCAGTATTCTTGTTACTTTTTACGTATATTAACTTTGTGTTGATTATGATAGTTTTTAGTTATTCCTTTAAATAAATATCGTTTATTCACTTAGTAACAGTATCTCTGATAAATAATTGTACAAAAATAATTTAATATGCATGGTAATAAGTCTTATTGAGTTACATATAAAACTATATATATAAAACTAAGCTCTTATATAAAATTCCTTCTATAAATTAAGTCTAACCTTAATTATAATTTTCTCATTGCTAATGTATTATAAAAAGACATGAAACAAATACAAAATAATTTTTTTCCTTTGAATATATCTGATAAATATATTTTTGTAGTATTATTTCAATAATTTCAACATCTCATTTGATAATCAGTATCTGAAGTATAAGTTTCCTATATAAAGTAACGCATGTTTAAGCAAAAAACAAGTGCAATAAATGCTTACCTTTTTGTTTTAATATAATAATAAACTCCGATACGAAAATAAAAGCATTGAAAACGTGAAACGTGTTAACTGCCCCCAAAAAGTGTCCTCGTATCACATTTGATCAAAGTAAATGTTTTCATGTCCATTTTTTGAAATTCTTTCCCTGAAAAGCTTATGCAAAAAAACATCGAAGCTGTGTGTATCGAATTGGCTCCAATCCAACTTTTCAAAGTTCATAAGATTTCGATAAGAAAAACGCAAGGAACGATGTTTTGTTTTACTCAAGCATGGCGGATAATTAAGCGTTTTTAAATTAAGGTATGCGACGATGTGTTCGGAACCTTGATTTTAAAAAAGCGCATAAATGGATAATTTTCATGATATTTAGTGTCACTTAGATTAGAATATATGTATGAAATTGTTTTAAGGACACTTTGACAAAAAAATTTATTTAAATAAAATATTTTGGTAAAAATTAAGAATAACCTTTTTTCAAAACGTACTACTTTTATAAAAAATGCTTCGGTAATTATAATATTTTCTTTATATGAAGTAAAGACTTCTCCAGAGAGTCTGAAACAGGATTTTTGAAAAATTCACATTAGTTTCAGAGTTACCACCAATTGAAATAATTATCGGCGTTTCTTACTTAAAATTTCTCCCCTCTGTTGTAGTGAAATATGTATAAATCTACTTCTAAGTTACATATTTCTCAAAAATTCTAGTTCAGCCTCTATACAGAGAATGGAGCTATATACGGGCAAAATATTATTATAATAGAAGTATTTTTCCATCAAAGGAGAATGCTTTGAATATTGGTCATTCTATGTTCATTTTTTGTCAAAATATCGCACTTAAACAATTTTTTATCGTAATAACATTCTTAAAACAATTTTATATGCGTGTTCTAGTCTAAGTGACACTAAATATTATCCATTTATACGCTTTTGCAAAATCACGGTTCCGAACGTATTCTAATACCTTTTAAGCGTCTATTATGGTATAATTTTTTTGGATGTAAGCAAAACAAAAAACGAAAGTTTGTTTACAGCATTACAAAAATAGGTAATAGAACTTTTCTAAAATAAAATTAAAAATGGAATACAAACAGGCAAATGTTATCTTTTGGGCGCGAAAGTTTAGATATTAAATTTTAAAAATATGAAAACAATTATTGCTTGCATTTTATTTATTAAAATATTTATTCTGTATTTTTATATTTTACTACCTCTGGATTTTGTGAACATTTGCTCATTTACTGAATCTAATTTACTTGTGGCCACGGTAGCCAAGTAGTCAAGGATACGGACTTGTGTCATGAGTTCGAGCCTGAAGACCCACCGTGAAAAGGGTACTGATGCACGTTAAATATGTCGAGGACCTCACCACCCCCGCGGGAGGATGTTTGAGCCTCGATAGATTTAACGTACATCGACCACCTCTGCATGGCGGGTCTTCAGCGGAACTAGGCTCGAACTCATGGCTCTCCAGCCATAAGTCCGTTACCTCGACCACCAGGCTACCGCAACCAGATGGCACCTGAAATGAAACAAATGAGTTGCCCGTTTCAGCCATCCAAGCTCAGTTCGACTACATGGCTAACCGGATAAGGACCGTTTTAGGTGCCAGGGGTGGTAGCTGCTTCTACTAATTTTGCACCCCTGTAACCCCTCCCCCAAAAAAAATACTATTTGCAAATTCAATTATTTTGTCTTCATGCCATACTTCTTACGCATAATAAATACACTGCTGGACAATTGCTAAGGACGGATCACAAATTGCTATGTAGCATAACATTAAGCGAGACATGAGGCCTAGTAGGATAAAATATAGTTGCCACACTGTTCAGACATTAGAATAAAGAATATTTATTGTTCTGGAAAGTACAAAAGCAATGAAACATCTGAAAGAAAAAAAATGTTCATTTGATCTGCGTACGGAGAAATGGAACAATGCATCTAAAAGTCAGCAGGCACCTTAAAGAAAGGTATCAGTACGGGATATGTCCACCGTGGAGTGTGATGCAACATTCCACACGTCGTACCATATTTTGCACAACATTATCCAGCAGCTGTTGAGGCAATTTATCCCATTCCTCTGTGAGTGCACGGATGAGGGTGTTCTTGTTTGTCGGAGGATAGTTTCGACCAGAAACTTGCCTCCCCAAAGCAACCCACACATTTTCAATGGGGTTTAGATCTGGAGAACGCGCTGGCCATACGAGACGTTGAATACCCTTGCTGTCTAGACAATCCTGAACAGCGAGTGTTCGATGACATGTTGCGTTGTCGTCCATAAAAACAAATTTATCACCGACAGCACCACGGAAAAGACGAACATGAGGAAGTAGAAGTTCATCAATGTATCGTTGGCCCGTCATAGTCCCATTCGCAACCACATGTAGGCGCGTGCGGCCATTGATCATGATGCCGACCCACACCATGATACTGCATGCCGGATATCGGTCCTTTTCCTGCATATTTTCTGGACGATAAGCAGTACCACTCTCGCGCCAGATCAGTTGGCGTCTACAATCCGATGACAGACTGAACCTACTCTCATCTGAGAATAGTATGCATGCCCAGTCCTGTTCAGTCCAATTGTGATGCTCACGACACCATTGCAAACGGGCAGTACGGTGCTGTCTGGTCAATGGGACACACACAAAAGGTCTGCGTGCATATAGTCCTCCTCCCCTCAACCGTCTGGCAACAGTTTTTCGGGAGATCTGCTTTCCTGAGGCAGCAAGAAACGGATTTGCCACCAGCTGAGCTGTGGTGCGCCTGTTTCTTTTTGCTGATAGGACGATATATCTGTCTTCTGCAGGCATCGTACTTCTAACACGACCTCCCCTGTGCCGTCTACTACACATTCCAGTAGTTTTAAATGACTTCCACAGCCGTGAAACAACGCTGTGAGCGATGTCGAACGCCCTGGCAACATCTGTTATTTTTCGCCCTTCTTCGATCTTTCCAATAATTCGGCCACGCATAAAATCATCTATGTGATGTCGGGAAGACATGCCAAAAATTTTAAGTTCGTCTATTAAATCTTTCCTGTAAAACTTTGACTTGAAACAACAACTGTCGACACGCGTCAAAACCTTTAAAGCTCTTATGAATGCTATCACGTGATAAACAGATGTGGAAAAAAATTTGCATACTCATACTTCTTACTAATATCCCGCACTTATTCTAATTTTCCACATTTTGTGGTTGCTATGGATGATAGTGTTATCGTCCTTAGCAATTGTCCAGCAGTGTATATTTTTTTATTTTACTTTCCTTCATGGTGCCGTAATTTTAATGACTATCAGTTTAATTTGTCCCAAACATCTTGTTTTATGTATAATATGACCATGTTGCTCAATGGGCTCAGTTCAAGTGTTGTCATAGTCACATGATAGTGAAAGCCACGTGTTTCTAGCCAATCAATTTAAAAACTCATGCGACGTCATAGTTGCACAATCAAAACTATTGATGCGAGGTCATAGTAATAAATTATTAGTTTAAGTTACTGAGGTTCCGTATTCGTAGATCATGGCAACTGTTAATAAATACAATTATCTCGATTAATTAATTGTTAATAGCTACAAACTCGATTAAATACTCATTTCGCTTAAGATACAGTTGAATTTATTGATACATAAGTAAAAATTAGGTTTACAAAAAAAAAACAGAACGAAAGAAAACTTAGCTTTGAAGGGAGGAATACATGGTAGCCTTGGGCAGTCTCGGTTGGGGTGACGAGTAACCACTAAGCTTGGATACGTCTGAGTGCTGGAAATTTTGGGAGAGAGCCTTTTTCGAAATTCGGGTGCGTTCCATTTTATTCTCAACCCCATCACGCCGAAATCCTTGAGCCGGACTAGTTACTGTCCTTTGAATTGCGTATCTAATTGGACAATCCCCATCGCTCAATGCTACAAGTCATGAAATTTATGCGTTCACTGAACTCAGAAAAGCGCGGGAATCCCTTGACACTCCCCTCCGAAGAAATTTCTCCCCATCCGGTCAAGGGGGGCTCGTACATAAATTGCTAGAAAGTAAGGGACCCTTTCCAACCTCCCATCACTTCTCCCCACTCTCAAATACACAGCACACACACAAAACTGTTACAATGAAAAACACGAAAGACAACACAAAAAATATATGTAAATAATAAAAAACAATAATATCAAATAGTGAAAGTTCTTGTGAATGATGAGTGTTAAGTCCATGCTATGGATGAACGCTGAGGCGTATCATTATTACATCAAACGCAAAAAGTGTCGATGATAGAGCCGACGAGAGTCCTTGTGACTGGTAAGATAAGTCCATGCTAATGATGAACGCTGAGGCGTATTCCTTGCGGATTTAATGTGAAGCGGAAATATATATAATTTAAAACAGTAAAAAAATTAAGAAAATTTTAACAAAATTTAAGCATAAGATTTCAAACTTAAGTCTTAAAGGGACATGGTACGATTTACGCAAAAATTTTTAATTTAAGGATTTTTAATTTTTTTTAATTTCCTCCTATGTGTGTATACTATGTAAAACAGATTTTGTGCTCAAAATTTCATAAAAAGCTAGCCATATAATTTTTTAACGAGAAAACTTAAAAATTGTGAAGTGGTTTTAAAATGCTACTCATCCTACAAAAATTTACGTGCATGCATTAAATTTGATTTACAAGTACGTCAAACTATGTATAACAAAAGTTGGTATGGGTTTTGGGATAACATGATTGGTATTCGTACAATACCTCTTTTTATGAATGCTTATTGAAAATTCCTTAAAAAAACCTATAAATTCTGAGTTCAATTATTTTAAAAAATAATAAGTATCGTTTTGATTTAAAAATGCATTCCAACTTTTGTCACGTATACTATTGGCAATAGGTAAAAAGAAATTTAAGCATTAGGCACAGTAGAAAAAAAAGCCTTAGCATTTTAAATTAAGACAAACTAGTTATTTTATCTTTCTAAGATAAGTTTAAAGTTTTGATTTTCCATAGGGAAGTGAATAAAAACGAACGTAAAAGCTATCATAATTCTGCGTTTTTTTTTTTTAGTTTAGAGCTTTGAAATTGTGTGAGGTTATAGAAAAGTATATAATAAATAATTTAGACTAAAAAAATTAGATTTGATTTTTGACCAATTTTGGTCAATTCAATCGTACTGTGTCTTGTTAACTTCCTAAACGTTGCGAGAGAGAGAGAAAAAATGAATAAATAACATGTAGAATTATATATATATATATAATTCATCATTCCTACAAAAACACGAAATTAAATTTAAGATGAGATTCGGGCCACCACCCAATTCATAAAGAAAGATATATATATATATATATATATATATAATATATATATATATATATATATATATATATATATATATATATATATATATATATATATATATATATATATTACTCAGGAACATTGAAAATAGCGACACAAGAAGAAAGCATCGGATTGAAATGAAATTTAATACACATAATGACACAGACGAGAGATTCACTTGATCTCAAAAACAAGACAATTAAACGAATACAGGGTCTGCAACGACACAAATACTGGACAACTTCAATAGTGCGTTGGACCATCTCCAGCTGCAATACATGCCGTCACACGATCCGGCATTGAGTTGATTAGGCACCTTATGTTGTCCTGAGGCAGGTGGGCCCACAAATCTTCAACAGCCAACTATAAATCATGTACAGAGTGACACGATGGCATCTGCCGTTTTAGCTGATCCCACATGTGCTCTATAGGGGACAAATCGGGGGAGCGGGATTGCCATGGAAGAGTCTGAAAATGACGTAGGATGTCTTGAGCAACTCTTGCTGTATGCGGACGAGCATTATCTTGCTGGAAAATTGCCCCTGGGAGACCATTTAGGAAAGGTCCTACATGGGAGCGAAGAATATCATCAACGTAACGTTGGCCCGTTAAGGTTCCACGCATCAGAATTAAAGTGGACCGGCTATCATAGGCTATGGCCCCCTAGATCATTACACCAGCTGTGCGGGCAGTATGACGTAGAACAGTGTGGGGGGAATTGTACCGCTCACCAGGGCACCTCTACACCCGTACACGGTTATCATCTGTCCCAAAACAAACTGGGATTTATCACTAAGCACAACCTTTTGCCAATCTGTGACATTCCACATTGATCTGTCTTGGAATCACTGTAGACGCAGTTGCCGATGTTCCGGTGTTAAAGGGAGTGCACGGAAAGGGCGCTTGGATTTAAGTTTTGCTTCTGCAAGATGTCTGGAAATTGTTTGTGGAACAATTGCTATGCCTACATCTGCTCGTATCGTTGAACGAGTCACTGTGGGGTCCACAAGTGCTTGCCTCACGATCCTTCGATCCTCTCTCCTCGTGGTCTTCCTGGTCGCTCCAGACCCGGTTTTCCGCGCGTGGGTACCTTCTCGTGTCCACTGCTCCTAACAATTTCTAATGGTCCACTCCGAACGATCTATCTGGCCAGCAACACGGCGTGTCGACCAACCTGCAGTTTTCATCCCGATGATAAGGCCTCTCTCAAACTCGCTTAACTGTGAGAAATGTCTTCTAGCACGTTTACCTGTCATGTTTCGCTTACCAAAGTCTTCCTACAATCGGCGGGTAATCGTCACGTTTATGTATCTTCGAATTTCCGCTGGCTTATATAGCACCCTCTTACTGATTGTAGCGCCACCTCGGCGTGTATGAGCAATGGTATTCGCACAAAACTTGGATCATTTGCATATCACATCACGCTATACTTATTTGCAAAGTTTCGCGATTGTACTTAGCTTCCTTCTTAGGTCGCTATTTTTAATGTTTCCGAGTGTGTATATATATGGGAAATTTCCACATGAACATTCTTTAGAGGGCGCTGGCAACGCAGCGAATTAACGAGAGGAAAAGATCGAGACGGCGCTAATACATCCAGATAGTTTTTTAAATGCAGTGCTAGCGCCATCTGTTACGAAATATGGAAACAAAAATAATTGAATGGCTTTGCTATTTTTGTATCGCTGTATCAGTCGAACGAATTTTGCTGAAGCTCTTTTGCGTCTTATTTACATTTTTAATAATTTTTACTTTTGGTTTCTTGTTTTTTTTTATAATTGTTTTATTATCTTTTTTGTTATTTTAATTAGTCAATCTGTTTTTTTTTTTAATTTTCTGTAATCAATTTTTGCATATTTATTGTTTTCTGAAATTAATATGCATAGGAGACTTATTCTGCTCATTTTGTAATCAAGTCTTCACTCGCCCTTTCTGTTTGAAAAGGCATTTAAAAAATGGTCATGATCACCAACAGTGTGATGTAAATGGAAAGATTTTGAAGGAATTCAATACTTTCAGTGGTATGAATAGTTACATTTAAAAAAAAATTAGTTTATAAATTTTCACTGTAGTAGACTGAAATTTATACATTTACGTATAAATTTTTTCTACTGCAATTTGCGTGATTTTATATTAATAAATATGTAAACCTTCTTTTAATTAACACTATAGGATTTGTTATACGGAAAGAAGAAGAAAACAAGACCATGTCAAAATATATTAGACAGCGACGTTGTAAGACACTTAAAAATGGAGAAATAGTGATGAATTATCACTATTGTCGAAGTGGGCAGGGCCGGCGCTAGGGGTGAGTAAGCCGGGCCACTGCCCGGGGCGGCAAATTGGCTGTAAAATTAATTAGTTAATGAAGAAACTAAACCAAGATTACACACAACCAGGGATTCTAAGAGTCAAAATAAAAATTCAAAGAAAAAAATTAAAAATATATATGCAAAATATTCACGTTTTCTATGGAGTCGTAGAGTTTTTAATTTTTTTTAACGATTATTCATTAGTATTTAAAGCCGTATTTTCCAACGCTGGTCCCATGGGGGAAGGAGGCGACAAAGAAGAATTTCGGCATCCAGTTCCTTCTCTTTCATCTAAGTAATTTCGTACAACTCTTACTGCTTCGTATGCGGGAATTCTGGTACTATTGAAAGAGATTAGTCCCAACAGAAGTGATGAAAATCACGGTCAAGTTTTATGAATGGAAAGAGGGGCAGAATGACCCTGAGAAAAGGATAATTTTTCGAAGAAAACAGAGGGAATCTTGTGTCAATTTGACTTCCAAACTAATTCTTTTAGCTTCCTGTGCTCATGCAGACAAAACAAAGTCGGACGACAAAAAAGGTAATAATATTTTCATTTTCAAATTCTCTTTTAGATTTAGATACAAAACGCAAAACATTGATGAGCTTTTGAGTACATTCATTAATTATTTACGATTCATAAAGAATCCTAACAGACTATAGCTCGAAATTGAAATACTACGTAGTTATATTTATTATGATGATTTTGTTTTGTAATCGTAATATATTGTGATAATTTTCTTTAATAATAAATGAACTAGTCTATAATTGCTAAATATTTAATTCATATTGCTTCAAACTGTTAAAAGAATTTTCAAAGGGAAAAAAAGTTAATTTTACTTATATAGACACTTTTCTTTTTATTGAATGTAACATGTGAAATAAACATATAATTTTTCTAATCTATTCTAAGACTTTTAAGGTAGCCATATTATTTTGTAAGATTAAATTTTAAAACTTAACAATTTTTTTGCATGTTATTGCCATTTTAAGAGGAATTTGCACGATAACTTTTTAATTAAGATCTTTTGCACCAGTCATTCCCAAATTGGTCTATATAGATCTCCAGGGGTCTATGATAACCTCCAAGGGGTTCACGTCAGCAAAAAAAAATTTGGGGTTCAATGAGGAGTAAGTGGGGGTCTATGTGATATTAACTTTCATTAAACTAGATCATGACTTTAATTTTAAAAGATAATTTAATTAAGTGGAAACCAAATTTTACTTATTTTGCAGGTTAATTTGATCGTACAAGGTGACAGCATTATTTTTTTAAAAACGGGAACCATTTCAGGGTTTCTTTCCAGAGTTAAACTAAAGAAGTAAAATACTGGAGAGGTCCGGAATTTTCTCAAATTAACCCAGACAATATGTCAGCACGTTTAACATACGTTCAACATTTAACTGCCTTTTATTTAGATCTTGAAACCAGGTTTGAGAATGCTTTGACTATGGTAATACCACAGTAGGCAATGGATTTATATGGTCATACTGAAAAAAAGTCACATGACAACTGGAACTGATCGTGATATCATCAATGAAGATTTTAAAGTTTAGAAACGGATGCCAGCAATTTTGGCTTTAAAAAGGTAAACCTGTTAGTTGTCCCGAATTATGGAATATAGTGAGGAAGCTTTTAATTATTTTTCCTAATAAGAAGGAGTTTCAACGCAGTTGCCAATCTCCAAAACCAAAAAAGAAACTGGACACTACTAACAGAGGAGATTTAAGGTTAAACCTGACAAGATTGATACTAAATGTTGAAAATGTGTCATTGTAGCTCCAGATTCATCCCTCTCGTTAAAATTAATTGTGTGTTGTTTGGTTATTTTATTTAACAGTTATTTTATATATGAATTAACTTTTAATTTAACTAATTAACATATGCTTTTTAAACTTTAACTCTATACTTCATTAGTTATAAATTGAATTCTTTTAAAGTACTAGTAGTAGTACTAGCCATCAAAAAGACATTTAAAAATTCTCTGCAAAAATTCAATCTTAATTAAGCAGGGTCTACCCTACACCGAAAAACATGGCAAGGGGTCTATGAGACAAAAAAATTTGGGAACCTCTGTTTTACACGAACAATTTGAAGGAATATTTAATGCAGTCTAATAATTAATTATGTGAGTAATTAATTGTATATATTACGTATATAATTTTAATCACGTGTATAATTATGTATATAATTAATTATATATATTATGTGTATAATTAATTATAAAAATACATAAAAAATGTATAATATCTTAAAAATATTGTAAAACATTCTGTATGCTACTAATAAAGTTCCTCAAAATGCATATTTCAAAAAATTTAAAAATTAAGTAAATAAATTATCTACAGTTTAATATGAAGAAATTTTAAGAAAATATTTAAAAGACTGAGATTTTAAACCAAAAATAATACTAATATTTTTAAAAAATACGAACATTTAATGCAAAAACATTCTTTAGATAAATTGCAAAATTTCAAAAGATAATTATTAAATAGATAATTAATTTGAATATAAAGGGACGAGGGGCGTGTTGTGTACCCACCCTGGTGTTTAAAAGGGGTTTTTTTCAGGAGACAGGAAGAAAACTAGAGAGCGGAAGGAGGAAAACCATGCCCTGGATCGAGAAAGCATGAGAGGAGAGATGGACTGCACCGGCTTGGCTTATGAACTGTAATCTATTGCTTCACTAACAAATTGTTTAGAAAATAAGCAATAGTTTTATTTTCAAATTAGACTGTGACAGTCTATTGATGGCTAGCTACTCACGACGTTACAACATAAACGAGAGGCTCTTAATCAGTGTTCCGTAGAGCAATGGTGCACTAAAAATTAAAAAGTCTGTTTTCAGTTTGCAATAGTTTATATATTTACTGTTTCATTTTACTATTATATATCTCAAAAATCCTTTAAAATGTATTTTTCGTGATTGTGAAAAGGTTTAAAAGCGTTAGTATGTATATTTAAGAAAAAAAAATCTAGTAATAATAGGTTCCAATCTATAGCAATACATAAAATCTTTAAAAAAGGCAACAAAAGGATGTCAAAATTATATGACAGAAATAAAAATGAACAGAAAAAGGATTTAATTAAAGTTTTATTGTTACAGAACAATAGTTAATCTGAAAGAATATAGGTACTATATTTTCTTTGATTGTGTGTGTTCCTACTATAAAACTATTTAATTAAAGGGAAAGCAAAATGTGCATCACAGAAATAAAAATATGAACACAATTTATAAAGTAGATACGTGATTTCAAACAAAATCGCTGGGAAAGCCAACTAGATGCATTAAAACCACTAAGGTATCAAGTAGGAGGGATATAAGATGCTTTACTTGCTGTTTGTAATAATTCGGAGATTGACAACTGTATAAAGGCTTCTGGATTATTAAGGTATGTTAAACAAGTTAAACCAGTGATATTCAATCTGCGGCCCGCCGGTCTTTTCTGAGTGGCACGGTCATGGCACATTGCACTAAGAAATTCAATGTTAAAGAACAATGTGCTAAAAATTAAGCAAGGAATTATTTCAATCAAGCAATTAAATATATCGATTTTGTAATCTGTTTTTTAATAGTAGAATGTAAGGAAGAGATTGATAAAAGGAAATAGAAATTACCCCGTAACTATAAAAAAGTCATAAAAATAAATGTTTGTGTGTGCGTGTTTGGTAGAAAAGTTAATATAGCATTAACATAAAAGCCAAAAATTAGTTTTACAAATTTTGTCAAAGTTGCTTTGGTCTTATAATGTGTCTTTTCCATTATCCGCATGTTGCAGCCCGCATGAAATAACTGTCGTGAGTATGCGGCCCGCGTGGATTACCTATCATGTCTTTGCAGCCTGGCAGTAACAAAGGTTGAGTACCCCTGATTTAAGCTCTTATGCTGCATTGTAATTTGGTACAAAATCTTAAATTGTATCAATCTTATAAGTAAACTCTTGCAGATAAAAGACTATGATTTACCATCTGATCTTGAAAAGTTGTAAAGATTTTTTCAAGGATCTTAGATCGGACACAGCCTTTAATGAAATGCTTTGCGATGCTTGAGAACTTCCCAACGAAACTGACATACAGGCTAATTTTGAGCTTCCCAAGCCACTTCATAGAGTTCGAGAGCGAGCGAAAATTAACGTCGCACTGTGTTCAGCTGCACGAGGGTTTTTGGCGACGGACCACGTAATTTTGGACCATGGTCAAGTGTCGTGGACGATACCTGAGCTCTGGCATCCCCCTCTCCTAACTACCACACCACACCCGCGGGTGGACGCTTCAGCTCTAGACAAATTTAGCGTGCCATAGAGTTCGAAGAAGGAATGTTAATTTCGACTATGAAGCACGAGGTGATCCGATAGACGATCCTACTTTAAAATATAAGACAGAGTTTTATTTTTTCACATTAGATAAAGCTATAAATGCACTTGAATCCAGGTTTTGATTTGATCAGTACCCACAACAGCTATTTCCAATTTTTGTACAATATTTGTGATTTAAAATATACTCCTTAAAATGACGAACTAAAGTAATGTAAAGATCTAGAAACAGTATTAACTGATGGGAATTCACCAGATATAAACGCTCTGGACCTGGTAGACGAGATAGTAGCGGTTTTGGCTTTGCTAAATAAAAAAGAAAGTCCAATCGAGATTTTAAAATTCAGATCGAACCTGGATTTTGCTCCAAATATCGGTATAGTTCTAAGGATATTACTTACTCTTCCAATAAGTGTGGCAAGTGGAGAAAGGAGTTTCTCCAAATTAAAATTAATTAAAAAATTTTTACGCTCCACTACTACCGAGGATGGGCTAAACGGCGTGACAACAATAGCCATTGAACATGAACTGGCTGAAGAAATTAATGTCAAAGAAACTATAAAAAAAATCTCAGAATTAAAAGTGAGAAAGAAACACTTTTAAGTTTTTAACTCTCGTTTTAAATGTATTTTTAATATGTAATTAAGTTTTAATATTTAGTGGTTCTATAATTTGTTTTAGTATTTTTTAATACCTGTATTTTATAATTATACACTAGAAAAGACTTTTCTTTTTTTTCTGTGCAACTCTAATTTATTTTAATTTAGTGCCAAAAATATAAATTAATAATTTTTTTTTTGTTAATCAAAACTTCATTATTATTGACAGCATTTTTTTGCTCACGTTTTATTTTACCATTAAACATGGGGAAGGTATAGATTATATCATTTAATTCTTGTTATAAACGGGGGGCGGTATTTTACCTCTTTGCCCGGGGCGGCGAAACTCCTAGCGCCGGCCCTGAAGTGAGGCTTTTGATTGATTGAATATTAACGTCGCACTGTTCAGCTGCACGAGGGCTTTTGGCGACGGACCACGTAATTTTGAACCATGGTCAAGTGACGTGGACGACACCTGAGCTGGCAACCCTCTCCTAACTACCACACCACACCAACGGGAGGACGTTTCAGCTCTCGACAGATTTAACGTGCATCGCTGCCCTACACGGCGGGTCTTTAGTGGTACTGGACTCGAACCCGTGACAAAGCAAGCCACGGTCCGATACCTATACCACTCGGCTACCACGGCCACCCCTGAAGTGGGGCATACAAACCAAGAGGGAAAGGTCTCAAAAATTTAAAGTTTCAAGGTTCTGCCAAAATTGGAATTAGTTGCCCGGCAGTAATAAAAGTTAGACAGAGTACTGAAAATGTAGTAGTGCATTATCTCCCGAAGCATCAAAATCATGAAACTCAATTGGAGCACAAGGTTATCAGAGTCTGATAGGAAAACTATTGCCAGTATAGTATTTTATTTATATTAGGGTTTCATTATTCTAAATTTTATTATTAATTACTATTATTAGTTTTGTTTATTTATTTTCAGGAAGATTAAAAAAAGGTGTTAGTGAAAAAAAATTTGTACAGGTTATTAGAGAAGAAATTACTGTTGACAGTGGCAGAAAGATGCTTATTGAAAAAAAGGTTATCCATAATATTAAAAGGGACTTCAATATTAATGATTATGTTATAAGGCATGAATTTGATGCAGTGAGTGTCAAACTATGGTCTCAAGAAATGAAAAATAATGGAGAAAATTGTATTGTTTTTTTTTCAAAGAGCAGGGACAATCAGGGAATGACTATTGTTTAAAGGATGAAGATTTTGTCCCCATAATCATGACAGATTTTCAGAAAGAAATGATTACAAAATATGGAAAGAACAAAATTTGTATTGATGGAACACATGGGCTAAACAGCTATGATTTTAATTTATACTCAGTTCTGGTAGTTGATGAACATAAAAATGGAATACCTGTGGCATTTTGTTTTTCCAACAGAAGTTCTGAAGATCTAATCATAATTTATTTTAGTGTCAATAAAAGTGCTGAGGGTAAATTCGAAAATACAGCATTTATGACTGATGATGCTCCAGCATTTTATAATGCTCGGAGTTATGTGATGGGCACAGTTAAAAATGTCTTATTGTGTGCTTGGCATGTCACAAGAAACTGGCACCAAAATTTAAACAAAATTAAAAATCCTGAAAAGAGTAAAATTGTTAATAAAGCAATAAAGGCAGTGAAAGATGAACTACGTTTAGAAACATTTACTAACCTAATGAAGCAATTCATAGAAGACTTATTAAATGACCCAGACACTTCAGAATTCGGAAAATATTTCCAGCAAAGTTATGCTCAGAGACCTGAAAAATGGGCCTATTGTTACAGAAAGGGTCTGGGCATAAATACAAACATGTATTTAAAGTTCCTTCATAAAAAAAATTAAGTACCATTATTTTAATGGAAAACATGTGAAGAGATTAGATGTTGCAATAGCAATAGATGGTCTCTTAAAACTTGTAAGAGACTTAATATTTCAACATTTAATTAAAATTACAAAAAAAACCCATTTCCTCTGATAAACTATAAAAAATTGTCAATAGCCACAGATTAAGTCCAGAGATTCAAAGCAATAGAATTAAAAAATTCGCAGATAACAAGTAGAAAATTGAATCTAATCATTCCAAATATTTAATATGCAAGAAAGAAGAAGAATGCGATAGATTATGTTACATCAAATGTACTGCCTGCAAAATTTGTATTCATTCCTATACATGCACTTGTGTAGACAGTTTAAGAGGAAATATTTTCAAGCACACATTCATAAAGTTGCCCTAATGTTTTAAAATGATGATACACATAATGAAGAAATACAAGAAATTTATTTAAATCAAAATGATATTTTAAAAGAAAAATTTGATGTTTTACCGTGTAGCTCTAAATCTGCTAATAATGATGGTCGTGAATCCAAAAACAGAAAAATTGAAAGCATTCTTGCTCTTATTCATGAACACGAGTGTACACCAGAAGAAGAGAATAAAATTAACAGGAACCTAGATAGTATATTAAATATTTTCTATAACAAAAAGGAGCACAATAATAAAAGAATTAAAAAATGATGGAATCCTCAACTATAAATATAAAAAAGAAGATTGAAAAACAACCTGGATATTTCTCTACACGAAGAAAAAAATGCACTGCCAGTACACTCAAAAATAACACTACTGAAGATGTAAACAATATATTAAAGAAGGATTACTGTTAAATTCACAAGACATTACATCCCTCAATACAGATTTTGACCATACTTATTGCAATCAAAATAAATAATTCCTAACTGGTGTGGTTCCTGTGCTTAGTTTAGTTAATAAATAAGATTAATTTATTTTCATTTTTGTGATTCTTTCAAGTCATACACATTTAACTACTGGCATAAATATGAAATTAAAATATATCCTGGTGATTATATTTTATCTCATATTATGTGTGTGTTGAAAAGAAAACAGCTTAAATGTTATTTTAATATAATATTAATACATGTACATATATATGTATTAATATTATATTATATTGAGAAAGAGTTATTCTTAAAGGATACTTTTAAAAAATTACTTGATAAGTTGACAAATTGCTTAATTAATTCTTCTTGAAAAAAAATAGAATCTAAACCTAGGCGAATCAATTACATGTTATATATATAAATTAAGATTATATTTCTAATATATTTTATGCTTTATGTAGATATTTTAATGAAATTTACATAGTTAAAAAAAATTGTCTTTTTCAGTCATATTTATTTTGTGCTAGCTGCATGGCCCCTAGTTGCACGGACTTTTTCAAGTTATAAAATAAATAAAATTCAGCCTTTTATAGCAAACATGATATTTTTTAAAGAGTTTAGAGTTATTGCAAGACAAAAATTAAAAATAATTTTTTTAATGAGTGTTCACATTATAAATAATTTTAATTTAATTGCAATTTGACCTTACAGTAAAGAATGATATCATAAAAACATATATTTGAATGTAAGAGAGGAAATTATCATTCTAAAAAGGTAAATAGAAATGAATCAATGAAAATATTAGTAAAAATTATAACAGAAGTATATTTATGATATGGGAACTATGAGTGAAATAACCTGAAAGAGATAAACCAAAAGAAAAAAATTATGTGATAAACGTTTTACTAAAATATAATCAAATAACATATATTAGGAAGCCTTCAACTGGAAAAAAAGTGAATTAGTACAAACTAAAATTTTAAAAAAACAGATAAAATAAGCCTACATTGTAATTTAATTAAATTTTCTGTAGCATTAAATTAATATTACATGAGGAATGGATGTAATACTATCTAACTTCTATATTACATTTAATATATACACTGGTGTGCAAAATTTAAGCAACAATGAAAAAATTTAGCAGATAGCCATGAAATTGCAGAAAAGGAGGTCTGGAGATCAGTACAGTGAACAAGAAAGTCAGCAGAAACGTCATGCGTATGCAAATATCGGGAACCAAACGTCAGAAGCGACGTGAGCTTACGCAAAACGCGTGATGTCGGCGCGCGCTGCTCAACAGTAGAATCAAATGAAGGACGGAGACGCAATTCAACATATTCGTTGCAAGTGCCAGTGAGTCAGTTCGTGAAATATGGCTAGAAGAAATCACCTCGACAAATTCACACGTGGAAAAAGGATCGGAAAGTTGGAGGAATGGCGTACCGTCACCAGTGTAGCTGCAGAGTTCGGAATCAATAAAAGTGTCGTTTCGCGCGCTTGGAAAGCGTTCTAAACCACAGGTACAGCTGTTAGAAAGGTTGGTGGTGGCCGCCCGAGGACGACAACTGCAGGGGATGACCGATATATCATCCTGCAAGCGAAAAAAGGCCGACGGTAGTCAGCAAGCGCCATTGCTCAGCAACTCTCTACGGCAAAGGGGCGACAAGTGTCGCGGTTTACTGTGGCCAGGCGCCTTCACAAAAGGGGGGGGGCCTATTCGCCCACCGTCCTGAACGCTGCCTATAGTTGAAAGTTGACCACCGACGCCACCGTTTACAGTGATGCAGAGAGCATAAAAACTGGACAACTGTCAATGGAGCCGTGTCCTCTTTACGGATGAGAATCAGTTCAGTACCAGAAGAGATTCTCAACGCGTTTTGATTTGGAGAGAGATCGGGACATGGTTTTATACCAATAACATCTAGGAAGGACACCATTAAGGTGGTCCTGGAGTTCTTGTCTGGGGAGGCATCATGCTGAACGGGCGAACTGAGCTCCACATTTTCGATAGAGGGTCTGTAACCGGGGATCACTATTGTGAGGAGGTACTTCTTCCCTATGTGCGTCTATTCCGAGGTGCTATTGGTTAGACTTCATTTTTATGAATGACAATGCACGGCCACATCGGACTCTTGCTGTTGAGGAGCTGCTGGAAAGTGAAGATATCACTCGAATGGATTGGCCAGCGTACTCCCCAGATTTAAATCCCATCGAACATGTGTGGAATGCTTTGGGGAGACGTATTGCAGCACGCTTACATCATCCGGAGAACACCCAAAAACTCAAACAGATGCTGATTGAAGAATGGGCACTCCTACCGCAAGAAATGTTGCACCAGCTGGTTCTGAGTATGCGGAGACGGTGCGAAGCAATCATTGCAGTGAGGGGAGGGCATATACCATATTAAGAAACATCTGCTTGTTGTTCTTCCTGTTGGATAGACCATCATGAGTCACGATACTATGCGTTCAATAAAGCTTGTTTTTGTTTGATTCCATACCGTATGCATTATATTCCTTTTTCAACGCCGATGCTTTCGTCATCCTTTACGTACATAATACTCTTCCTCATTTCTGAATTTCATGTCTCTCAGATGATTTTTCGTGAAGTTATTGCAATAAGCCCACCTGTTGCTTAAGTTTCGCACACCAGTGTAATTTAGATGTAATACAATAATGATAAAATTAAATTAGTAAGAACTAAAATAAAAAAAACCCTCTAAAACAGACCTACGTTGAAAAAAACCATAATGAACCTAATGAGAGAAATAAACCTTGTTGATAAAAAATTTATATTTTAAACAATACTTATTTGCAATATTTCAATTAAAAATCATTGTATTTCTTTTGCAAAGAGCAAGCAAATCAGAAACTACTATGATAAATAACTACAGAGATAATTGAAATATATATGGACAGTAAGATATGTATAAAGCATATGATCTTCATAAAACTAAAGGAAAAACATTATTATAGGCAAAGTTGAACCGTGATGACATGAGACGTAAAATCTCATCAACACTGAATTGTAAAGAAATTCAAAGAGAAAGAAATAGAAAATCCTATCAATCTGCATCTTTTTTCTGCAAACATTTTTCAATCACAAATAGTATAAATAGAATATATATTTCAAAAAACAAAAAATCTGATCAACGCTGATCAGCATCTGATCTGTTTTCCTGTAATGATGAGAACATGGTATTTGTTGATGAAGGAAGAAAAGAAATAACCTTTTTTTCCAATCAAAGGAAATGTCATTGAAATATATGCAAATGCATAAGTATAAAATCTTCAAAAATCTATATGAAGAATAGATTGTCAGAAAGAAATCAAACCATGATGCCACACGAAAGAAATTGCATTAACACTGAACTTTAAAATGCATAAGAAAATAACTTTGTTGTTCTTTCAATCACATCCATAGTTTCAGTGAAAACCTTCTTGATACGTAATGTTAACTATCTTTCCATGAGAACAAATATGAGGACTTATCGGTTATCAAAACCATGAAGCCAAATACAGCAACATGTAGGAAAAATGCCAAAATTTAGTTAATACCAATTGACATAAAAAGGATAGTTTTTTTTCAAATATTGTCCATCTGTTAATAGTAATTAGCTATTTTTTATATTTTTGTTATACTGCTAGCTAGGATTTTCTACTTTATTGTTAGAACAAGCAAGATTTAGAATTTGTCAAGTAACAAAGAAAATCAATGTTTTTTCTGACAGAAAGAGACTGTGTAAAAAATTTTTTGGTGAATAAATAATCATGATCTAAGATTCTGTTAGGAAAAGCTTCACAAATTATTGTTTAGCTGAAAAACTAACTTTTGAGTCACAGTATCATATAACTTAAGCCCCCTATATTCATAAGTAAGGAAATAAACAAATATAAAACTGCATGAGACTGAAACTGGAATTATAAGATTCATTTAAATTAAAAGGTTATCTAAATCAAAAATTTAAGCCCTAATTTTGATAAAATTACTATATACAGTTCTGAACAAACAAAACGCTAACAAAAAATCTTAATTATGTGTGAAAAATTAAAACAGATTCTTTATACAAAGCAAAAGTGTAGATATTTTAATGAAATTTACATAATTTTAAAAAAATGGCTTTTTCAATCATATTTATTTTATAATACAATAAATTACTCTCATTAACTAAATTAATTGCAAATTCTACTGAGGTTTGATATTTTATGCTTTAATTTTTCTTCATACAGAGCAAATGTGTAGATAATTTAATGAAATTCACGTAACTCAATATATTTGGCTTTTTCTGTCACATTTACTTTTTTATACAATAAATTATTTTCACTAACTAAATGAATTGCAGATTAAACTGAGGTTTGATAAATAATCATGAGATATATTCACAAACATAAATAATATTTTGGACAACAGATGGCGATAGCACTGCATTAAAAGAACTTTATCTGGGTGCAGCAGCGCTGTCTTGATCCACTCCTTTAACCAGGGAGATGGGGAATCAGCGAGCGGTCTCTATCTAGACGCGGAGGTCAAAGATCCGGGGCTAAGGAAAAGAGCGACGAGAACAGGGGCCAAGTAGGGACCCACCACCCGTTGTTCACAAGATAGACGCGTTCACCACACTCAACACTATCGGGAAGATTAAGTGTCATCAATTGTACTAGAACTATCGTTAAGAGCCAGCGGTGTTTAATTGAATTGTGAATCTTTTATTATATATGTGTAAATGTCTGTCGTAGAGAGTAGAACTGTATCTATTGTCAAACATTAAACGTAAGTTTAGCAAAAAACAAGTGTAATCATTGAATACCCCTAGAACTGAGCTATAATCCTACAATATATATATATATATATATATATATATATATATATATATATATATATATATATATATATATATATATATATATATAACAAATAGAAAAAATTGGATAAACTTAACTAAGTGTATCACACTAAATGCAAAAAAATAAATAAATAAATAAATTAAATCAAAATAACTCATGCTAAATTCAAACCATAAGTAAATCATCATAGCTTTGACGCAAACAAAATAGCCACAAATACAAACATTATATACTGATAAAAGAAATGATTACATGTGAAACAGACATAATCAATAAGAACTTGACTGAGATTTTGGTTGCGGCAAAAAAATTTTTAAAAACGTAACTATGTTGGCACTAAAAAAACAGACACAACATTTAACCATCTAACATCGAAATTATGACATGAATAATATGATGTGCATGTATAAAAAAAATGTAACATTTTACGATGCTTATTAGCCTAAGAAATTGTAATAATTCGCTACATTGATTACAATGTAAGATAAATATTGCAAGTTAAATTTGGAATTTTAAATGATGTGTGTGTGCATGTGATCAGGATGCAATCCCAATGTTTACAAAGACGGAAAAATTGCACCCCCCCCCATTTCTTGTGAAACAACGATTGCCCGCAACCGTTGTTCGAGCATGCGCAGTGGGCGCCGCGCGGCGGGGGTTCAGTTTATTTAGCGAAACGAGGATTAAGAGTTTTTAGAGTGTGTGTGGGAGATCAGACGAGAGAGAGCGCGGAATTACGGTGACCATCGTAAGTGTTCCGACATACTCCCCGAGCAACCGAGTGTGAAAATAAAGGAGTTGTGTCAACATCCTCGTCTGGTTTCCTGAGAAAAAAACACATAGGGACCACTCCCCAACATGGTCCGTTCAGCCGAGCCGGAGAAGTGAGCTATTCAAGGTGACGTGAATAGTGGTCTTTTTTTTTGTGTTTTTATTATTATAAATTGAGAACTAAATTAATTTTAGAAAAATGTTTAAGAACTGGCGTAAGGAAGACCTTCGTAGCTCTTCAACTTGGTGAGACTGTTGCTGAAAAAGTAACTATCGTTGAGTTAACTGAAATTATTAAAGAAAATCAATATTTTAAAGAGGATGTTGAATTTGTTAAAGAATTAATTCAATATACGATCGAGGACCGTAAGAGAGCAGAGGAAGACCGTAAGCGAATGCGAGTAGAGGAAGACCGTAAAAAAGAAGCGGAAAATAGGTTACGAGAAAAGGAGCTTGAGCTTGAACTTGCACGTTTAAATATTAGAGTTAATTCAGATAACGAGAGAAAAGGTGAGGGTTGTGTACAGGCTGGATGCGTTGATGAAAAGTGTTGGAATCCTAACGGTGAAGGTGCCTAATAGTTACTGGTTGGGCATTCTTTTTCGCTTCGTTAGAAAGAGCCTTTGTATAAAAAAATGTGCCCAAGAAATTCAAGTCGGAGATTTTATTAAATTTGTTGGGAGAAAAAGCTTCAAATGTGTTAGCATATGTTAAAGATGACGAGCTTAACAATTATGAACAACTAAAATCAATAATACTAAGAGAATGTGAGCCAAGTGCAAATCAATTCCTTGAACAATTTAAAAAAGCTACGCGTCATCCAAATGAAACATATATTCAATATACTTCTCGCTTAATTACAAATTGGCAGTATTACTTAAAAATAAGGAAGGTCTCTGATTTTGACAACTTAAACGATCTTATTGTGTCCGACAAAATTTTCAGTTCGCTTGAAAAAGAGGTAGCGTCACACATTTCCGTTTGAGTAGGAAATGATTGGTTTCGCCCACTAGAGCTTGCCAAAGAGATAGACTTGTATAACACTTCTCGGGAAAAAAGCTTAAAACTTTTGCCGAATGTCCTTACTAGAAATAATCCAGTGGAAAACGCGTCAAGGGTATTTTTGAGTGAGATTAAAGATTCTAAATGTATTTGTTGCGCTAAATCGCATCCATTATATAAGTGTGCAGTGTATTTAAAACTTCCCATAAATAAGAGAATTGATCTGATTAAAACTAATAACCTTTGCTTTAATTGTCTTTTTTCATCTCATAGAACGAAAGACTGTAAATCGAGATTTGTTTGTTCTGAGTGTCAAGAGACATCATAAAACGATACATTATACAGCCGAAAACCAGGAAGTAACGAATTCCACCTTTGAACCTCTTAACACATCAGCGCCAGTCTTCGAGCCGCGATTAGAAACTCATAACTTACTAACCGCAACGAGTATAAACAGAAAAAAATGTGTTTTGCTAAGCTCAGCAATTTGTTACATTAAAAGTGAAAATAGTTTATTCCCATTCAAAGCAATTTTAGACAGCGGATCTACATCTAACTTTTTAACGAGGAGCTTATGCGATTTAATTGGATTGAAAAAATACAAGACTAATGTTTCGGTTTTGGGACTAAACAAAACAGTAATTCAAATAGACTCGCGTGTTTCAGTATATATTAGCAATAAAGAAGGGAGTTACATTAAAACATTAGACTTTTTTTGTACCAACAATAACGGAAGATCTTGTTCCAACAACGAAAATCGATTGTAATCTGAATAACATTCCCAATCTTAAATTAGCTGACAAAAATTTCAATATTCCAGAGCGCGTGCAAATGCTATTAGGGGGGTGCAGAAGTATTTTTTGAATTAATGTTACCCGGACAGTTTAAGATGAAGGGTTCAAATGTTATTTTTCAAAACACTGTTTTCGGATTTATCGTTTCCGGATCTACTTCTGCAGACGCGAAGGGAAAAGAGAACATTGTGGGTTTATTCAGGCTGCGGATAATCTAGAGCATTCAATTAAGAAGTTTTGGGAAATCGAAAATACAGAAACCGATTCTGTTAAAACCAGTGAATTAGATATTTGCGAAGACCATTTTAAAAACACTCATTCGAGAGATGACCAGGGGAGATATACGGTGGCGATGCCATTAAAAGATCCTTCATGTCTTGGTGAATCCAGACAAACCGCGATTCAGAGATTAAACTCTTTGTGGAAACGACTAAGTGGAGATAAAGAATATTTGTCCCTGTATGAGAAATTTTCATAGGAATATGAGGATTTGGGCCACATGAGGGAAATCAAGGCGAATGGATCTGGAGTTTCATTTTACATGCCACACCATGGTGTTTATCGCCCCGAAAAGTCTACAACTAAACTGAGAACTGTTTTTAATTCATCAAGTCCTTCAACGAGTGGGAAATCTCTAAATTCAATTCAATTTAATGGCGGACTGGTCCAAGAAGACCTCTTTTCCATTATGGTTCGCTTCCGAAAGCACAAGTATGCCTTTACTTACGGATATAGAGAAAATGTTTCACATGATAAACATTCTCCCGGAGAAAACGTGTCTGCAAAGAATTCTGTGGAAGAAGGGCATAGGAGAGCCAATAAAAATGTACGAGTTAACTACAGTCACCTACGGCACAGTTAGTACTCCTTATCTAGCCACGAGAACTTTGAAACAGTTAGCGATGGATGAAGCTAATAATTTTCCTTTAGCAGCTCCTGTGGTGCTGAGTGATTGCTACATGGATGACATACTATCGGGATCCGACAGTATAGAAGAGGTAATCGAATTGCAGCATCAATTAATAAAAATGTTCAAGACCGCAGGGATGCATCTTCATAAGTGGTGTGGAAATTTACCCGAGATAACTTCCAATCTACAGGAGTATGCTTTCTTGGAGTCTGATGTGACTAAAGCGCTAGGAATAATTTGGAATCCTAAGTTAGACTGTTTCCTTTTCAGAATAGAGCAACAAAGGCCAACTTCATTCACCAAAAGAATGGTTTGTCTATTATTGCAAGAATCTTTGACCCTTTGGGTCTCCTTGGACCGATCATAACTTGGGCAAAGATATTTATGCAAAGGTTGTGGTTGCTGGAATTGGGATGGAGTGATGAACTTCCTTTTAAAGAAGAAAAGGAGTGGCGTCAAGTTATCGATTCTTTGGAAGCCGTGAATAACGCTTCTATTGACAGATGTATTGTAATTCATAGAGCGGAGAGCATTCAGTTACATGCATTTAGCGACGCATCGGAAAAGGCGTATGATTCATCCATTTATCTCAAGTCTATATCTGCCCTTGGAGAAGTCAAAGTGTGTCTCGTAACAAGTAAAAGCCGAATGTCGCCTCTGAAGCAGATTTCCATTCCAAGACTGGAACTGTGTGGGGCAGTTCTTACCGCTAAATTGATGAAGGTGAAGGAGGCATTGAATCTTCATATTACAGCTGCGCATTTTTGGTCGGATTCGACAATTGTGATTTCATGGATACATCGAGAATCAAGAGAATTGAAGACGTTCGTGGCTAATAGAGTGTCTAAGATTCATCAAACTAAGTTCCCGTGACCAGTGGCATCACATTGCATCAGAACAGAATCCTGCAGATGTGTTATCTAGAGGACTACTTCCTGAGGAGCTTCGTGACGACTCTCTATGGTGGCATGGTCCTGAGCTTCAACAGAGTGCTTATTCAACTACTGTCATTGCGGAACCAACCCAGAGAGATGACTTTGACTGCGAACTAAGGGTGTCTGAGAGAACTCTGGAGACTTCATTGCTGAATTCTAAGAACTTTGACTTTTTCAACCATCTTATGGACATTTCTAATAATTATTTTAAAATAATACATATTGTTTCTTATATTTATGGATCTTTACACAATTGCAGATCCAAGGTTAAAAAGAGGCGACCTTTAACTACAAGTGAGGTAAATGATGCAGAAACCTGGCTTATTAAACAGGACCAGAGAGAGAGAGTGGTATTAACTTAAGTGACCCGTCAGGTAATCTTAAATCTTTGAACATATTCCAGGATGATAAAGGAATCCTGAGAGTTGGTGGAAGGCTGGAAAAAGCTTCCATACTCTACAGCCAAAAGCATCCAGCTATACTGGCTAAAAATTCTAAATTGAGTAAAATATATTTCATAAATTTGCATAAGAAATTATTTCACGTTGGTCCACAACTGAATGCAGTAAGATTGAGATTTTGGGCTTTAGGAGGTAGAAACCTAGCTAGGAAAACGGCTCATACTTGTGTGGTGCGTTTCAAGTGTAAAAGAATTTCCTCTTCTCAAATAATGGGCAATCTTCCATATGAAAGAGTAAATAAGGCCCCTCCATTCAGTATAACTGGACTAGATTTGGGAAGTCCATATTTTGTAACTTACAAACACCAGAGAAAGGGCGTTTTGAATAAAATTTATGTTTGTGTTTGCATTTGCTTTGTGACTCGTGCCATTCACCTAGAAATTCTTTCCGATTTGACTTCGGATGCAATAATTACGACCCTTAAGAGATTCATGTCTAGGCGAGAGGAAAATGTTCCAAAATTTTTACGGACAATGCGACAAATTTTGTTGGTGCGAATTCTCAACTAAAGGTATTTTATAAGAACCTTGACTTTCCAGATCAAAATATGGCGGCATATTTCACTGAGGAAGGTAATGAATGCAATTTTATTCCACCAAGGGCCCCACATATGGGAGGTCTTTGGGAGGCGGGCATAAAGTCAGTGAAATATCACCTCAAGCGAGCACTGGGAAGATCCCGACTCACATATGAGGAGTCTGAAACGGTGATTATCCAGGTGGAAGGAATTTTAAATTCCAGACCCCTTACACCAATATCCAATGATTTTGATAACTATGAAGTATTAACGCTTGCTCATTTCTTGATTGGTAGAACAATTACTTTTATTCTTGAGCCCCCATAGTAATTAATATTAATGACAATAAATTAAGCCGTTGGCAGAAAACAACAAAAGTAATTCAGGTAGTTTGGAAAAAATGGAGTACCGATTATCTGAATACTCTCCAACAGAGAGGAAACTGGATGATCGAGAAAGACGATGTAATGTGTGGTACAATGGTAAATGTAAAGGAGGATTTTATACCAGTTTGCAGCTGGCTTTTAGGGCGCGTCGTTGAGATCTATCATGGTTTTGATGGTAAAGTGAGAGCAGTCAGAATTAAAACAAAGATAGGAGAATTTAAGAGGCACATAACTAATATCTGTATTCTACCTATAGATGTAAATAGTCAAGGTCAATTTCCAATTAGGAAATTATGTGTTTATCTTAAAATTGTGCTATTGTAAATTTAACTTTTTTTTACTGAAAATTTATAGTATCTTATACAGAGTGTTTTTTTTTCAGGTATAGAAGTTTAAGTTGGCATTACTTTCCAAGATGGCGACTGGTTTAACAGCTGTCAAGTGATTTATTCTCAGTTTAGTTTGGCAATTCATCGTGAATAGACTCACGCCTAAACAACGCTTTCAAATTGTGCAATTTTATGTCGAAAATAATAGTCGATTTTCATAAGCGAATTTTGGTTAGCGATGAAGCGCACTTCTGGTTGAATGGCTACGTCAACAAACAAAACTGCCGCATTTGGAGTGAAGCTAATCCACAAGTGTATGTCGAAACACCGTTACATCCAGAAAAACTGACTGGTGCGCTTTATGGGCTGGAGGAATCCTTCTTCAAAAACGATGAAGGCCTCAACGTTACAGTCAATGGTGATCGGTATAGAGCCATGATTACTAACTTTTTCATTCCTGAATTGAAAAATCATGATGTCCAGGAGCTGTGGTTCCAACAAGACGGCGCAACATGTCACACAGCTCGTGCCACAATCGATTTATTGAAAGACACTTTTGGTGACCGCCTAATTTCATATTTTGGACCTGGGAATTGGCCTCCAACATCTTGTGATTTAACACCGCTAGACTATTTTTTGTGGGGCTATCTAAAGTCATTGGTCTATGCAGATAAGCCACAAATGCTTGACCATTTGGAAGTCAACATTCGCCGTGTTATTGCCGATATACGTCCACAAATGTTGGAAAAAGTCATCGAAAATTGGACGTCCAGATTGGACTACATCCGAGCCAGCCGTGGCAGTCCTATGCCAGAAATCATATTTAAAATGTAATGCCACAAGATTATCTTTCGAATGAAAAAAAATTCATGTCAATCGAATAATACATCGTTGTTTTATTGCAATTTAAAGTTCTATACCTCTCAAAAAAGCACCCTTTACAACACCAAAAAAAATTATATCGAATCTCTATTTTTACAAACAGTAACAATCTTAATTAGCCTCTGTGTGTATTCCAGTATTTTGCCACTACTAATAACTCAAAACTATAACCTAACTACACATACACAAAATCATTAATATAAAAATTCCATTATCTGACTACACACCTATTTCCAAATTACAATCCAAAAAAACAAGACTGAAATAATATCTCTCAGTACTCAACTCAATAATCTGACCAAACGCTGCTATTCAGAAAAAAATTAATCTGAACTAACAGGCCGAATACAAACTAACTTAAATCAAACATTCAATACACATGCCAAATAGTACACAAAGCGAGACAAAAATTATTGACTGTACAATTCCTTCACTAAACAAGAATTCAAATGAAATAACTGCAAAAAAATATTAAATCGACAACACAAACAACTAAATTGAATTGAAAGACCTAATCGACAGTAAATCAACTTTCAAAGTCTTTTTAAAGGAAATGAAATTTTTTAATGTTTACTAATCTATTAAGTTTTTCTTGTATTTTCTTTTTTTTAGGTACCATAGCCTGTGTTGCTCTCTATATCCCCTTCAACCTTTCAACCTTTCAATCAACCTAATCGACAGATTCTACAAGTTTAAATGTAAAATAGAAATTAAACGACAAACACAAAATTAACATCAGTAGAATCGATTAAAACATCGAGATAATTTTTAAGGGGGAAAAAAGTAAAACAACCAGCTATATAAACAAACATCCATAAAAGCACAAGTTGCAATAATATCGATATTCAGTAAAAAAAACAGCCAAAAAAATAATACACTATCATCAACATATCATCTATCAATAATGCATCCCACAAAATACTTTATTTAAAAAAATATTGCAGGATAAAAGAATTCACATGCAAAGTAAATAATCATAACAATCAAGTAAACATGAACTAAAATTATTCAAGCAGGAGACAATGAACAAAAGTGTAAATAAGTGAGTAATAATAACAAAAAAATATTTGATTAGTCAAAATGCTAATTAGGTAAACATTAATTATACCTCAAATTTCTTGACAGGTGTACAAAGAGACCCCGAAATTCGATTTCTGTTGCAAACAACATGTACTTAACATTAACATAAAATTGATTGATTGATTGAATATCAACGTCACACTGTTCAGCCACACAAGGGCTTTTGGCGACGGACCACGTAACTTTGAACCATGGTCAAGTGACGTGGACGACACCTGAGCTGGCACCCCTTCTCCTAACTACCACACCAACGGGAGGACGTTTCAACTCTCGACAGATTTAACGTGCATCGCTGCCCTACACGGCGGGTCTTTAGTAGTACTGGGCACGAACTTGTGCCAAGCCAAGCCACGTTACGAAACCTATACCACTCGGCTACCGCGGCCACAAACATAAAATTGAAATGACGTGTATACAATATAAACGGTGTTTTTTTAGAGGTATAGAAATTTAAATTGCAATAAAACAACGATGTATTATTCGATTGACATGAATTTTTTTTCATTCGAAAGATAATCTTGTGGCATTACATTTTAAATATGATTTCTGGCATAGGACTGCCACGGCTGGCTCGGATGTAGTCCAATCTGGACGTCCAATTTTTGATGACTTTTTCCAACATTTGTGGCCGTATATCGGCAATAACAGGGCGAATGTTATCTTCTAAATGATCAAGCGCTTGTGGCTTATCCGCATAGACCAATGACTTTACATAGCTCCACAGAAAATAGTCTAGCGGTGTTAAATCACAAGATCATGGAGGCCAATTGACAGGTCCAAAACGTGAAATTCGGCGGTCACCAAACGTGTCTTTCAATAAATCTATTGTGGCACGAGCTGTGTGACATGTTGCGCCGTCTTGTTGGAACCACAGCTCCTGGACATCATGATTGTTCAATTCAGGAATGAAAAAGCTAGTAATCATGGCTCTATACCGATCACCATTGACTCTAACGTTGTGGCCTTCATCGTGTTTGAAGAAGTACGGACCAATGATTCCACCAGCCCATAAAGCGCACCAAACAGTCAGTTTTTCTGGATGTAACGGTGTTTCGACATACACTTGTAGATTAGCTTCATTCCAAATGCAGCAGTTTTGTTTGTTGACGTAGCCATTCAACCGGAAGTGCGCTTCATCGCTAAACAAAATTCGTTTATGAAAATCGGGAACAACGGCAATCTCGTTTGGGGCCCATTCGACGAATCTGCGCCTTGCTTGATCATATTTAAAATGTAATGCCAGAAGATTATCTTTCGAATAAAAAAAAATTCATGTCAATCGAATAATACATCGTTGTTTTATTGCAATTTAAATTTCTATACCTCTTAAAAAACACCCTTTATATATAAATAATCGAAAAATATTGCACTACAAGAATTGTTGAAATCCATGATATATGGAATAAAATTGTGCAATATTGTATACATGTTTTACACAGCAAAAAAAAATTTTCATCTTCTCACACAAAAGAAAAATTATGTACTCAAAAGTAACCAACCAAAACAAGGTTCCGTGCTCTAGGTGTGGACTCTTCTTCAGTGACGGAATGTCAATAATAAAAAAAAATTCTCACTCTCTCTAAAAATGGTGCAATAAGAATTAAACTAATTTTAACAGTATTGTTTGCACGAGTCCTTAAATTATATCGCGGATTCGAAGTAATACTTTTCACCTCCGTATCGACTGGTAGTTAATCATCTAAATTGTTTAGGTGCTAATATGAAAATCTCTTAATAAAAGGAATCATTTGACTGACGTGTGTTAAACCTCTTTCTCAATTGCTCAACATTTTGAACTGTTTAATTAACGTTAGAAAAACGCTCTACTTCTCTATAAGGATCTTCGAACTTAGGTCTTAGCTTTGAAGATAAATTAGATTTAATTGTTAAGCGTCTTAATGAAACACAAGAAACCGATTTTGTAATCATAATGATGCGACTTTTTTATCCTTGCACTTAGATTAATGTGCGATGCCTCTTGCTCTCTCTCTCTCTCTCTCTATGTTTCAAATTCTCCAAACCCTTCTGAAAAATTTGCTCTAAAAGGAGGTAAAAGCTTCTCAACATATTCGTACTTATTTTATGGTGTGTCGGAGTTTTTCCGTTAAGTGTAAGACAATCGAATGTCCCTGCCGTGTTGCAAGAAGAAAGGCGACGCGTACGCGTAGCCTCATGAATCACAGGAGTTTAATGCTAACATAGTGTGTGTGAGTTCATTCCAATCGTTTGTATCATGTGTAATTGATGCAAGGATATTGGCCAGTGATTGATTTGATTTCTCTACTCTCCCATTGACTTGAGCTGAATAATTTGAAATGTCTTTTTTGAATACCCATAACTCTGCAAAATTCCGAGAATTCAGAACCTTTAAAATACGTGGCATTATCAACAACTTATTTGTGGGGGCAGCCACACTGTGTACAACATAATTATCAAAGAAAGCCTTAGAGAAATCGTGCTTGACTTGATATGAGGAAGTGGAACAATATGAATGTACTTTGTAAAAGCATCAATCATAGAAAAAACATAACTATTACCTTTAGGCGTGGTCTTTAAGGGACCGAAAACATCAATGTGACAAGTTTCTCCCGGTTCTTGACTCTGCTGTACTGGTTGATGTGGTGCTGGTTGTATTTTGAAAGCATTTTTTTTCGAGATAAACATATGATGCAGGAACGATCAAAATTTTTAGTATTCTTGTACATGTTATGCCAAAAGAAATTTTCACTGAGTCAGTGGTAAGTTTTAAAAAATTTAAGATGTTCTCCATATTCGGAATGAACTGATTCGAGAATCTTAGCTTTAAGACAATGTGTAATACAAACTTGCTTTCTAATAGTAGACCTGGGAGACTTGGATGGGCGTTTAGACAAATGACATAACACAAACCTTCCTCATTAATAAAACAACTGCTAATTTGGGGGCTAACGTCTTTTTGATAAATTTTCTGTATAATGTCTTTGAGAGTTTCATCTTGCTTTTGCATTTCAATGAGATCCTTCGAATCGGGCAAAGCTATTGTAAAAGTATTGACATAGCAAGATAAATGATCAGCGACTGAATTTAGTGATCCTTTACATAATTAGTCTCATAATTAAATTCTTCGAGTGCCAATTTCCAACGTAATATCTTAGAGGAGGGGTTTCTATTTGATAAAAATTCCAAGAGAGGTTTATTATCTGTGAAAATTTTAAATTTCCTACCCAACAGAAAAGGTTTAAAAAATTTAAAGCTGTGTAAATGGCGAAAAATTCAAGAACCGTCGCATTGTACTTAGATTGTGATGTGGATTTAATTTTTTGGGTAAAAAAATATAAAGGTTTAATTTCTGAATTAGGATACCTCTGTTCTAATACCACTCCGATGCCTTTACATGAAGCATCGGTCTTGATTTGTAAAGCTGCGGCAGAATCCGGCAGAGCTAAAACGGGTAGATTTAAAATAGCATTTTTAAGATCATCGAATAAAGCCTGCGTTTCCGAAGTCCATTCAAAAGTAGTGTCTTTTCTCAAAAGATTTGATAAAGGAAGTGCACGTTTTGCAAAATTTTTAATGTACCTTCTATAAAAATTGCAACATCCTAAGAATGATTTGATTTTCTTCTGATCTGTGAGAACTGGAAACTGATTAATTGTGATAGTCTTATCTTTATCAATATGTATACCCTCAGGTGTGACAATAAAACCCAAAAATTTACAGCTCTTAGTTAAAAACTGACACTTTCCTGGGTTGAATTTAAGTTTAGCCTTTTCAAAACGCTCTAGTACTTTGCCGAGGAAAACGAATGCTCCTCAATGGTTTTAGAAAACAAAATTATGTCGTCAACATAACCGAGGGCTCCATTGTGAAGTAGGTCTCCTAATATTTCCTGCGCTATTGAATGAAAAGCCTTGGGTGAATTTTTAAATCCGAAACAAAGCCTATTAAATTCGTATTTGTCACCATCGGGTGTAGAAAAGGCCGTCGCATGTCTATCTCTAAAATGAAGTGGAATTTGATTAAATGCGGATTTCATGTCTAAAGCTGATAAATAATTTGATCCTGAAACTTCGTGAAGAATGTCATCTAAAGTCGGTATTACAAAATCTTGAGTTATTGTAATTTCGTTTAATTTCCTAAAGTCCAAGACCCCAAACGCCATTTATCTTCCTGTCTGACAAACAAAACAGGTGTGTTGTATTGGGATTTTGATTTCAAAATAATGCCCGCCTTTTCTAAGTCGCGCGCGGATATTTGTTTCCTGAACTTGTTCCTTAAGTTGAATGGGATTTTGTAAATCGGGCATCTAATAGGATAATTATGTTGTAACATTATTCTGTGATCTGTATTGGCTTCCAACAATTCAACAGTCGATCTAGCAAAAGCATACTTGTGTTGTATCAAAAGTTTAAACAATGTGTCCTTTGTTCCGACGTGTAAACCGGAAAATTTAAAATCCTTTTCAGAGAGTTCAGGCAAGATTTCATGCGAAATAGGTAAATCATTTGAAAAATCCTCATAGTTGTTAATTGTACAAATTTTCATATTTTTATTTAAAGTGATTGCTTTACCTGAGTTATTTGAAACCTGAACTGCTTCATTAAGATTAGGGTCAAAAGTAACATGCGTTGAATTAAGTTTAATGTGTTTATTTTTGATTTTGTACATACTGTACTATCAATAGTTGCGATAACACTATGGAATGAGGTAATACCGGTACATTAAAATGAACATTAGAAACTTGATTAGGGCCAATGGTGGGGTCTTGTTGACCAAACTCTCAAAAATATCGCTACTGTGGTTACGTCGCAAAAAAATTTGTTTTTACATTTGGGATGGAATAATCTGCGACTCGCAAACAATTAAATTTAGTATCTAACACAGCATTTCTAATTTTAATAAAATCGAAGCCCAGTATGGCTTTATAGCTGACATTTAGTTCCTGATTGCTGATCAAAAAAATTTTGCTCAAAATGAAAACCTCCCAAAGCCAAATGTATCTTGTAACATCCGTTTATTTCAATATCACCTCCATTGACTGCCCTAATCTGAACGGAATTCTCTAACGGTCTCATGAATTTATTCCTAAGGATTTCAAAAAGAGAACTTGACAATAGCGAAACCGACGCTCTGGATTGATTGATTGAATATTAACGTCGCACTGTTCAGCTACACGAGGGCTTTTGGCGACGGACCACGTAATTGTGTTCAAGTGACGTGGACGACACCTGAGCTGGCACCACTCCCCCTCACCTAACTACCACACCACACCAACGGGAGGACTTTTCAGCTCTCGACAGATTTAACGTGCATCGCTGCCCTACATGGAGGGCCCTTAGTGGTACCGGGCTCGAACCCGTGACAAAGCAAACCACGGTCCAATACCTATACCACTCGGCTACCGCGGCCACCCGACGCTCCGGAATCAATTAAAACATTAAACCTGCAACCCTGAGAAACTGCCTCTACAATCGGTAAATCGCAATTAAGATTGTGAATTGGAGAGAGAGCCCGACTGTCTTAAAATTGCCTCTCCATTCCAGTTTAAATCGCGGTGGTTTTGGTTATCTTTTTGACAATCAGCTGTTCCATGACTGTTAAATATTGGCGCCGGTGTAGCTATCCCTTCGTCTTTTCTGTTGAAAGGGGAGCGTTTCCTTGTTGCCTGCTCACCCCCTAGGGGTGTATGAATGATCTTCGGAGAAACTGTTTGGACTTTCTGAGCAATGGTGATCGAAAATTCTCTTCCTGCAATCCGCGATCCTGTGGCCTGCCTGATGACAGTAAAAACATTTAATTGGACTTCGATTCCGGTGTTAATTTCTCCGGGTGTCGGATTGATAGGAATTTACTGAAATACTGGCTTCCTGTAATTTCCCGACTTGAGTGTGAGATATTTTATTTTTTCGGTAAGTGCAGCGATAATTGTAGGATTTGTATTATGGTCTAAAACTTCCGATCGATCATTAGTCGCTATATCATTTAATTTCTGATTTTGGTCTTCGATCAAAGCGGCAGAAATTGAGTCCTCAAAGCTATTAGGGTCCCTGGCTAAGACATATCTACGAATGTCGTTTTTTAATCCACTAAGAAAACCGTGACTGCAAGGTTTGGTTGTTCACCTGTCTCACTGGCGTAAACGTCAAATTACTACCAGATTCAAAAACTTGATGGCCCAATTTTTTAATTCGCGTAGTGAAATCTTGAACTGTCTCAGTATTGCCCTGCTGACAGTATTCGCCTGACTGGTTCAATTGTAAACGCGTTGATTATTGAACCATACGTTCAAAACTCTTATGAATTTGTGACAATTCATCAAAATTATTGATATTGTAATTAACCGGCTCCGACGTAATGAACTCTTCTGCAACCCGCGACAATTTCAGCTTAAGTATTGTAATCCTTTCGGAATCGGACCACTTGGCCAATATAGCGACTTCGTTAATTTTACTTAGAAATCTTCGGATGCTCAAACTCTCATTACCCGCAAAGAGAGGAATTAAATCGATAAGATTAAATTTATCGGAAGTATATTTAAATGGAAGTAAATTGAAATCGGTTTGTCGCGAACGAGGCATTGTCAAGTATATGTAAAACTAGCGAATTTCAAATGAAAATAAAAGTCGTACACACAGAGAAAAAAAAAGATTATTGACAATCTCTCAGAAGAGGAGAATCCAGCATTATAGAATAATGACCGCTACCAGTTAAATGTATATATATTACACAATTACATATAAACAGACACTAAAAAAATTAACTTATGAATAATCTCTAGAATAAAACATTATAAAATCGAACTTTAAATTCCAATTAAACGACATTTACGAAAACCTTTAATTGTTATACAATTGCACAAATATTATTATTGTGAATGACCCAAAATCCCATCTAAATTAAACGTGAGAAAAAAAAAACATAGTTCACGGCACCAAATGTGCGAGGCCATAGTAATAAATTATTAGTTTAAGTAACCCAGGCTCGGTATTCGTAGATCGTATCATACGGCCAATGTTAATACATAAAATTATATCGATTAATTAATTGTTAATAACTACACAAACTCGATTAAATACTCATTTCGTTTAAGATACAATTAAATTTAGTGATGCATAAGTAGAAATTAGGTTTACAAAAAAAAAATAAGGAAAGAAAACTTAGCTTTGAAGGGAGGAGTATATGGTCGCCTTAGGAAGTCCCGGTTGGGGTGACGAGTACCACTAAGCTTGGTTACGTCTGAGTGCTAGAATTCTTGGGAGAGAGCCTTTTTCGAAATTCGGGTGCGTTCCATTTTATTCTCAACCCCATCACGTCGAAATCCTGGAGCCGGACTAGTTACCGCCCTTTGAATTGCGTATCTAATTGGACAATCCCCATCGCTCAATGCTACAAGTCATGAAATTTATGCATCCGCTGAACTCAGGAAAGAGCGGAAATTACTTGACACTCACCACCGAAGAAGTTTCACTACATCCGGTCAAGGGGGGGGAACTCGTATATAAATTGCTAGAAAGTAAGGGGCCCTTTCCAGCCTCCCATCACTATTTAGTGTTTCCAGCTAATCAGTTCACGTGCTCCTCCGGTGTTACCAAGTTTTGCTCTTTGCAGAAATTTTCTCTTAAAAAGTACATTTGTATACAAAATGCATGTTATTTAAAAGCATAAATATAAAATACATTTTTTTTTTAATTTAAAAAAATCTTTTTGAAGAATGTTTTTTTTTCCTAATATTTAAACATCTTTACACAAAATCTTTCTTATATTTATACCAAATTTGAAATTTTACCTGATTTTTTCAAATAGAACAAGTACAATTAGTTAAATGTTTGTTTTAAATTCAATGGAAAATACGTGTTTGTTTTTATCATGTGACTTAATGAATGGAGCCCATTTATTTTTTATTTTTTGTTAAAAACAGTAAAAACTGATTCAGTTAAACGTCAAATCTAAAAGATTGAATATCGTCCTTGTAAATACCCCACTCAATTTTTGTGTAGGTTTCTAACTTCATTTCAGTTCATATTATAGCGTCAAAAATTACAGAAAAGCGTTATGTAATAATTTCATACATTTCAGCACTTCGGGATAGTTCTGTTATTGTGTCCTATCTCGAATGATATAAAATTAATTCAATATAAAATTTTCCTTTCTATCAAATTCGTGTTTGTGTGTGTGTTACCGACTTTTTTTTACTTTCACCGAAACTGAATTTTTTTTACTTTTCCTGCCTGCGGTCTTGTCCAGTTTCCTCTTCAGACGAGAATCCTGATAAATCTCAGTTGCTTCTAGTTTTAATTTTACAAATTCATTTCTGGGATTTTGGATATACTTTTCTAGAGATTTTAGTACACTAGATCTTTTTAACAATTTCCTCTCATCTTATTGCAATAATTTACTAGAATGCTTTGAATGAATTTGGGCTCCAAGCCGTACTTAGCATCAGTCAGACTAAGACCCCCGAGAATTCTTCCATACCCTCGATGCGGGAATGTACATTTGTAAGGGCGCCCCCTCGGGTGCCCTTCTTTATTATCAGCGTGAGGTGTAGGAATAACGGAAGAACTAGAAGCTGCCATGATCTTAATTTGACTTTATTAAGAACTTAAAACTTATACTTCTAACAGATAAGATAATACAGGTAATAATATATGTGAGAGAATCTACGGTGCCTAAACACGCAATATACAGAGTATTTTTTCAGGGTATAGAAGTTTAAGTTGACATTACTTTCCAAGATGGCGACCGATTTAACAGCTGTCAAGTGATTTATTCTCAGTTTGGTTCGGCAATTCATCATGAATAGAATCATGCCTGAACAACGCTGTCAAATTGTGCAATTTTATTTCGAAAATAATGGTCGATTTTCATAAGCGAATTTTGTTTAGCGATGAAGCGCACTTCTGGTTGAATGGCTACGTCAACAAACAAAACTGCTGCATTTGGAGTGAAGCTAATCCACAAGTGTATGTCGTAACACCGTTACATCCAGAAAAACTGACTGTTTGGTGAGCTTTATGGGATGGTGGATTCCTTCTTCAAAAACGATGAAGGCCACAACGTTACAGTGAATGGTGATCGGTATAGAGCCATGATTGCTAACTTTTTCATTCTTGAATTGAACAATCATGATGTCCAGGAGCTGTGGTTCCAACAAGACGGCGCAACATGTCACACAGCTCGTGCCACAATCGATTTATTGAAAGACACGTTTGGTGACCGCCTAATTTCACGTTTTGGACCTGTGAATTGGTCTCCAAGATCTTGTGATTTAGCACCGATAAACTATTTTTTGTGGGGCTATGTAAAGTCATTGGTCTATGCGGATAAGCCACAAACGCTTGACCATTTAGACGACAACATTCGCCGTGTTATTGCCGATATACGGCCACAAATGTTGGAAAAAGTCATCGAAAATTGGACGTCCAGATTGGATTACATCCGAGCCAGCCGTGGCAGTCCTATGTCAAAAATCATATTTAAAATGTAATGCCACAAGATTATCTTTCGAATAAAAAAATTCATGTCAATCGAATAATACATCGTTGTTTTATTGCAATTTAAAGTTCTATACCTCTAAAAAAACATCCTTTATATGATACCGAAATAACGTAGCCCGGACCACTATCAAAATAACTAACTCGCCTAAACTCAATTCCAATACTATCACAGATCCTAATATTAAATAGTCACTACTACCTTAATATCGATCGATCAATCCAATCCTACTGGAAGTTGCGTATTTACTGGAGTGCAATTATATGCACCTTGACCTAATGACTCTGTATCACGAATAACTTCTGTTAGCTGTCACTTAATCTTTCCAGACCCTCTTCACGCTTGGATCATTGATTAGCATAACATTCCTCAAATCGACACCTAGCTTACTCTGACTTCTGATATTTATAAGCTTCCTAATTTGCATCTTTCCTTCACGCTTCACTTCTTGGGTTTGGTTGGAAAAGAGTTGCCATTAATTCTGGTCCCAAAGAACCCAACGGACATGTTAATGAAAAGACACGTGAGCCCGTCACACATTACGGTATGGTGATGGCATGATGATAGCTGTATATTGATTAGAAGACCAGGTCAGGGCTTGCAAACAACCTTTCTGTGGCCTAAACACAATGGGCCTGCACCTAGAGTTATGGTCTGGTGTGAGCAATTTTCTTTGTTTGCAGAATCACTCTCGAGGTTAATTGACACACCCTGGCTGCAAACTTGTACGTCAGTTTGGTGATACAAATTGTTGCACTGTCATTTGTGAACATCGTTTAAGAGGTGTTTCTCAAAAGGATAACGTACGTCCTCATACCCTGTTTTCACCCAACATGTTCTATTAGAGTGTCAGCTTGCTACTTTGGCCTGCTAGATCACCAGATCTTTCTCCAATCAAGCATGAACGGAACATTATTGGACGGTAACGTCAGCGTCATTTCCAACCAGAATTAACTTTATACTGACCGACCAAGAGAAACAGGCATGCATTCCATCCCACAGACTAAAACCTATGAGCCTATAAAACCTCCCCTACTGGAGCTCTTAATATCCTATCAGGCATTCCCCCCCCATTCATATTGTTATTCACACTCTCTCTACTTTAAATTCCAACTTTGGAACAACATGAACGATCTCCTTCCAGGTCTTATCCCAGCTACGTAGTTGAACTCTTTTATTTCTCATCATCACACACACTCACAGATTCTTCCTGGTTTTCTTTCTTTCCCCATTTATACTTTCGAGGACTCATCTGAGTAAGAAGTGTATACTGACGGATCCAAAATCGATTCCAAAGTTGGTTTCGCCGTGTGTATTTTTTATCGAGGCTCTTCCTTTAAAACGTATCTCTTTAAGATGCAGGATTTTAACTCTGTCTTTCAGGCAGAGTTCTCTGCCATCGGTCTCTCTGTCTGTTTGGACACAGTTCATCATAATACTAAAATTCACATTTATACTGACAGTTTCTCTTCTATTCTCTCTTTCTTGATAATCTTACAAATAAAACCAGCTATCTCAATTCCATTAAATTCAAATTGTTTCAATTCAGGAGGGGGGGTGCCAGCTCAGGTGTCGTCCACGTCACTTGACCATGGTTCAAAATTACGTGGTCCGTCGCCAAAAGCCCTCGTGTAGCTAAACAGCGCGACGTTAATATTCAATCAATCAATCAATCAATTCAATTCAGGAGCTACTACAATCTTTACTGGATCAAAGCTCATAACAGTAACCTTTACAATGATTACGCCGATTTTTATGCAAAACAGGCTGTATATGATGGTTAAGTGTTTTCGGTTCCCACGCTCCACGTTCATTCCTCTCCAGTTTCTTAAATAAATTTGTCCTAGAGTCTTGGACCTCCTCTTGGAATGATTGCAATACTGGATAAAGGGTCAAGCGCTTTTTCAATAATCCTAACTTAAGGTATCCGACTACCCTAAAATCATGATTTTTTTCAAAAATTGACAAATTTTGTTTATGATTTTATTTTATAGGCCATCATATAAGCTTAATAAAAATACCAAGTTTTTTATTTTCAATTCACTAGAACAAAAATTACAAGTGTTTTAGTAAAAGCAGATGCCTTAACTTTACACAAGATGACAAACTTTAAAATGCGTTTTACTCGAAATGTGTTTTTTTGCGAAAAGTTCAAACGGGGACAGCGATTGCTCAAAATGTTTTGAAAATAATTTACTGAAATTTTTTGTGGATGTTATATATAACAGTAGAAGTGTTTTGATCTTCAGATTTATCAATCGCTGCTTTATTTTAAAATTTACAGTCCTTTATGTGGATATAGTCACTTTTTTTTTAAGCAATTTAGTATAATCACTAAGATAAAGTGCTCTAGGTTTTGTAAAAATTGAAATATCTCTTATCCTGAAGGTCATTTCAAACACGAATAATAAAGTAACACATCAAAATTGAAAAATTGAGAATTTTCTCATAAAAATTTTGTACAGAGCGGGCCCCGTTTATGTAATTTTTTGTACATTTTTACCAGTTTTTTCCCATTTTAATAATAATAAATTTTTTTTCTGTTTTCAATTTTAAGATTTTTTCCTTAAAATATACTAAATAAATCTAAAAATCACAAAAAAATCCTCATATTTCCATATTTTCAAAAAAAAGGTCGCAAGTAGTCGGATACCTTAAACATTCTTCTCATGTATAAATATCTGATCCATTTTCTAACAATTCATGGGCCTTTTCCCGCTTAGTTGCTCAGGTTCAATCTCCTTTCCTCTCCAAATTGCCTGTGTGGGTTGTCTGGAGACGCCGATTATTACGTATTCCACTGCCCCTTCACTTTAGATCACCATCTTGTTAACCCCATCCCGAACGCTCTCTATCCTTGGTTTAACTTTATTATTAATATATAATCGTGCTATTCACAATAAATTAATTTCCTACTTCCCTATTTCCAAATCTATATGTGATAGGTTGGCTTAATTTTCCCTTTTTCCTCCTCGGTTCTTGCTATTCATTTTCATTTTTTCCCCTTCTCATCTTTAAATCTTTTTTGTTCCCCTCACATAATATATTGCAGCTTCCTGTTTCAACCCTTAGTCATCATTCTGGGTATACTTTAAGGTTAATTTCTTGGGGTTTTTTCCCTCTCTTTTAGTATCTTTATAAAAAATGGTATCTTTACAAAAATTCAATAATTTCTCTTTTCCCCCCTGTTTTTCTCTTTATTTATTTGTTTATTTTACGCATCTGCATTTTTGCTTTTAGTGTCTTTAAAATATAATTGGAAGAGGAGGTCTCGGAAAAAAATCTTCTTTCCCGTGCTTTTTTTAAAACTAAAGAACCATTAACGGGAAATAATATCAACAGGAAGTGTTGGCGCCAACTGGAATTATGGTTCAAAAAACATTTTTTGTTTTTTTTATTATTTTTGTTTCCTGTATTTCTTTCTCTTTTTCCACCTCGTGTCCTATGTCTGTTTCAGGGTATTTCCTTTTCTTTAGAAGATAATATACCTGTGTATATTCGTGTTTGTTATGTTTTTTTTGTATTTGCATTGTAATTGTAAAGTGTTTTTACAATTCTCCCCCTCCGGGTTCTCAACCCAATTCTTGAGTGCCCCCCCCCCGGTTCTCAAGAATTTTGGGGAGGGTCCCTCATTCTGGACCTTTTTGTACATGTTTTTTTTAACTTGAAAATAAAATACTTCTCGGAGGGTCGGATGCAGCTCTAAACCCTTTGGGTGAGCTTGATTCTCTGGAGTAAGTAAGACTGATATCCGATACTTTACGACACAATGTATGCATGCTTGCATTTAAAATTCTGCTAGTTACACCAGTTTTTAATGTATCATCATTTCACATTTGAGATGATTCTTTTTGTGCTTATATTAACCTGTAACCTTGAAATTTTAAACAAATATGTTATGCAGATGTATTTCCGAAGTTTCATTAGTCTACAATAACTCTTTCTTGATATTGGGATCTTTTCCCCCATCAATGTAAGATGCATCCGAGAGTAACTAAGCACTTCTGTAAACTAAAAACGAAATTGTTTGACTTCAATAATATTTGTTTGTTCGATATAAGATTTGTTCAAAAACCCACATGCGAAAATTTTGTACAGATATACGGTAGAATGATGGCTAGGACTAGTACGACTCAAAGAAGTGGAAATCATCGAGGTTACAACCAAGAACGTCTTAAGACTTTTTGGGGCCTTGGGACCCGGCTCAAATGTAAGCCCACCGATGACCCTTGAAAAATAAGGCGTAGTTATCACCGTATCAATGCTAAGGAGCTCCAAGCTATAGGGGGTCCAATATGTGAAAGAAAATTCGTAAAGTACTAAAACTCCCCATGGAATTTTGATACAGGTCCCACTCATGACTAGATGCGCCAGTGCTTAAAAGTAGACAGTACATAGCATATGTTGTCAAATACTCGTGCAAACAATAACCTGAAATTAATAAATGCGCATGACTTATATTTGCACAAACCAGCTCGACCGACTGCTGTCTTTTGACTGAATGAATAATGATGGTCAATGGTGTTTAAGCATAGGACTATACATGGTCTCAACGGTCACATCATAATAATGCAGTCTTGCTACTGTTACCAGTTGACATATAGGTCGAAATTCCTAGTTTTTCGGAAAATACATCCGGAAATAACATTTGACCGTAAAAATCATTCGAACCTTAATCTTATGAAGACTGACTCGTGAACGAGATGACGTCCCTATAGAATCCGAGGCCCAGTTGGCCCATGCCTTAAAATGTACCTGGTTACAAAATCTGTTCAAGGTAATTTTGTTTCACGTTGAATTTGTAACAAGAATCTACCAAGCTTGTGGCCCCTGGCGGCCTCCAGCCACTTATCCGTCTCTGCTGGTACTGCTATATCTGATTTGGAATTAAAACTCAATGACTCTCTGACAACTTTGTCGAACTTTGCAGCAGAACTAAAACTTCATTTTAACCCTTCTAAGCCAATTGTCACATTTTTCACTATAAACAAGCACCTATATAATTACCAGCAGTGGCGGGCGTAGCGTGGGCTTTCGCCGCCTGGGGCTGACCAGAAATTTGCTTCCTCTTTATTTTAATTATTAGTCAAGAAAATTAGTAAAGCTATAAAAAAAAACAGCTTTAAATTTTTTTTATTGATTAAAAATGCACTTTTAGTCTGTTTTTTCAGAGCAAACTCTTTTATGCAATTGTAAGAATATCAATATGTATGTCATGTTCAATTGCCAGAACAGCTAAATTTGTTAGCTTTAACGTGGACATATCGATCTGAGAAAATTTTTTATTCATTTTAGCTTAGAGAAGCAACTCTCGCAACTGTCATTAATGATGGGAGATGTTAAAAAAATTCGCTCAATATCACTTCAGGCCTTAAAAAAGCATATTTTTGGGCTACATTCTGCAACTGTCGGAATCTTTCTCGAATTTCAGCAGTTACTCTGTTTATTGAAGAAAACATTGTTCGCCTCAAGTCATCTTCGTACGATAACCGAACATCTGTACTTCCGTCGCCAAATATATGCTTCCACCTGATTTGTCTTGGGGATTCAAAAGAAATTTCAAGCTCTTTACATAAACTTAAGTATATATTAAAGCGTCATCCACGAATTCCTCTCGTTTTGCTTCTAATACGCTCCGTAAAGCCAGTATTTTTTAGCACATTGATGGATATTTAGTCCCTCTGTTTGCGAATAATTTTGAGCATCATTGACTTCACACAGTTCCGGTTGCCAGAAGTCTAAGTAACATAGAAACAAATGGGATTGCATATCGACTAATAAACTTCCTGCATCTGTGTGTGTATTAAAGCTTTCACTCGTTTCCGTCAGTTATTCCAGTGCATTTAAAGTTGCTTTTTAATGGTCTCTGATATAATTTACAGCATCACCTCTAGAGCTCCAATGTGTGTCTTGAATCCTCTTCAAACATTTTCCAGTGGATTCAAGAACTTCCCATCGGTTTGTAGACGTAGAGAAAAAGGAGTAGCAGCGTTCTAGCGTACCAAAGAAAGTCACCGAATTTGCATCCACTGAAGGTGCATGTATGCAAACTAGGTTTAGCGAATGGTTTGAGCAAGAAACAAATTCGGCATTAGGATTGATATCTTATTTTCGCCGTTGCACACCTGTGTGGCATCCAGTGAATGTGGCAGCATTATCATAAGCTTGCCCTCTACAGTTCATAATGTCGAGCCCATCAGTCTTAAGATTGCTTACTATCATGTCACTTATAACTTCCGCTGTTTCGTTTTTCGTTTCAATGAATTATATAAAAGATTCCTCTACTCTCTAACTTCCTGGTTTCCAATCATCACATATCTTGCCAAAAATGTCATTTGCTCGATCTTACAGGCATAAGGGGGTGGCCGCGGTAGCCTGGTGGTCAAGATATTGGATCGTGGCTGGCTTGTCACGAGTTCGAGTCCATAATCACTAAAGAACTGCCGTGTAGGGGAGCGATACACGTTACATCTGTCGAGAGCTTAAGCTTACTCCCGTTTTTGTGGTAGTTAGGAGAGGGGGTGCCAGCTCAGGTGTCGTTCTCGTCACTTGATCATGTTCAAAATTACGAGCCCGTCGCCAAGAGCCCTTGAGTAGCTGAACAGAGAGACGTTAATATTCACTGGCACAAGGGGTGCAATCTAAGATAACCGAATAATACTTGGCTTGTTTAATTTTATGAACAATTTGTAGTTAAATATTATCATGTAAAAAAGAAATTATTTCGTTCTGAATATTTTTCCCTAGATAATGTACTTTAGTTTCTTGATTTTTTAGCACTCTTCGAATATGTTCCACCATTATTGGATCAAATTTACAAGTAATCAAATTATTTGTAGAAAATTACCATTATTGGAATTGTATAGTTTATCACTCTTACCACTAAGGGCTAAGCAATTTTGAGCAAGCATTTTTAATGTTGCACAATGCGTTAAGCACCTCGCACCAATAATTAGTCGCCGCAATAATAAGTGTTTGCGAGTCGCTGTCAATTGTTTTACAGTTTTATAATCTCTCACTAAATAATCTTTGACTATGGTTTTTGGATGTTTCATGTTCTTTTTAAAGTTTCAACGAGGTGCTTCCAACTTTTAAAACCTTCTGAGGAAAGAGAACTAACGACACCGCGACAAAAGGTTTGCAGCAAAAACAATATGTAGAGTTTTTTGTAATGGAAAAAACTAACCATTTACGCATAACCTTTTCACCGTTTTCACCGAGCCGTGGGTATTCTAGTGGTTAGAGCACCGGACTCCGGACCGGAAGGCCTGGGTTCGATGCCCATACCGCCAAACACCCTCCGAGTACACGCGGAGTTCGTGCTCGTTAAGTCAGTGGGTCTGAAAGTCTTGTGGGCTGAATCACGAGTGCAGGAAACTGGAAAAAATTTCCCTCCACGTCAGTTCCATACCTAAATTGTGGAGATGGAGATAGATGGGGAGCCATCTATCGTAATGTTCTATCGTCCCTTCGGGAATTCACCGAGCTAAATCGTACTGTCAAATGTATGGAGCACAAGGCTAAAGGCCAACGACAGGCGTACATCTAGCCCATTGCCACGAAGAATTTCGTGAACCTCCATCTGACTATGCCAGACAGGTGGCATGAGCAACAACAACAACAACCTTTTTTTAACATTTGTGCTGGTAGGTTACGAAATGCTGTTTCTTCCAAAACTGAATTCGAGAGCTGAAACGCCCTCCCGTTGGTGTGGTGTGGGAGTTAGGAGAGGGGGTGCCAGCTTAGGTGTCGTCCACGTCACTTGACCATGGTTCAAAATTACGTGGTCCGTCGCCAAAAGCCCTCGTGTAGCTGAACAGTGCGACGTTAGTATTCAATCAATCAATCAATTCAAAACTGAATATTTTTAGTTCACAAAACGATGGAACATACACAGGAACTGATTTGACCAAAAAATTACAAAGTTTTACTCTTATCCGCGACAAGCTGAAAAAATTCTCGGCACTTTGTAGATGTTATTTTTCTCTTATTACACGCTTACCACAACGCTTGGGTAATGCAAATTCCTCTATCTAGAAAGTTCGGGGAGAAAGATCACAAATTGCCTCAGTAGGATCAGTTAAAATTTATAGCCGAGGTTGAAGCCCCTAGTCCAGTATAAAATAGCTACTTGATGAAGTATTTAAGCCCCATGCCTTTCCCGAGAATACAAAAAGTACTGAAATCTGACTATTTGCTGGGATCCCTTTTATATCACTGCAATGAAAATCTTATTAAGATAAGCATATCTCTCTACTTGTATCCCGAGGTCGAGTCCCTATACACTTGCAAATTCAAATCGCCACGTAGTACAATTTTTACTTTTAAGAGATATAATCGTTGCAAATTTTACTAGCAATGGTCAACTTTTCAATTTAGTACAATACAAAGTAATTACGTTCCACGTTCCCAAAGTGTAAATAATAGTATTTTAGAAAATAATTTCATCCAGATTTTTTCGTGCCGAAAAAAAAGAGTATTTTTCAAATTCGCTCCAAATGCCGCCCCTAAAATTTACAACCCCAGACATGGGTCCGGTTTATCAGGGCCTAGAGCTGTTTCTGGAGCATACAATTGTACGAAACACCAAAGTCGTAAAAATTAATCGTTGCCCCTTTTCGTATGCCACCAGGGGCCATGGCCCCCTCGCTACGCCACTGATTACCAGCCCAAACTGAGACTAAATAATCAGAATCTTGCCTAAGAGAAGCCTCCTAAATATTTTGGGTTTGTTTTAAACCCTAAATTTATAAGTCTAAAACATATCGAATAACTTGTTTTGAAAAGTAGGAAACTTCTCAACATCTTAAAATACGTTACTAGTAAAAATTGAGGAGCTAATGCAGTTACACTTTGATTTAATTATTTAACGCTCATTCACCCGATTCTTGAATACAGATTTAAAATTTATTGTCGTGATTAACTCTGTTCTAAAGAAACTAGAACAAGTCAATTTTATTGCTGTCCGTATCGTCCACTGGTCTGAAGCACAGTTGCCCATCCAATATTGTTCTTTTTTAGGCAGATTTACAACATCTTTATTTTGTAGACAGACTGGATTGGTCAAATACTTTAACAAACTTTCCAGCATTGGCCAACAAAACAAAACGTCTACGTACCTGAATAATTGGGCGAACAACCTTCAGTCGAGTCCCAGAACTGTCTTACTGAAAAGTGGAGCCCTCTTCTCTACAATGTAACTTGAATCCCTTGGAGGACTCCCCAGGGTCTATTTCCACTTCAACCTAAGTTTTTCCATCATTAAGAAAAAATTTTGTCTCTACCCATCTTGGACACATAGCATAGGAGGTCATTAACAGCGTCCTCAATGATGCAATCAAGGTACATACCGATGGTAGTAAAATATCTGACCAAGCCGATAGTTGTGTCTAAATTGATACAGCCGAGAAAAAATTGTTAGGAAAAAACGCAATCCTGTTTTCCGCTCAGTTTTCAGAAGTGAACTAATGGCTATTACGCGGAGCTTGAAGCAGTTCGAAGAATTATGGTGATCTTTGGATTCTCTCCGATAGCCGTAGTTCACTTCAACACCTTTACAAATGGTTTATTGTTGGTGACAAAACCAATGTTTCCGTCTTACACAAACTGAAACATATATCGCTGTACCATAATATCCATTTTCTGTGGATCCCATCTCATGTCAAAACTTAACGGCAATGAAATGGCTAACAAACAAGCGAATGAAGTCATCTAACTCCCTCCACATCCGCCTTGCCCATCTGGAATTATACTCACTAAAAAATCTCAAAATTTGGTGGAGTGGAGAGTTTCTACCACTCATCATTGGTATTCGGGTAATAGACCTGGTCTGGCCCTAGACTTCAAGTTTTGCAGATGGTCTTAGACTACACTCTTTCGCCTTGCCAGTGGTAACATCAAGTGCCTCTCATTCACAGCGGAAAAAAGATCTCCATCTGTGCAAGGTGTCAAGAGATCACCAAGCTTTCCCCGAACACAAAGCGTTGCATGGGTCTCGCAAGTAAAGATATCTACTCACATCCCATTCTTGTGCTCGACTTTTTAAAAGTCGATGATTTGATGGATCTTGTCTGACTTCATCAGATCCTGGAGGATTAGCAACGACAACAACATTGGTTTAAGATACATTTCTAATAAAAATCTATTTTTTTGTTTCAGAAACAAATTTGTTTATCTTTCATTTTCAAAATAAATTACAACTATTTCCAGTCCTACTTCTGTAACCTACTTTTATATAAATTTATTCTTATCAGAATTCGTAACTAAGTTTAAAGACCAATGAAATTTTTCGTTTTATCTTCCATACCTCATATTTATTTAGTAATTTGAAATAACGTGTTTTATATATACATATATGTAAACATATATGTGGCATGCAGCCAAAAGCAAAGCACAGTCTTCGCGCGCAGGCGCAGCTAAGTGAAACTGAAACCTGTGAACTTTTAAGAGAAACAGCAGAAAGAACGACAGAGGTGCGCGAGCAGGCGTTACCGACATCACAAAAACCTATCTGTTAGAATAGCTACTTTTTTAATTAATTTTTGTTTAATTTTTTAAAATAAATGTGAAGTAAGACAAACGTCTTGGACCCCTTGTTGTCTCCCACATATATATCTTTATATATAAAAATCTTCTGTGCGTGTGTGTTTGTCACTAAACTCCTCCTAAACGGCAGGACCGATTTCGATGAAATTTTTTGTGTGGGTTCAAGTAAATTCGAGAATGGTTTAGATTCACAATTCGATCCTATATCGCAATTAGTTGAAAAGATATTAATTAAAAACATTCAAAAAATACAACTCAACATTCACCTGCATTGTTGTAACTACGCTGTTGTTATAAACAAGTAATATACAAAAAAAATTTAATCAATTCCTGCTTAGATCAACCAAGAAAAATTTATTTTAGCTACTTTTTATTAAATAGTTGCAATTAATATAAATATGTATATACATATGACAGAATCACAACATTAAGTGGTAATTAAATTTTATTAATTTTCATTAAAGTATCGTATTGTCATCCAAAACAATCGTGTATATAAAATTTCCTTTCAACGGAATGCTTTAACACGTGAGAAAAAAACCATTTCAAATTTTGACATAAGTCGCCAAAAGGGTCGCTAAGTGCCAACGTGGTTGTATTTGTAATTTTCTAAATAATTAGTTTTAATCAATTAATTTTTATTAATTGTAATTAAAAATTATTGTACTCTCATCCAAAATAATCATGTACATTACATTTCAACTCAATTGAGCGCTTTAAAATGTATTTTATTAACTATTGAAAATTCCCCCAAGATAAATAAGTAAATAAACAAACAAATAAAATATGTATAGAGATCGTGAACTAATAGTAGGAATTGAAAAAGACGTAAGTTGGCGTCGAAAATTGATTTTCAGCCAAACTGGCCAAACCCGGTCTTTATTACGAAAATACAGACGCGATTCACGCTTTTTAGCGTTTTTAATTAATATCTTTATACTGATCATACATGGCTATGTGAGCGAGTTATTTTAGCGGCAAAAAATTTGGATGTTGACGCCGTCAATTTCAAAATACAACAGTCGTTGCCTGGTAATGAAATTACATTCAAATCGATTGACACACACACACTGTTGTTGATCCTGATGAAGAAGTCAATATCCTGCAGAGTTTTTAAATTCACTGGATTTACCGAGAATGCCACCACATAATTTGCGATTGAAGATTGGCTCGCCCATAATTTTGCTTCGAAATTTGAACGCACCGAAATTGTGTAATGGCATGCGATTAGTCATTAAAAAAATCATGGGCAACTTTCTTGCAGCCACTATTTTAATTGGAAAATTTCAAGGTGAAGTTGTACTTCTACCACGGATCCCAATGATTCTTTCAGATTCACCTATTCCATTTAAACGTTTACAATTTCCAATTCGTTTGGCATTTGCTATGACATTTAATAAGTCACAAGGTCAAACAATGAAGATTAGTGGCGTAAATTTAGAAAATCCTTGCTTTTCTCACGGCCAATTATATGTTGCGTGTTCCAGAGTTGGAAAACCATCGAATTTATTTGTTTATACCCCTCAAGGATTAACCAAAAATATTGTACATCTAATGGCATTAGAATAAATTAAGCTTATTTACAATTTAATAAATATACCTGTTATAAAATAGTTTGAGTCTCAACTTTTTCACCTTTAATTAAAACAAGTTTAAGTTTTTATTCACACAGCCTTTACATTTAACTTCGCTCATAGTATACACATACTCACACGCTATTGATTGATTGAATTGTGATAACCGTACATGTATATAATGACGTTAGACATTGTAATAACTTTTTAATACAAATTTTACTCAAAACGGTCCAGATTTTGTTAAAGCTTATTCATAAAAATTTGGAATTTTTGAATTTAAGATGTGTGTACAGGACAACGTCTGTCGGGTCCTCTAATATATATATATATATATATATATATATATATATATATATATATATATATATATATATATATATATATATATATATATATATAACAAAGTAGCTAAAGATTCAAAAGACTATCATTTGTGAATATTAGTAAAATGCATAGCTGTTTAGGTCTCGCTGCAAAATCCTATCATTTGAAATATTAATAGCTTCTAACGTTCTATATCCACAATTGTATAATCTGTCTTTTTCGATATTTATAATAAAATTTTATATATATATGCAAAAATAAACAATTTAAAAAGGTTAACATGTTCTATGTTTATTTGCTTCTTTCCTTTATAAAAATTTTTTGCCTGTAAACAGATTTTAAAAAAAAAAAAACATTAATTTTTGTCTTGATTGTTATACCTAAATCAATGATATTCAACTTTTTCTGTCACAGTATGTTTTTAATAAATTAAAAATTTGGTAGAAAAGGGGGAATTTCGACATTGAAAAAACACCCAGGAGTATTTTAACTACCGTTACATCCGACTTAGAACGCGCACTTTTAACACAAAAAATAAGATTCAAATTTACGGGTGCGTGTAATACGCCGGGTATAAAAATGACACCTTTAAAAAGAAACAAAGATGAGCATAGAAAAAACTAGACTTCTACATATATCTAAATATAGTTTCATTAAAACAAAAAAAATGGCATCCTTCTTTACTTTAAGGGTTCTATATAGTTCTAAAAATATACAATTTTTTTCTAAAACTTGGAATAACTTCAAAACATAAGAACATTGCGCAGTCTATTTCAGGTTACTTCTTAAAATAGGGGGCGTGCGTTATACGGCGAATATATATATATACCTAAAAACTAAAAATTGCTGCTTCAAAGTATAGGTGCGCGTTATATACGCCGGATTTTACGGTAATTCGAAGTTTAGAAATAAGGATAGGTGCTTCAAGATGTCTGCATTTTTGTATTGTATTGTTGTTATTCTTTGCAACTCTTTTCCTCCAACAGTTATATAGAAAGAAGACTTACATAGATCAATACTTGCTGTTTACTTCCAGATTTTAATGGGAATGACGGATTTGAATTGTTGAAGCTTAAAATTTAAGTTAATTTTGTAACTACATCATTAAAAAAATATCGTCTGCTAATAATTGTGTTTGCTGATCTATTGAGTAGTTTATTTATCACATCTTTTAGCTCTCTAATTTTAAAAAACTAGACCTCGTTTCGTTTGTTTGGTATTTCTATTAGTTTTAAATTTATCACTGTAATGTTTTTTTAAAGAAAACATACATCATTTCAAACTTTTTTGAAAATATTTATTTTTGATTATGAACACATCGAATGATAAAATATAACATGATATGCCATATTCCAAAACATGTATTCAACATTACATCTTAAGATAAGCAACATGAAACTGAATTAAAGTTTGCTTTCAGTTTGCCTTAAAATACATAACTTACTTCATAAAAACTTAATACATTTTTCTCACTTATAAAAGCAGATGATATACAAATAAAATACTTTGGAATTTACAAAGATTTTCTTTTTTCAGATTGTAATGCGTGCTTGGAAAAAAACTATATCAAGAAAATTCATGTAATTCAGTTTTAATTCTAAACATTTCCAATACTGATTAATAATTACAGTCGAACCTCCATATAACGAACCTCTATATTGCGAACTTTTTCCTGGAACCAAGAACATTTCATAATTCTCTTCGTAAAATAACCTCCCAATAGCGAAGTGCATTTTCCTTATAACGAACGTTTTTCTTGTGATTCAGTTTTTTTATCCCTATTTTCGAAGTATTTCTGGACTTTTCAAGTTATTCTTTCTTTTAACACACTTTATGGTGGTAATAAATCTTGAACTGGTTTTGTTAAACAACTAACTCGCCGAGAGTAATAGAATTCTGGGTGTTTCATCCATGAAGTGCAACCTTAAACTTTCATTGTACAATTCACTGGAAACATCTTCAATATCCCCTTTCACCGATATTGGAGTTGTCCCGTGTCCTTGAACTAGTCTCCGTTTATTTGTAGGGTTGATCAATCGTACTGGTAGCTCGAAATTTTCAAACGTAAGTACTTGAGCATCAAAGAAAAACATTTAATTCTTCAGGAAGTAGATAAAGGCGGAAGTAGATAAGATAAAAGTGAAGAAATTTTCCTTGCAGTTTTTCTTTCTTTTTTTTTTTTTGATGGTACGATAGATAGAATTTACAAAAAAGGTGTGAATAAGTACTTTTTTTAATGTATAGTGTTAATCAATTTAAAATTTATTTGTTTTATGTGGTTTATAAAGAAAATTGAAAGATGAACCTCTATGTAACGAATTTTCCATATAACGAACTTTTTTTCGGGATTTAGCGCCTTCATTATAAGGAGGTCCGACTTTAATAACATGTAACTACTGTTTATACAAAATATCTTTTTAACTTGCTTGTCCTGAGTCCAATTGAATTGTAAAAAGAATTTCGCTGGAATGAATTTATTATACAGATAATATAATATAAAAATACTTGAGCCTAATTTTTATTGAAGGTATCAAGGTGATTCAACTTAATTGTTCCAGAAATTGCATTGCTACTGATGTATTAAAGAAGTTGGTTTCACCTCAAAATATCATAACTGACTATTTGAAATGAAGAAGCAGCAATTAAACTAGCTGCATTAAAAAATTAGAGTAAAGATATATTTCAAGACGCCATAACTATATTAAAACTGAATTTCAAAGGCAAATCAATATTTATTAAATTCGTTGGAAAAAGCTGATATATTCCAAAGTTTTGATTAATTGGTGCAATCCTGTCTAAGTACACTATTTTTAAAAAATGTGATAGGATTATACATATAGAATAAAAAGACATCACATTTAATCTTCATAAATGAATATTGTTTAGGTGTATTTATTGAATAGAATATATATATATATATATATATTCTCATCAATGCACATATATTTTCAATTCACAAAGTTATACATACATCAAATGAATTCTAACGCAAATGTAACAAAAAGTCAAATAATTGAGTAAAAGCTAGCATATTATTTTTTGAAAACACAAGTCAGCTATTGCTACTATGACAAATGTGATTAATTATTTAGTTTCAATTAATATTGAAACAGCGCAACGCCATAGATAATTTATGACTGTGACAGCCAAGTGGAGTGTTGAGAGTTTGTGGTTGTCACAATTTAAGTCAAGTTCTAGTGCTGCTGAAGACCTGGTGTGCAGAGGGGCTTAAAGTTCTCATATTAAAGTAGAGGTCTGTAAAGTAGGGTTACACACTCAGCTAGGGTGTCTTTGCAACTTGACAAAGGCTCCGAATTATGAGTTCTACTGCCAGTAACCCTCAAATTGTTCAAAGTTACAACATTTCACTTTTTATGGAAAATGCATCTAAATAATGATTGGGGACACGTATCATTGATATGGCGGTAGCTATGTCCGTATAAAAGTACGTAATCATACATTAAACTAATAGGCTGATGGGACGAGGAGAGTCTTAATCCATATTCTTCCCCCAACATGGAGTATTGCTACCGAATGTTTTACTTCTTATTTTTAATTGTTTATTTTAATAATCCAGGTCATTCATTCTCAATACTTTTCATTCAATCAGATGGCAATCTAATACCTGACGGCGTAGGAGATTTTACATGCTTCATAACTGTGCCCTCCAATACGAACTGGAAACCTAGGTGTGCTGCTCTTTCACTCGAGAGGCAATTCTGTGCCAGTCAACTCATTTCCTGTCATCACACATCAAATGTGAAAAGGGAAGATAATTTCTTTCACACATGCGGATACAAAGGTGACTGAAAAGGGAGTGCCACAGGGAAAAAAGAAAATGCCGGACTCATCAGTACAATAATTGAGTCCGGAGATTCATTTTCAATACACTAATAGCCGCGCGTGGAGAGCGTAGCTTTCACAATATTTTTAGTTGAGTCAACTAGTGGGTGGTTTTCGAGTGCTTGAGGATGTGGCACAGCATGATACCAGTGATCCCGTGAAGGGATTCAAGCGATTTCTTTCCGAAACAAGCTCCCGACTGTCTGCGACGCAAATTGACTCATATGAAAGGGCCCTTGGTGTTCGAATACAGGATCACAGCTTCAACGGCAGATGTTTACTGTTTTGAGCAAGTTTGAATTGTGGATCCATAGATAAGCACTATAGACTGAGCAAAGAAGGAATTCCTCACTGGGCCAATTATTAAGGCTGTCTTCGGATTAAAGTACGAGAGCTCTAACTAAACGCGAAGAACATTTTCCAGACAGAAAAATGACCTAATTTTCATGAAAATTTGCAATATTATAACTTCGTACCTCTGTTAACAATATAGTGTTTTTAAAAATTTCAAAATATTCCGTGAATACATTCTTTTTTGTTTTAATACGTGAAGGCAAAGCCCATTTAACATTACGAAATAGGATAAAAAAATGCGAAACACATTTTTGTACCAGAAAAAATGAATCAACTCGGTTTAAAATGGGAAGTATGATAAAAAATGCTGCTCCCTAAAGGATAGTGAAGCCATAATATTATATTAATTTTTCATTTCTTTTATATTTGAAAAAATGTTCCAAATTCGGGTTCTATTCTTTAACATTAACCGAAAACAGCCTTAAGCGACTTGATTCTTCTCATGAGTAATTTTGACTAGGAATCGTCGTAATTGTTTAATGAGTAAATTATACTTATAAGTAAATTTTTTATGTTTCAATATTGCAGTCTCAATATGATGGTATGTACCAATTTTTTTTAATAGGCTTTGAAGTTTACTTCTAATATTGATTAAGATTCGTTTTTTACAATTTTATCGAAAGAAATAATATCATAATTACGGTACCCGTATAAGTCATGGAAAGTGCTTTCGTCATGAAAGAAAAAGAAATCGTGACCATTGACAAGAACGTATAAAACACCTGACGAAAAAAATTTTAAGTAATTACAGTCGTAATTACGTATAAGTGTTGAATAGGGAGAAGATTGCAATCGATCCTTTTCAATAATAAGCTTTAAAGAATCATATAACTCATCCATCACTATAAATTCTTTAAAATGAGCCGGAGTTTGAGGCCACAACTTTTTAATTATAGGAACGTAATTGAAGTCCTTCGAGCCCAGCATAATTTTTTGGAAAATAATCAAATGCAAGAAATCACGAAAATCCTTGCCGGACAAATATGGCCAAAGAAACTCTAAGACACCAAAAATTTCTGTTTGTAGAGGCCATTCCAAAAACATCACAAGTATTTCCAGAGGACTTGCCTTACATAATTCAATTTGATTAGTCTCATTTAGTTTGGAAAAACAGAATTGAAATTCCCTACATTCCATACGTCTACTTTTTAGAACACTTTGTAGCCACACTCTTCTTTTTCGTTCCGAAAGTCCCCCATAAAAACTGCGGAGACCTAAAGGATTAACAATGCTTAGTGAAGCAAGTAGACCCCAGTCAAAAGTCTCTTCTAATAAATATTTACTCCAAACATGCACAATGATTAACTCGTTTTTCCGAACGCGTTTCCATTCATTCATATTCATTTTTTTCCAAAGCACAATAATTTCTTCTTCAAAACAGTAATAGCATGCTAACTGAAAGCGCACAGCTATATCTAATATATCACTATTAATCAAAGCCTTGGCTGTCTTTTCTCTGTCAATTTTAGCATTTTGAGTCCAATAGAAATTAATGTCGAAATTCAAGTCAGAGTTCAGAATGTTAACATGATCTTTCACCCACCTGTCAATCTGTATGACCGCATATACAGATAAAGCTATTGCATCTTTCATCAAGGAGTCGGGTAATAATAACGTCGATAGTTTTTTATGGATGAGAATATCCCACTCTTTGCTTGGCAGGGGAAGATTCTGTCCAAAATTTGCCACATAAAAACCGGACGTATCGCCATGTCGCCAATATCTGTCAGCTTTCGTTTGTCTAACGTTGAATACAGGGAATGGCCTAGATTTTGGGTTCAAAAACTTTTCTATTTCTTCACTTGGCCAAATACAATAGTTAGCTCCGTAATTTTTTACAAATTTTTTCACTTCTGGGTCATTAACCACTGCAATAGCAATCTTTGATAGACAAAGCTGCTGCAGAGAGGGTACGAAAACTTTTTTCAGAACCATGATGAATCAAAAGATCCTTTACACCAGCACTCTTTCCTTGTCTTTTTTGTAAATAAACCTGAAATGTACAGAGAGAAACAATCATCAGAAGGTAATTCAAAACATTTCTTTTAGAAATAATATATTGCATTAACTAAAGCAAAATGCATGCACACACTTACGCATACACGATGTAAAATATTAGAAACTTTAGAGTAAAAATACATAGTGAACATTACTTTCTGAAAATCAGTTAGTCACTAAATCGCTATGTATCAAAGAGCAATTTCAGATTTTTGGCTATAGGCAATACTAATCACAAACTTTGTGAACATCAATAATTTTGGTCTAAATATACACAACGTAATACGGAAAATAAAACGATAAAATTATGCAAATTTTGGGATAGACAGGGCCGATCCTAGCAGGTGCGCAGCTTGCGAAAGTTCCTTTACAAATAAATCTAACATGGTTAATATTACCTAAAACATAGGAGGGCTTAAACTTAATAAGCATTTGCGGAAATCAAAAACTCTCAATTTAATAACAGTTTTACAATTTAGAAAAACGAAACAATAAAAAAAGCGATTTTTGTGTCTATTTGCATACTTGTTAAGGTTTTACTTTTATACAAGTAGATGAGTTTCAATGCTAAGTATTAGTCAAAATATGAAAATTTCTCTGGAGGGACGGCACATTAGGTCTTTGCACGCGGCCGACCAACACCTTAGGATCGGTCCTGGAGATAGACACACCTCACCGAACAATGTAAATGATGCTAAATACGCTGCTCTCTGTCACGCATTGAGTAAGAAAAGGAAAGGCACCTGCAGAATGCGCATAAAGTCCGTACCATTATTTCTGCAAACTAAATCATTAAGGAAATTTCTCTCAGAGGGCATCATGTTAGTCCAGAGGGCCATTCACATGCCATCTGAGTCACGCCAATACCACAGTTCCAGCAGGCAAACGATTTTATAATGGAAATGTGATTGGGCTGAGGTTAGGTACGTCGATAGTCAAATCTCAGCTGACACCCACCCAGACACATCCGGATGTAATAAAGATAGTTCGAACAAGGAAATGAGATAAATTTGAGGGGTACCAGCGGACCAAAGCGGATGTCAATATGCGTGTACTTACACATCCAATGACAAGTGATGGTGACCCCGAAGGTCATTTCTATCTTCCTTTTGTGGTATGTGCAAGATAATCTTGATGTGCCCATATTGACCAGAATCAGCTTAGACATAGCATTTGTGTTAAGACTGTCAATAAACTCACAATACGGAAGATTCAATTTGAAATAGCGCCGAACTAGGGCGATGAAATGACGCAAAGTCACCGTGTACAAGTGTAGCACATATGGAGTGAAAGGTTCAATTTGACCTTATCTGAGTAACGCTCCACCACCATCGCGTATGATTTAAGATTATTATGATTATTATGAGATTATTTATGATTATTTTCATCATGGCGAACCATCGCGTACAATGACAAGTCACTTCTGATTCGTATTTAAGACACTATGAACACCTAAAGGTATGCAAATGATTTGCTGAAGATTGTGACACACCCTTATTTTCGGGGGGCTTTAATGCCCTTTAGCAAAATTATAACATTCAGCCGCAAACTGCACGTTTCAGTCAGTGAGTTTTGCAAACAGTACAGATACCCCCAGCCACAATTCTCCTGATCTCTCACCAATTAGAAACCTATAGGACTTGATTGAACACCACATGCATACCCAACCACCACAGCCTTTGAAACACGAACTGCGGCAAATAGCTGACAGGGAATGGAAATTCATCGCTCAGGACGCCATCCGTAATCTCGCTGGTTCTATATCGCCCTTTGCGATGGTCCTACAATCTACTAGGCTGACGTTGTTTTCGCCTTTGTGTTACGAGCATCATTGCCGAATAAACACCTTATTCATTGTTGTCTCGCTCTATTTTAAGAGTTATTTCACTTCCTACTCACTTTTTTTTAGTGTTACATTTTGAATTTCACGTAGTGTAGAAATTAACAAAATCAACAAAATGACAAAAAAATTATTTTTTTAATAATCATTTTGTTGCACCTCTGTATAAATGAAACAACTAAGCTTCTTATATGTTTTTTTTTCTTAATGCAGTATATATAAATGTTTTATTTTTAATATTCAATACATTAAGGTACAATCTCAGGCTATGTTGCAAGTATTTGCACCAAACCAAGAGGGATAAAAATTACAAAATACAAACAAATGAGCCTTGTCAAGCAATTTTGAGTATTGCAAAGATAATCAAAGGATTTTTTCCATAAGTAACTATTGTGTTGTTCGAAAGTAATTCTATTTTTTCCCGTCAGAAGATTTAATTGTATTTTTTCACACCCAACTTCATACTTAAGCCGCATAATCATTATATGTTTTGAGAACTGATATAGCAAGGCTTGCTTGTGAAATTTTCTAATTGATTCTACGCAGTAGTATTTCGTTGGTGCCCTTTCAAATATGGAGAGTGAAAAGCAGCATTTTCGGCATAATTTAACTTTTTTACTATTGAATAGGTAAAAATGCCGTTTAAGCAAGAAAAAAATAGCCGATGTGTATGGAGAAGATGTATTGACAGTATACCAGTGCCAAAACTGGTTTGCAAAATTTTGACCCGGCAATCTTGATATTGAAGATGCACCACTTCCTGGAAGGCTAGTTGAAGCTGATAAAGACACAATAAAGGTATTAATTGATGGAAATCGAATAATAACTCATGAGATAGCTGAGAGGTTAAATTTATCGAATTCATAAACACTTGAAAGGCCTAGGTTTAGCCTCAAAGCTGAACATATGGGTTCCTCATGTTCTCACAGAAAGAAATCTGCGTCGTCGTACAGATGTCTGTGATTTCTACTTCAAAGAGAGGTCAAGAAAACTATCCATTTTTAAAGCGCATCATCTATGGGGACGAGAAATGGGTTGTCTTTCGTTTTCAAAGCGGATACAATAAATGAACTTTTATAATTAAAAATATATATTTACTAGCCGTTACCCACCCGCTACACTGGGTATTTCCCGATGTTGTATATATGTATACAGTTTACATATATATTAATTATTGATATCTAGCATTAAGAATTCGATTGTATTGAAAAATATATTTATAGCTGTTACACTCTCGCCCCTTGATATAAAAAGAACATAAATTATAATATCTAATTTCTATTTATATCTAAAATAGAGGGAGAAAGATTTTTTTCGCTCACTTAACCTAATAATCAAGTGGATTTCCACCAAAGCAACTTTCAGTGGATCTCTACTCCATAAAATAAACATGCGTGCTAAATTTCAAGTCTAAATCTAACAGAGCAAAAACGGAATTTTTATCATCAATACCTCGTTGAGAGCACTCTTAGCGGATTCCAATTCAACAAAAGAAGCATGCAACCCAAATTTTATTATTGTAGTCTTAGCAGCTCAAAAACGGGAATTTTGTCTATCAATACGCCCCAATAACTCTCCCCGCTTCCCCCTGGAGTTGATTTCCGTAAAATCCATTCTTAGTGAAACTCTATTCAACTAAAGAAAAGTGCTCAACAAATTTCAAGTAATTGAGTTAAATTCAAAAACAGGAATTTTTCTATAACACGCCTTAATCCCTCGCAACCCCACTCTTTTGGGGGTCTGTTTTCGCAAAAATCTTTGTAAAAGGAACTTTATTCCATGAACGGAACATACCTTCTAATTTTCAAGCAGGTGTTTCTATTAGTTGAAAAACGGAAATATTTATCTATTACGCCCTTAATAGATAGTGACCCTTGGGGATCAATTTTCCCCAAAACTATTTTGTTGCGGATCTCTACACCATGAAAAGAATTCGCTTACCAAATTTTAAGACTGTACGTCTAATAGTTTAAAAATGGAAATAATTATCTATAACGCCCCTTAAGCCCCCAAACGCCACTTAGGAAACGATATTCACAAAACCCATCTTACGGCATATCTCTACTCAGTGAATGGAATCTGCTTACTCAATTTCAAGATTTTACGTCTAATAGTTTAAAAAAGGAGTTAATTGACTATAACGCCACTTAATTCTCCACAACGCCACTTGGGAGTCGATTTTGACAAAACCCATTTTGCAGCGGATCTGTACTCTATGAAAGGAATCCGTTTACCAAATTTCAAAACTGTACGTCTAATAGTTTAAAAATGAAAATAATTATGTATAACGCCCCTTAATCCCCGCAACGCCACTTAGGAAACGATTTTCACAAAACCCATCTTATAGCGGATCTCTACTTAATGAATGGAATCAGCTTACTAAATTTCGAGGTTTTACGTCTAATAGTTTAAAAAAGGAGTTAATTGCCTAAAACGCCACTTAATTCTCTACAACGCCACTTGGGAGTCGATTTTGACAAAACCCATTTTCAGCGGATCTGTACACTATGAAAGGAATCCGCTTAACAAATTTCAAGACTGTACGTCTAATAGTTTAGAAATGGAAATAATTATGTATAACGCCCCTTAAGCGCCTTCAACGCCCTTTGGAGATCGATTTTCGTAAAAATAATTATGTAGGGAATCTCTACTTTATGAAAGAAATCTGTGTACCAAGTTTCCCGACTGTACATCTAATAGTTTAGTAATGGAAATAATTATCTATAACCCTTAATCCCCCGTAACGCCCCTTGGGGTTCGAACTTTGAAAAATCCGTTCTTAGCTGACGTCTACACCATGAAGGGAATCTACCTATCAAATTTCAAGTTTGTAGGTTTAATAGTTCCGGAGATATCGTGATTAGTCAGTGAGTGAGTGAGTCGCTTTTCTCCTTTATTTATATATATATATATATATATATATATATATATATATATATATATATATATATATATATATATATATATATATATATATATATATATAGATAGATAGATAGATAGATAGATAGAATGATAGATAAAAAATATATTTCACACACGCGAATTTTTTTTTTAGTCGCCAAATTTGGTGAATTTTATTTGTTGTAGTCTATCTCTTCTACCAATTTTACCTAGAAACGAGTGTAATTTGGCCATTCTATCCATCCTTGCACTGCCAAGTTAGGGTGGAATGGTGTATATGTTACCGGGTATACCGACCGTTAAAGTGTGAAATCCGTAACTTCTTAGAAAAACTAGGTGTTTTATGAAATAACTAGAAAAAGCAGTTAAAGTATATCAAATTATTTAACTCTACACTTTAACTACGTATTCTATAGAATAACTATTACTTGATCGTTGAAGTATGAAATACGGCACTCGAAAGTTCTTTGAACTGGTTCTAGTTTATTGTAGTCAATTTTAAACCAAAATTCAAAGTGTCATCACAGGAATCCTTGCACTAATAAATAATGATAAGTAAAATAAAGGTATTTCATAAAATTTAAATTAATATTCTCTTACAATTTTGTTTGAAAAAGTTTACACAATGTTTTTATGAAGCAACAGTTTTTCTTCCCAGCATGTGTATATACTATTTAAGTATAACAATTTCTGCATCACAGATTTTTTTCCCTTTCTATATAACTAATGCTGGCAATATGAATAATAAATTATATCATCTACTTTTACTTGTTATTTATTAATTAATCGACCGCAATAGGGATAAAATGTATTTTTCGAGAGATTTTAGCTATTTATGATCAACTAATTAATGAAATAAATTTGAAAATGTTCATTTTTCACTCTTTAACGGTCTCTATCTCATTAGTTACTTCATAGAATAACTAGGTAAAGTATGAAATTTTTCATTTGTTATACGCTTTAACTAACTTGTCTAGTTATATTTCATGAAATACCTTTTTATTCTATGAAACAACAGAATTATAAACTTTAACGGTAACATGTACGCAAAAGTCTGTTAATGTAAGGGTAAAGAAGGGAAAATGGCATGACAAGAAAGGCATATGGGAATGGAGTATGTATTAGTAAATAGAGGGTATTATCCCTATTTATCAAAGTAATACCCACGGGAAAGATGAAAGATCATTCGGGTACCTCGGGATCGTATATACCGTACTTATCGAAAAAAGATAAGCCCCTAATAGGTCATCTTATGAAGGATTTATTACGATGCCCAAGATAGAAATAAAATTGGTGCACGCACACACACATCTAACAGAGGTCATAACATTACCATCTTTAGTAGAAATCAACAATACAGTTCGAATTTCTTAACTAAACCTCACAGCGGAAAAATCTTGTTATGAACTTAAGTTTTTTTAAAGGAGTGGAGACGATAACAGTGATTCCTAAGTTTGAAAAACATTTTAATATTACGTGCAGATCACAGTTGAAACAATTGTTTTTATAAGGATTGTAAAAGTGAAATGAAATATAATCCTGTAACTGCTAATATAATATGTATTTCCATTTAAGTGGATGATTAGTAGTCATAATGTAAATCTGGAAGAAAATGAAAACTCACAAACGATTACGAGTTGAGATATAAGTTCCCTTCCCCCTTTAATAAATTGGCACCGAACCAACTTCAAGGAAAATGAATGTCGAAAACAGGAATGATGTGAAAAATGTAAATAAATTATTACACGAGAGACGCTCTGGCTCCATTTCCTTGATAAACGAGCTCATTTTATCACATGGGCACTATTGGGGCTGCCAAATACGGATCTATAAATCCTGCATTTTATATTTTCCCCCATAAGAAAATTTGTCAAGAATGAGAAATCTTACTTCAACAGGAAGTGCACTTAATAGTGCTAATGTATGAGCTTACTAAAGTTTAGTAATTAACACAAAATAATGTAGGAAATAATGCAGGATTAGTATTAGTAATGTAGGAAAACCAATAACATAACCTTATTCCGTATTACAAAATGGATACTTGACAAATTTTTTATTTTTTTATATTACTTGTTAATTCCTACTTAGGTAAACGAAGAAAAATTTTATTTTAGTTCTCTTTTTTATCAAATAATTACAATTAATATAAATATGTATACATACATATAACAGAATCACAATATTAAATGACAATTAATTTTTTTAATTATAAATAAAGTACAGTAATATCATCCAAAACAATCGTGTAAATAAAATTGCAGTTCAACTGAATGCTTTAAAGCGTGAGGGAAAAAAATCTTTTAAAGTTTTGACCCAAGTCACTAACAATGAAGCCAACGTGGCTATATCTGCAATTCTTTAAATAATTAGTTTTAGTCAATTAATTTTAATTCATTATAATTAAATTATCATAATATCACCCAAAACCATAGTATAAAGAAATTTTTTCTCAAATGAGCGCTTTAAAATATATTTTATTAACGATTGAAAATTTGAACAAGATATAGGGAGATTGTGAACTAATAGTAGGAATTGAATAAAGTAGGAAATAATGTAGGAAAATCAATTACATAGTATAATTTTGTATTACAAAATATGTACGTAAAAACAAAGCAATATATATAACTCCCTTCAACTTCTTTTACAAATTCCATTGAGCTTATCAACATCCACAAAATAATGGAATGATAGAGCGATTCCACAGGCATCTTAAAAGCGTTATTATTGACCATAAGGACACAGGTTGGTCTGATATTTTGCCTATTGTATTGTTAGGACTACTTTCAGCATTGAAGAACGACCGAAAGGCAACAAGCTCTCAGCTAGTTTATGGTACTACTTTACGTTTCCCATCTGATCTCATTGCTATAGAATCACTTCAGGAATCTGTGACATCCACTTATGAGTCAAAATTAATTACCATGATGAGAAAACTTAGCCAAAAAATCTCCTATTACTCATAGTTGTACGAAAAGTTATGTACACTTATCATTAAATGCATAAACACGCATTTTTGTTAGAAATGACAAAATTCGATCCCCTTTAAATTCTCCTTATATCGGACCTCATTTGGTTCAAAGTAGATTTGTCATTGATTAAAAAAATTGTCATTGATATAAATAATAAAAATGTAACTGTCCCTACAGACAGGTGCAAGCCAGCTTTTGAGTTTTCAGAAGATTTTTAATTCACACAAAGGGTAGTTCAAATTCCAAACCACCTCCCACAAAGCAACCAACCGAAGATAAAACTGTTGATAAAAATATTAGAACCACACGTTTAGGCAGACACGTACATTTTCCTAAAAGATTAACTTTCTAGTTCAAAATCCTTCTTAGTAATTTATATACGTATATCTCTTATGGTATTGTGTATATAAATAATTGCAAATGCATTTTATGTATTTAGTAGTGCATCATTTTTGTTAACTATTGTGTAAACATTTTTATATTTGTGTATTTTTTATGTCGTTTCCTTCGTCACGGGGGGATACTCTGTAATGTGTGTGTGTACGCTCATAATATCGGATGTTATTGATCTTTACGCCTTATTGGCTGCTAGAATATCCTACTGCATTTCATAGGTCGGAAGAGAAATGTCTTTTGGCATTTCTTCTGCCTTCTCAGAATTACTCTCAGACGAAGGGAATATATTCTGAGTATAAGTTGTTGTGTTGTTGAAATAAAGTATTTTTTTAATGATCCCTGCTTTATTACTTTGCTATTCAACCCACCAAAAAGTCATAAAATTGTAACTTATTGGACTGATTCGTCAATAGCTTGTTATTGGATCAAGAGGGATTTGAACACACATAAGGTGTTTCTGAAAAAATAGAATAAAAGAAATGCAAAGGCTAAGCGAACCCAAGGAATAACATCACTGTACAAGAAAGGATAATTCCACTGATTTATAAAGTCAGTTAGTTCTTAAGTGAGCTTAAAAATAACGAAGTATGATGGCCTGATCCTAAGCGGTTGACAATGAAGGAAACAGAATGGCCATTATCCTCAGAACCAACTATCGAACCAACTCAGTTCAGCGATTCACTACTGAAGAGGGAATCCAATGGAACTTGATTCCACCTGCTTCTTCCTTTGTGGGAAGTAAACATAAAGTCGATTAAATGCATTTTGTTAAAAGTGACCAAGTTCAGCTATCATGAACTTTGAAGAATTTACTACAGTAATAACACAGATTGAAGCAGGTTTGAATTCCCGTCCATTATCACCGCTTTTTTCGGATCTTGATGGTTTTAATCATTTAACTCCAAGGTATTTTTTGTACTGGAAGTGCTACTTTATTCATTCCGAACACTATACTGCTTCAGATTATTTAACTTTCCATTCCAAATGGAAACTTATACAGAGTATTAGAGATAAATATTGGAATCTTTGGAGTATCGAATATATATTTACATCATCTTCAGACCCGTGCTAAGCGGAGTGTCCGAAATCCAATCCTGAGAGTGTGAATCAGCTTTTTAATCAGCTCTTATAAAAAATCCAAACTTTAGGCCAGTGAACTGCCCTATGGGGCGCATTCTTTTAAGTTTTTCCTGGCTAAGATGGTCTTATGAGAGTCAATGAAATAAATTTCTCATCAGGTATTCTGCGACAAGCCATCAACAAAGACATTCCATTGCTTATTCTAGATAACATTGTAGTTATGGAACAAAACTTAACACTTTTGAACCTTTCACTTATTTCTCTCTCTCTCTCTCTCTCTCTCTCTCTTTGTGAAATTTATTCTATTTAATATATTTTTACCAGTTTTAAATTATTCATAATGTATGTGATTTAAGAATTTCACTTGAATTGTTTTCATATATTTGAATTTTAAAGATCTTAAGGTAAACTTCATAAGAGCTCAAGCGGGAAGAAATGGTTTAGAACCCACTCAAACACAGAAGGTGTTCCGAGTGCTCAGAAAGATCTGATTGCGCAAATTTGATCTGTTATAATCAGAGATTGTCAAAGAATAAACATGTACTCTTTTCGTCATTACATGAATTACTAATTTTCCTGATTTGTCGTCGATGAAATGAAACTGGGGTTTGATGGTTTTTCGAATCCGGTTTTAAATGTAAATTTGCCCCATTTAAGAACAGGTTTTTTTACTAAGAAAACCGGTTTTAGCAACTCTTTTGCTGCATTTACAAAATCCAGAAAGCATTTCTAGATCAGCTAAGAAATCCAGTGTTCTTTCTTTAGTTTAAAAAACCGAAATTATTAAGTTATCTGGAAAGATATAGTCTAAGTGGACTGCAAACTTCAAACGCTTAACTTTAGGTGTGTGTGTGTGTGAACCGCAAAAAAATTCAATACTTCTTGAGAAACGTAAATTTATTTCGAATAACACTTTACAATAAACATTAATAAAAGAACAAGAAAAATTTAATGTTTATTCTTATGTCACTTTTCATTTATTTCGGCTCTATTTTTATTAATTCTGATGAGGAGGTACGTCCCGTTTCTGGGACAGGAACTCCGTAATTTCAATGCCACTTGCCACGTGGGGTGCTTCCCGACGAAAACGAAATGTAGCAGATCAAAGAGAATCGAAAACTTCGCTTCAGCGCGTTTGGTGGCTGTTGTTTATCGCGGTTATTTTTATTTAAAATCTTCATCTTGGCTTTGGCTTCTAGGAGTGCCGTTGTTTTCTAGAATAATTTCAGTCTAATAGTTAAATTGAGGATTTAATATTTGTAAAATTATTAAGTTTTGTTTTATTGAAGTTTATCGAAATGTTATGAATAAATCAAGAGAAAGACAAACTTGGACTCCAGTATCTATGTACCACAACATACACACTTAGCTTTATTTTAATTATATATTATTGCCTGTCAATATACTGGCCGGGCCGCAAAAATGTTCATTGTGAACCGCGAGTTTGACACCCGTGATCTAGAATATTTCCAAATTCTTATGTGAAAACCGATTCCGATTGAAGAGTAAATAGAAGAAACTACTCGTCAGAGTAATGCTTTTTTAAAAGTAGTCATGGAAAGATCAATTTTTAAGTTTTTCAAGACTGAAGAAAAACTTACAAATCCAAAGACACTGAAAGCTGAAATCTAGCTTTAATTATACCTGAAAATCGTGAAACCAAGCTCAGTAGCTAGTGAACAAATATTTTCAATTTCAGGCAATACCATAACCGATTTAAGCTGATTTCGGGCCCTGGGCGCAGAAGATCTACAGGATCCTTTGGCACGGGCGGATCGAAATTTATTAATGCGATTACTTAAATATTTTAATACAATGTTTAAATAAGAGAAAAAAAGGAGTTTTTAATATTTTGATTAATTTTTGCTGTACTCAATGTTGTTTTTGATCTTACAACGTGTATCCCCCCATTATCTTCTTGTTGCGGCCAAAGTGATGTATCTATCACATGAATATGGCCTGGCCGGAAAGAAGACTGAGTACCCCTGAGCTAGCATGTTCAAAATTAACCGGAAAACGACCTTGCAACATTGATGCATTGAATGAGATGAACAGACTGAGAAACCTGGCCAGCGATAACTAAAAAGTAAAAAAATAAATCAAAAGTAAAAACTCTTTTATTTAAATGCTCTGAAAAGAATAAAATAAACTTTCTTTTAACACTTTTTGCTATTAACTTAAAACGTCATTTACTCAGTTTATGATATAAAAGCTTGTCGCGAGATTTACCTGTAGAGTAACAAGTGAATTAAATAACTTAATCTGATTGATTTTAATTTTTAAAATTTTCAAACTCAGTAAATACGAGTACTTAAATCTCGCGCGAAAAGCTTTTATATTATAAATTGTGCAATGACGTTATAAGTTGATAAAAAAAAAGTTTTAAAAAAAAAGAAAAGAAATTTAATTTACTCTTTTAGCACATTTAAAGAAAAGCTTGTTTTTAAAAAAGATTTTTTACTTTTAATTTATTTAAATTTCTATTTTTTAGGATAAATTAAAATTAGTGAAAATAATATAAATATTATTTGAAATTTCTGTTTTTGAATTCTCGTTATTTTGTGTAAGTAATATGTATGCGTCATCCTTATTTATATATATATATATTGACTTTGATATGGATTTTCGTTTTCGTTATTTTATATAAATTAAATGTTTTAATGATATCACGGAAATTATTAATTAAATTAATTAATAATTTTAATATTAAAAATATTGCCATATAAAATAACGAAAAAGGCAATCCCTTTATCAAAGTCAGCCTAGCTCTCCTTTATATGCGCGGCAAAGACGCAAAATCTAACAATTCAAACGAGGAAATTTCAAGTAATGCTGTTATTTTTCATATTGTCTAAAAACGAAATTTAAACAAAGTGAAATCTTTTAAAGGCTTTGGCTTTTTTCTTTTAGGCATATTGTGAAAGGCAAACTAAACTTTTTTTCTTTTTTTTAGGCTTTCTATTATCGGCTTACATAACGTCGTTGCACGGTTTGCTGTATAGAAGCCGTGCGGGCCCAAGTGCTCGTATTTAATCTCGCGATCTTTACTATCATAAACTGATAATGACGTTTATAACAAAAGCGTTAAAGTTTATTTATTCTTTTTCGAGGCATTTAAATGAGTTTACTGTTATTTTGCACAAATAAACTGTGCCATTTCTCGATCTGATATAAATTCAGCTCAAATGACCCGCACAGATCTTTTCCACATTGAGGCGGCATCTTCCAACTCCTCTTCTTTTCCCGCCGGGCAATGATAGATATCACCTTATGAGTACGTTGAATCAACATTGTGCTGTAAAAGTGTCAAGATACTTTCTCTTAAGCATTGTATTAAATATTTGAAACGATGCATTAATGTTTTCGTCATAGCAAGGATTACTCTCATTAAATATCGGCCGTATATTTTTAATTGAAAGGCTACAACACTGGCGGTTTCACATTTTCGGGTCATCAAATAACAAGTTTTCATGAAAACTGGAGCTTTCAGTGTCTTTAGTTTGTATGGCTTCGAGTAAAGAATCCTTCCGTATTTTTAAAAAGCGTACTCTGACGATGGTTCATTATATTACTCTTCAATCGGAATCGTTTCATAAGAAATTTGAAATATTGCGGAGTCGTTGATCAACTCGCGATTCACAATAATTGCGATCGACTTTTACAAACCATATTGACGGGCAATAATACTACAAAATAAAGCTTAAGTTGTATTTTATGTTGACATACGTTTATATTTACCGGGTCCAAGTTTGTCTTTCTCTTGATTTATTCATATTTCGACAAACTCAGTAAAACAGGCAATGACCACAGGCAGTATATCCTCGGTAACGACCAGGTGAAGAAGGGTTGATTCTATTAGAAAATGGCGGCACTCCCAAACGAGCCAGCGAAGATTTTAAGTAAAACCTTGGCTCCTAGGCTGGCTGGCTCAAACGCGCTGAGTTTTCGTTGCGCGATGCTTACTGGACACTGGCGAAAATGTGCGTGAAACCACCACGGCTGCCTCTCAAATGGCAAAGAAAACAGGCCACAATAAATAATGTTAAACAAACATTAGAACTATTCTTTATCAATGTTTATTGCTCAAGTATTATTCAGCTAAGCCCGTTTCTTGATTTTTTGCGGTTTATTTTGTTCAAATATCTTTCGAACTTTTAGCATAATTCGGTTTTAACAAAGAACGCTGGTTTCTTCAGATGATCTAAGAATAACTCTGAATACGCTAAGTTGCTAAAGAACTCGGTTTTCTTAGTAAATTTGTTCTTCGTAACTGTTCCCATTGAAGCCGGTTCAATCAAATGTTATTAAGAAAATATATGAGACCATTAACGATGATTTCTTTAGAGGAACAAGCGAATTTGCTGTCGGGCGGCGGGTTCTAAACAGACTCTTCCGCAACAACATGATTTGCAAGATCTTTGAAATTCCAGTAATGAAAGCTATTCAATGAAATATTGGAAATCACATACACCATTATATTTTATGGTAAAATGACAAAAACAACTCGTGGATAGCAGAGCAAAATTTCTGAAGAAGGAAGGAAGAAGAGATGGCCGAGTTTTTGTTCCATAATACGATATTACATCTACAGTAAACGATGGAATGATGCACACGTTGATGTATGCCTTTGATCGAAGGGGAAGGCCACACCGGCATTCTCATCTTAACCGGAAAAAACAAACAACTAAAACCGATTCAACTAAGTTTTGATTTTGCAAACGTTAAAAGCTCGAGACGGATTTTTGAACATCCGCTAGCACGGTCGAAGGCTGACAAGCTGTATTCGACCTTTACCACCAATATATTTATTACCACAACGCTGCAGCAAAGTTTCCATTTGGAAGTGAGGTAAACAATGTGAAGCTTTAGACAATTTAAGAAATGGCCTTCCAGTACAGCGGCGAATTGCCAGAAACCTCGGGTCCGAAAAAAGCTGATGGACGAGAGATTCAAACACAGCACAAGTCTTGCTGATTCGCCGCCTGGCGGTAAGTATTTCGAAACCGTGACGTGGTTTTGATTAAGCACAACTGGCTGTCGACTTCCGCTTCCCCTGATAAAGATCAGCTGTTGATTCCTCTTCGGCAGATGATCATAGTGGTTATTTATGGTTGATGGTTATTCTGGACCAATAACCATTCGTTCGCTCGACTATCGATCGCGCAGAAAGATCGAGCCATCTTGCAAGCGCTCGCGAACAACACTGACTTTGCCTAAATCGGTGAATATCTTTCTTGGCGGTGATGTTATTCCTGGGTTACTTTGCTTGCGACTGTTTTATTCTGTTTTCGAAACTGCCATATTTATAGCGTTCAGATGTTAACTGGCTTGATGACGAATCGGTGCCCGGTTTTGCGTTTTGACGGGTTGGCTTTAACTAGTAAGCACGGGAATCGATAAAAATTTGTCAACACACTGGCTTTAACCCTACTCGAAAGGAACATATATTCCCTTCGTCTGAGGCTGTCTGAAGGAAGGCGAAATCTTATCATTTCTTCCGACTATAATGCTGGGTTCGGGATCGGTTTACAGCACACCAGTAAACTCGGTAACATCCCGTTTGTCGCTGAGCGTACGATACGATATCGTTTGAAAATCGACGCTAAGCTACACAATAAAAATGTTTATTTATGGTCAAAAATGATGCTACTAAACCATTAAAAATGCATTTGCAATTATTTATACACATTACATTTTACCATGAAAGATCACCTGCCTTATGAAATTTGGGAAAGGATGACTCTTTTAAGGAAGAAAATATGCGTGTCTACTAAGCATGTGATTAATATTTTTATCAGCTTATTCCCTCTCCGATATTCCACTGTGAAGGCATGACATTTACATGATCTTTGCGAAAAACTCAATGGCGAGGACATTTCTTTCTATCGGTAACATTTTCAATCTGCGGAACAAACGGGTCAATAGGAAAGAGGCAAGGGATCAGGCTGTCGTTTAACAAGAAATGCGCGTTTAATGATAAGTGCATACATCTTTCGCGCAGCTCAGCGGTGTCAGAGCGGCCTTTAAATTTTCATCATGTATTGAAGGCACGACTAGACGAGATTGGTTAGTGACAACAGTAGTCGAATGAAGGCATAGCTGTAGTACCGGCTGGCACGGCCCTTTAATTTGCTTCAACCTGGCGTTGAACAAGTATCGGGTCTTTCTGTTCTATGATCAGCATAATGGCGCTTTTAGATGAGAATCTATCGCCCGTTGTTTAATAATTTATTCATTTAAAAAGTTGAAGGGAAGTATTTAACTAACATTTTTACGACATGTGCAGCGATACTGCTATATTGATTCTGACCGACTTCCTACCGGATGCAATCCAATTTCAGAGTTTCGATCGTCAACAAACTGCTATTTTAAAGCGCTCATTTGAAAAGAGCTAACTTTATACCTGGTTTTGAGCGATCTGATATTTGAATTAAGTGACTAAAACTAATTATTTAAGAATTGCAGTATTGTGTATTTTAGGTAAAAACTGCTTTTCCTACTTTAAACATTCGGTTTCAGGCATATTACATTCTTATTTGCGATGTTTTTAACCACAGCCACTTTGTTTTTATAATTAAAAAAGTAATTATAGTTATATTATGGAACTGACCACTATAATAACATACCTTTATTTTATTATTATATTGATAAAGAACTAAATAAAGGCACACAACTGGATTTAAGTGAGAATTGGCTGAAGTAACATAGAAAAGCAATGAAAAACGTCAGCGTCGACACGCTGTGGAATGGGTAGCTGTCGACCCAGTGCTACGCGTGCTAATACCAATCACTGCATTATTTCACTGCATTATTTTTGTGTTAATACTAAACTTTAAACTCGCACTGATAAGTGCGCTTTCCTGTTCCAATTTCTCATTCTTAAATTCTTGTAATATAAGGCTCATTTATGTTCGGCTAACTGTGCCCCTGTAAGGCGGCTGGAGGGGAGATAAGCTACATCTATGGTGTTCTTACACATTTTCTCGTTCTGTTTTTCATTCGACACCTTGATATTGTTCGTCTATTCGAAGGTTTATCGAAACACAAACATTCGGCGCATTTCTTTCAGACTAATATCCGCTAAATGAAGCCCGCTGTATTAACGTTGAGACCCATATTTCATTCGCCTGACTCATATAAACTATTTCAATGATCATAACTCTCATGTTTTTCAAGCTTTTCAAGTCACTGTTATCGTCTCTTCACTCAAAAAAACTTGAAGTTACTTTCACTATGAAGAAAAGGACTGGTTATAAATTTCATTGACCAGATTTCCCCTGCTAAAAAATGACCCGCCATTCTGACAGATGTGTATACATCTCTGTCATGTAAACCTCCTTCATCAGGAGCCTTTCGACAAGCTGATGCTGCAGCCACGAAAGATGATCTTTCATCTTTCCCGTGGTACGATAGGCATGGGGATATACCTCGTTTACACAATACGCCTTTCCATTCCCCAGCTATGCTGTCATCACTCTCCCTTCTTCCACGTGAACTTGCGTACATCGTACCGTTAAGAACATAATTCTATTGTTTCATGGAAGAAATTTCATGAAACAACTGAACATGAGACCGGATAAGCGACATAACAAATGAAAATTTCATACTACTAGTTATTCTAGCAGAAATGATAGACGTTAAAGGTGAAAATGGGCTGATAGGAAGGCCTTTCGTGTAGTTGATCACAAGCTTAAAATCTCAGCATTTCAACCCGATTGACAATTAATAGATAACAGATAAAAGCAGATGATATTTATTATTCATATTAGTAGCGTCAGTCTATAGAAAGGAAGAGAAAAAAATCTGTGATGCGAAAAGTGATATAAATAATATTATACACATGCTGGAAGAAAACTGTTACAAGCCACAAACAAACATTGTCTTTTCGAAACAGAGGCCAACGAAGTATTAATTTGGGAACGTGAAGTACTGCTGACCTTATCATCAGCTGACAGTGCAGAGATTTCTGTGTTGTGCACGAGCACGATCAAATGACTGTCAGCCGGTTCAAGGCTTGCAGCCGCTCTTCTCGCTGCTTCAACAATCAACCATGAACCCATTCGCAAACCTGGCATATACGGATGATAGAGATGACACGATTAGATATGTTACCAACTCTTCCTTTCTTTTTGTTTGACCCATTTCTTGAAATTTTCACGGTTTCTGCCCTTACTGGGCGCCACTACACCTAACGGTTAGCCAAATTATTACCATAAGTTCCCAGGCAAAAAAACGGTGAAGCAGACTTTATTTTAGTAAATTCATAGTAACGAAAATTTAAATAAATTAATATATTTTATTTCGTTATATCTATCTCTCTATCTATCTATCTCTACATCTACCTTTATTCTTGTATGTAACGTAACCCGTATATATATATATGTAATATGTACTGCCTTGCAACCTTAATATGCTGTAGCTAACCTTGCTGCTACCAACATGTAGCCAGTGTGTATGACAGCAGCATATATATATATATATATATACAATATATGACAACCTTAACCTATATATGCTCCAAAACAAAGGGAGAAAGCGACTCACTTCGCTTCACTGACAATACTCGCGTCTCTCCGGAACTCTCAAAAACACCCACGAGCGAGTGACTACGCTTCATGCCAGTTATCGGCTGATTTTTCGGTTGTTTAAGCGTTCTGAAGTCAGGACACTGATATTATTTCCGATACAAGCTTTATTAGATGAAACTGTGTACACACAGACTCTTTCATAAAGTAGAGATTCCATAATTATTTTTACAATCGATCTTAAAGAACGTTAGCGTAGAGAAGCGTTCAGACCCTTCCATTCTGAAAACCAGTCATTTTTTTGGTCTCTTTTAATTATTGTAGATTCGCTCGCGATGGCTGCAATTTCGCTGAAAGGCGTCGGAAATCATTTTCTAGCTGGCGTTCTTGTAAACCAAGTAACGTTTCAAGCACTCCTTTTTAAACTTGTCGATGGCTCGAAAAGTGAGAGATCCAGCTTTATAAGATCGTTTCTGGCGGACCCATGATTTTACCAGGAGATAGTCCCTTATTTGGTATTTTCATTTTTAAACTGTTTGCCGGTTTGGTAACGAATTCTTTCATCCGCTATGCTGTTTCTCAAATCGGCTTTCCCATGGCGTTGTGAACCAAGTAGCGTTACTGGTACGATAACTCATTTGTCAGGCTTTGCAAAATCTTGAAATTATTTGCATTCACTGAACAAGTATGTGAGTTTTGTGAACTATCGTTTCTAAGAAGGCGGCGTTTGAAGGCAAGAGACGTTATAGATGGTTATTTCCGCAAACATTGAGCGGCTGATGAAAAGAATGATGACAATGGATACCTCACTATTAATATTTTGAAAGTGATCCCCAAAGAGATACCATCAATGAGCATGTGCTGACTAGGGCTACTATTTCCATTTTAACAATAAGCACACCTGTGAAAATTGAGAAGGCATATTCCCGTTTAAATGGAGATAAAGTTCTTTACAGACACAAAGCAGGCGGTGGGGTGTAGGCGAGGACAAGGCTAGAAAAATTTGTTTACTCGAGCCACGTTGTTTTCTGATTGACATTTCTGGAACTGATTTTGCAGTCAGCTCGAAAGCTGGGAAGAACGATGTGGGATTCCGTTTTGGCGCTGCTAAGATTTGGCCTGGCTGGAGGCCCCAGGTTGCTCTTCTTTTTGACAGTCGCTAAGGCCTTCTACGGCGGGCATTATTGAAATTCCGTTTTTGCTCTGGGCCAGTTCAGACTTACTTGTTGTTTACATGTTCCACTGGCTGATAATGCTTGTTCATTCCAGGTTGAAATGAACAGCTCCTATTTTTGAATTTATGAAGTAAAGGGGGTAGATATTGTTTGTTTATTTCAAATCGAGGGAGGCGAAAAACCTACGGCTATCACTAATATTTTCAACAGTATCAGGTATCAATAATTATTACCTTGAAGCGCCGCCCACCACCAGCGCAGTGGTATTTGTAAATATATATTTTAATAAAGAGACTAAATTGTCACTAGCGAACCGTCTAGCATCTTGTTGGTTACTAGCGACATGGCACAGAAAATGCGGACTCGGCGGCAGACAACGCGCATGAAAGAGACGTATGTTCGGCGGGTAAACTGGGCGCTACTCAAGCTGTTCATTAGGCTGGCACTCTCATCATCTCATGATTGCCCTTCATTTCCGGCCTTGCGCGACCCATGCTCGCTTTCGGCCTTTCAGCTCTCGTATCGGTTTACAGATCCAAAAAATGCGGAAACCCGCGACACTATTTTACTGATCCATCTTCTCCCTTGCATCGATCTGTTGCTTAAATGACTGGAGGACATTTTGTTCAACGATGTTAGCAGAAAATGCTTTTCCTCTCCATATTGAAAGGAAGCTCAACAATACTACTGCGTAGAAACTCAGTTAAGCAAAACCTTGCTATCATTCTCAATATATAATGATTATGCACGTAAATATGGTTGAATGAAAAAATACGAGTACACTGACGAGAATGGGAATTACTCATTTAATACAACAGTTACTGTGGAAAAAATCCTTACGATATCTTTTGCAATACTCAAGGTAGCATTTGAACTGTTTAAACATTTGCGCAATTTCCATCCTCTTTGATACAAAATACTGCGCATAGCTGGTGACACCACCCAGCTGGCGTTTATTAAGGAAATAGGCATACTACGTTAAAAAAACATATAAAGCTTAGTTGTTCATTGAAGATACGGCTAAGCATGATTATACAAAAAATATTTTATTACTAAATTGTTGTTTTGTTGACTCGCCCGTGGTCAAAGTATACTTGAGAGAGGTGTTGTCTTAGGCGGAGTGCTGGTAAAGATTCCCGTGTTTATTCATTACGTGACCTTCTGCGAGGCGTAACATCGGCTATTAGTGAGACCATGAGAACAACGAACACTGTTTGGAAAGCACATTTTCCATTCTGTCGGCTGTGCTACACGATTATGTTTCAAGGCTGTGCGTAATGTTAATCGAAGTCTGTAGGCTGTATTGGTCGAGGCTGAGTATCCACGCCAAGGCTCGCATTTGTAATGTAATTTTGCTAGCTTTAAGGTGTCTCGGCAAATCCTTGCATACACCATGTTCATATTATGTAAATGAATAAAGTGACATCATTGTTTACGATGATTATGTCATCGTCTAATATGTATGTAATAATCTTGAAGCATCGCACGACGATCCAATTTCGAATGGGTGGAAATGACTCGCCGCAACATGACAATACGCGCGACGACGCCGTTAAACATTTCAAATTGTTTCTTCCGTATTGGACTGTGTTGATCTTACAAATATGAGGCATCCAGGTACTCTTGCACAAAGAAGACAAGCGTTGCCTAAGATGCCATCTACACGCGTATTGTCACCGCTAACTTCATTTCGCATTCCTGCCCGCTCGGATGTACGGGTGGTGTCGGCGAATTTGATATCGTACTTTGTATCTATTTCCGATATAAAATCGTTTAGACTGATATTGTATGTAATATTTGGTGCCTGAAGGCTTTCGCAATATTTGATTTGCGTAATGTTACGGGCTCTCCTTTCTTCCCTTCCTTCGAAGGCAGCATGTGCCCATCATTGACGTTTCTCTCCGAAATTTCTAGGCGATAAATGCTAGACTATTTGCGAAGAGGCACTACTGTTGTTTTTAATACCAGCACGTGGCTTTAAATCTACTATGCAAAGCAGGCAGCGCAACATACTGAAGCGAACACCAATCGCTTTTATTTCATTACTGAGGCCAACAGGCTTTCTGACCAGAATGATTTTGTTTCCGTAGTTCAGGCACAGGCATTAACCATGTTAGGCTACATTTGCAAAGAAGGCACTCTCCACCTCCGACCCACATCCCAAATTTACGCTCGACCACGCTCGTTTTTTCCGCGACCCGCATTGTGTACTATTCCATTTGTGTTAATACAGCCCCACTTGCGGCACCAAAAATGCTGGCTGTACGTAACATTTGTGACTGGCATTTTCAGTGACTAGCCTACAAGTTTCTGTGTTACATCGCTGTAGCTGCATGAGTCTGTGTGCTCCACACCCCCTTTCCTGACTTTACAAAGAAAATATAATTTTTTATTATTTCATTACGACCATTTCTCTATTTAACATTTTGAGTTGTATTGCATAAAAAAAAAAATTTAAGAAGAAGTTTGATTTAAATAAATGATTTCTGAGTTTTCATTATCTCGGCGGCTTCTACCAGGCCCGCTGTGCAGTGATTGAAGATGAATTTGTAACCACCAGGGTAACTATTGTGCAGCGGCGAAAGAGAAATAGAAAGGCACGGAGGAAACAAATCTGGGCCGTTCAACGTTCAACGTTGGATAAGCGAAGAAGAAAGCATATTGGCGTGGCGACTCCGCCTCATTTTGTATTGACAGGCGGACATCTCCCCTGCCAGCTGGAGTGTCATTACCCGGCTCCTTGACGAAAGATGCGGCTGCCAGTCGCATGCTGATACCGACGGTGGTGGCGTCGTGTTAGCGTTCTGACTTCTAATTTCATTATCTTCTATTGAACTTTCAAATACCCAAAAGTGTTTGAAAAAGACCCAGGCTTTGGGTAGCTGGTGACATTGGGCTATTGGCCAGCTTTCAGTTAGCATATTACTGTTTTGAAGATAATGCGATAACGGAAATGAATATTTTGAGTTATCATTGACCCGCGCTGAGTAAGCTATTTATTAGAAGACATTTGAAGTCACTTTCATAACGATCTCACACGCTTTCAGCATTGTGACGGTGAAAAGAAACAGACGACTATGAGGAGGCTATTCTATTTTTCCAAGCCGTGAACTGTCCAAGTGAGCCGATGAACAGATGCTCTGTGCGGGTGTTTGGGAATATTTCCCAAACAGTACACGGTGTCTGGATTTCTTTTTGATACATGTTATGACTAAAATTCTTACGAACACCTCGAAAACTCATTACACGTTCAAGGGATTGATATATCCCAGCAG